>CM042327.1:28848169-29163169 GCA_023566125.1 Zingel zingel
ATATTTTACGAGATGGGTGTGAGAACCTGTTGGATTGTGTTGAACTTTCTGTCTGCATAGTAGGGAAATTACTTAGTAGAGAAATTACCGTATAGTCAGGAGAAGCTTGCAGGCAATCGGGGGGACGTGGAGGCAAAATGACAACATAATTAATCAGAATACTTACCAAAAGTTGCTCCAGCTCCTACGCTCATGGACAGCTCCTACTCACGCTCTTCGTCTCTGCAAGATTGGGAATGATTGAGATTTCTCTTGGCACAGCTACCAGAAGACTTCAAACTTTCAGACAGGTTGCTCACGTCACATCTACGTCGTCAAGAACAGTTTGAGGCTGCGCAGTAACGCTCAGCCATCACCGGAAAAGTGCTTCTAATTGACTTCACTGGTCTCCGTGGAAGTCTATGGCGTCGATTTGTAAAAAACGTGTATATATATATATATATATATATATATATATATATATATATATATATATATATATATATATATATATATATATATCACTTTTGTATAGTAAATGTTTCGCTGTTTCAATAATAACCTCTGCAGCTTCCTCGTCCGCCACATTCACAATTTCACAGTTTGAAAATATGCTCGTGGTCCGGTAGCTTCCGCTCCATAGCAAAGATGGCGACCGTTGAGTGCGAGTAGTGTCCAGCGTTACACACTCAACATTTTGACTACTTTGAGTGCACAATCCGGGTACTCGTAGCGCACTGCAGTTGGCCATACTTCGTCAGGCCACTCCAAATAGCAAGTGTAATTACAGAAGTGTGCAGCACGATTTATGACAGCATGAGTTTCTGCTGTCACTTTTACGGTGACATATTGCTGCGTTAAGAACTGCTTCACACCCTCGTTTTGATTCTTAAAGCCAAGATAAGGCTCACGAACTGTTCCCTCCTGCAGATATGAAGTGCTTATTTCATATTTGTTGAAAATATTTCACTGTGGCCAAGTGAATAAAGAAATGCAAAACTTCATCCTCCTTCTTTGCAAAAACAACACCCACTTCCAGGTACAAGGTTCCAGCGTATGTAGAAGGTCTCCTTTCTCTTTTTTTTAAACAGTGTGGCTCTGCACTGCCAGAGGCTTCCTTGTAAGCTGGTTTTGAAAATGAATGCCTTTATGTTTTGGTTTGGACCCGCTGAATAATTTACTATGTAATTACATACTCTGCAAAAGCCTCTGTGTCCACTCGGGCCCATTTGGGATTCTCCATAGCATTGCAGTCACAACCAGAGCCTTGACCAAATCAAAACTCAAACCCACTCTCTAATCAAAAAACTGGAAAACTCACATCCAGAGGCAAAGTTTTATGTCTGCAGTTTGCAGTTTACACCAACAACTGGGGTGTAATTTCTGATATGCAGCTTTGCCAAACATTTTTTTTTCGTTCTTCGTTTAAGACGCTGCAAAACAGCACTCGGTTGAGACGCTGCAGTCTGCACACTGCTTTTACAAAACATGTCCCGTCATCCCAGTTGTAAGGATTCACTGAGAAAAATGACAGCACACTGCAGCAGAGTTATCACTGTGGCTCATGGGAAGCACTCTGTAACTTAGGACAGGAAAAAAAAACTGTAGTGCTACGACCTGAAAGTCGAAAGATTCAGATCATCAGTCTGGGAGCCCTCAGGCAACGGAGATTCTTCAAGTCTCGCAGTCGTTTTTTTTTTTTTTTTAGCAATGTGCAATGTACTTCAAGGGACATTTTGGTCTCCAGAATTAGCTGCAGCATGAGCGCTGCTTGCTTTCACGCTGCTCTCCGGACTCGATTCAGGCAGCTGTCTGAGTGAGACGCAGACAGCTGTCCAGAGGAAGAGAGGCCTTTCCCGGTCAGGTTCTGAGATGACGTTATCAGCTGTTGTTACCTTGACATTGGCTTGGGAACATGTACCTTTTTGCCATCAAAAAGGTACACATAGTTACATTGAGGTCCAATAATTAGCCCTAGGGTCTACATTAGTGTTTTATGACAGTATAGTGCATTAAAACACAGCTTATTTCAATTGTACCATCACTGATGCACATGTATTTTAAATTACAAACATACCAGTTGTACTGCTGTTGATTAACACATGATTGTTTTTAAATAAATATATTGTGTTGGATGATCTGTGTTTCACTCACTCAATCACTTGACCCTTTGAAATATGGGTCTGTGGTTGATTTGTCAGTAAACTGTGTAACTCTGGGGTGAACTGACCACGTTACCCATTGTAAAAAATAAAAATGAGTGCTTGTTTGGCAAATCCCTCAGAAGCCTGGCCTGCAGCTCCCAGGTCTAACCCCTCCTCCCACAAGCCAAAGATAGTGATAGTTACATTTTTAACCAAACTGTTTTTCACACCGATGTACTGATTCTACTTTGACCGACTGTATGACACTTGCATTGGTTGTGCGCACAGAGTTTAAGGCATACAGGACATGACAGTTATATATTCACCTCAATTGTGGCCTGCAGATAGGTGGTTTAGATTAGAGTTTAGATTCATTGCCCGAGCCTGAACTTGACCGATATTTACCACCACTATCCGCGGGCCGGGCCGGGCGGGGCCCTTCATCAAGCATTTGTGTTTTTTTAATCATTACTTTATTAGCCTTATTCGGTGGGGAGAAAGCTTTGTCTCTCAAGCTTCTCCCGTAGCTCTGGGTATACGTCCTGCACTGACTTGAGTGTGAGGTAAACCGTGCTACATCGTGTCTCCCCCATCTGCAGCACTGTCTTCCATATTTGCGCAACCAGGCCAGATTGTTTCAGATATCTCATGAGTCCTTTAGCAGCAGATATGGTCTCTCCTATATTTGGCACGAAGGACAGTATTATTTAGGTGATCGAGACAAGAAAGTCTCCTATATGGTTCCAGGGCTTTGATTATGTTGCTACCTTGATCTGTTACCCACACTATTCGGCTGAGGGAGCTATAAGTCGAGGTTTTTTTCACGTTTCTTCTTTCGGATCCATTTGCGATCCATTCCATTCTGACTAAACAAATAACGCAGTTTAGCGTAGGCTAAACTGCGTTATTTTGAAAAGTCGAAGCTCACGGACTGCTCCAGCCGGGAGGGCTTCGTCCTTGTTTCATTGTTCATTAAGATAATTCTAAACAGATTTCTGTAGTTCAAACAACTCTGAATTGTAGTTGAGAACGTCAGTTATAACGGCCCACATATTAAAAAAATTGTCGGGTTTAAATCGGGTTTGGGCTCATAATTACAGTTAATTTGTCGGGCTCGGACACAACGTGCACGGGCTCGGGTAGGGTTGGGCTTGATTTTTTTTGGGCCCGATCTAAGCTGGCCAGCTGTAGCCTCTTGAAACCCACTGATCTGCTGGTGGATTAATCATTATAAACACATGCTCTGTAGATGTTTTGTTTTTTTCAGTATTTTCAGTACAGCCTCTTTAAATATTTCAGTGTGAAATATTGCTTCAATGAATAGCTTGAACAAGCTGACACAGAATGTATATTATACTCAGTCAGTGCCGATTAACATGATTTAAAACATGAACATAAAAGGGGAAAGGTGGATTAAAAGGGTCAAGCTATACACCTGTGTGAGTACTCACTGATGTCATTGTATCCTCATATCTCATCATTGAAACTGGCCAAGTAAAATGTTAAAGTACTGCCTATGAATGAAGTCAAAAACTACAAAAATAACACCCAGTCAGTAAAACAGATTGTTGCTCCCCTAACAAAACAGGAAAATGACTCCAATATGTTTCTAGTCTGCACACAGGTGCCAATTTATGTTTGTGCCAGTGGGTGCTCAAAACAGCTGAATGCCCCACCCCCACGCCCAAGATAAACATTCTGCAATAACCATAGGCTACCTGACTTGTTGCTATACTGATTTGTAAAAAAAGTTGTCAAACACACATATTTCCGCACCATAGGAAATTAACGACTGACACGCACACACGCACGCACATTTACAGGGATTGGAGATCAAAAGTTTAACTAACAATACACACCATGAAACGCACGCAAAGTAATAATCAATGCCACCGAAATTATTTTGTGGAAAGGCTTACACAAACATAGGCCTAGTTCACAATCCGACACCAGAGTGGCTGTGACACCAGACACTTCTGCTATAGTACGTCCATAAAGAACGCAACATAACAGTATAGGCTACCTATTAACAAGTTAACAAAAACTAATTATAATATGCTTTCTAACGTGGTTACACACAAAGTAAGCATACAAGCGCATCCAGTAAAATATAGTATATTGATCATCAACACACACTAAATATAATTTTTTTTATTTGTTTCTTACTAGAAAAGTGTTACACCAGGAACTCACTGCCGGGGAAGCGCTGTGAATTGTACATTCGTGCCCGATCGCATGTCTGGCTGTTCATACCAGCCACACATTTCTCCGCGCCTGTCACAAAGTGATCTTGTTCCTCACCACTCTACTCTACTACCACCCCCTCCTTAAATGTTTGGTTTTGTGTGTGTGTGTGTTTGTTCGTCTGTTTGTCGGTCAGTCCGTGCGTCAGTCTCTCTCCCTTTGCCTGATCGCGTGTCTTGCTGTAGACACAGGTGAGAAGTCAAGACAGCCCAAATCACAATAAACCTGGGTGTTTTAATTTGAATTTTGTTTTATTTTATAAATTTCCTGTATGTGATTACTTACCTGGCTTGAAATATTCGCTCGTGGCTCACGCGATAAATAGAGAAGATGCCAAAACAATTGCTGCAGTGCGCGGGCCGGCGTAGCGTAACATGGGCGCCGAAATTAAAATAGTTCCACTTCATGGCACTCCGCGGCTATTTGCGGCGCTTCCGTGTTCAGTGTCTTTCTGGCATTACTCCTTGCCGCTGTGTGCTTGATGAATGTTAGCATTGTGAGCCTGCATTGGGAGCATGTTTCCATGCTAGCATAAGCATTAAGATCAAAGCACCGCCGTGCTGAAGTACAACCTCATGCTTAATCATGTTTCTTCTGAATTCTTGGGCCACCAGAGGAAAATAGGGGAGGATCATGTCTTTTTATTCTTTGTTGATGGGAGGGTGATCCAATTTTGTTTTAGTCTAGGGGGGAGGGTCACCCAACTTTTGTATTCATGAGAACTGCAAAATTTCAAAGTGGCTTATTTGGTGCATATTTATCCATGTAGCTCTCTCAGTCTTGGCCCATATTGCTAGCAGATGGGTCCCTCCCTGTTTAGTCAGCCAGACAATTTGAGCTGTAGCGTTAGAGACCGTGTGATTTCCCAAACTGAATAAATCCCGCTCGCACATATAAACACAAAACTGCTTTGTGTTGTAACTAAGACATCTGCTGAAAAAATAATTTTATTCATTAGCATGATTTCCGTACTGTTTAGTTCAAAAACATCAAAAACACCATACGAAAACATAACGGGCCAGACGCAAGCTTTTATTTTGAAAAGTCAAAGCTTGCGGACTGCACCAGCCGGGAGGGCATGAGACGGGAGGTCTCCAGGCTGCAGCCATACCCATCTCAAATATCCTTTCGGTCCCGGTGATATTATATATATATATATATATATATATATATATATATATATATATATATATATATATATATATATATATAAATGACACATTTGAGAAGGAAGGAGTGGTAGCATGCAAGCTCCCAAATTGACGCTCGTCTGAGAAAAGGAGTTTTGGATAATGTTCAGCTTCGGCAAGCTTACCTATGCTAAAATATACAGTGACTGAGGAAGCCTAGTGACGAGTCCATAGCAACCAGTGTTGAATTACCCAGTGCTTTGCTGAATGGTCTCAATGTTTTGTTGTTTTATTTCATGTGAATACTGGTTTACTAGAGGAGTAACTTAGTATTTGAAGTAATGCAGTAATGCAGGAAGTGTGCATTGAGTTTCCATGCTTATTGTGTTTCCACAACAACGTTAGTGAGTAGATCTACTGACATGGCCACCACACCATAACAGAGGAGTGTGATGTGTAAGATGAGAATGCAGAGGTTTAGTCACATATGTCACGGCTGTTAAAAAACAATGGCTATCTGTATATCTTTGCCAAGTGCAAATTGGTACAGAAGGCATCAATAAATTGTTGGGGACGGTCATCCAAAATGTATTGCTGGAGAAGGGAGGGTCAGGTCTATTTTGATTAAATTTCCCCAAACTCCTCTGGTGGCCCCTGAAATAAATAACGTACAGTCCCTAATGTTGTTTCGATTGACTTGCCACCTGCTGAACTGTCTCCCTGTGCCTGGCTTTAACTTACTCACACACACACACACACACACACACACACACACACACACACACACACACACACACACACACACTGAGCCTTGCATGTCATGCTTGTATGTTAATCTGCTTGATCTGCTCTCAGAGTCCTGGTACTAAGGTTCGGCCTCTGCCAGCTAGAGGCTCCTACCATCCAAAATGCCATTCATACCCAAAGGTTGGCACATACCTGGGCTGCCCGGTATCAAAGTATTACCCCTGAGCTGTTAGCGTACCATGCTGCAGCTGGCACTGAAAAGGGCATGTTGCTAGCTTTAGCCCCAAAAAGGACTTGTTTTCTTTTTCCCTAGACCGTAGACATTTGAATACATTCATTAGATATTTTTATATAAATGCAATTGACTGCTTGTTCTCAACTTCCACCTTGACATTTGCTGTCAGCTATTCTAACAAAACAGCTCAGTTACATAGTACACTGTAGAATAAACTACAGGTCATGCCTGCTCAATTTTGATATTTTACATTTGTTTAGCTCTTAATTTCAGTTTTTTCAAATACTGATGAGTAATGAGGATTTTGTTTTGTTTAACAGTGTGATTGTGTAGCTGGTTTGCACTCCATGCTCTCTTGGAATGTTGTCAGTGGAGGAATTTAGTTTAATTTATAGCGGAGGAGCTCTAATGTTGATCTTAGGGTTGGACATTATGGATAAGAGCGTTAGCTAAATACCTAAACTGACAAATTGAAGACATTGTTTGGAAGTGTTTAAAGAATACTTGAGGAGCACTTGATGTACAAATTCAAATATTTGTAAGTATGATTAGTCACTTTTGACCCGGCCTGCCGCCTCCAGGCGCCCGACACACACACACACACACACACACACACACACACACACACACACACACACACACACACACACACACACACACACACACACACACACACACACACACACCTATACACACATTAACAAAAATACATTTCTTTTGCCAGATTAATTGCATGAAGTGGCCTGTCAATTACAAGCATGAGGAATAAGATAGAGAAATATGCAGAAGAAAAATGTAGCCTCAAGTACATCATCCGTGGCGTTGAAAAATTAAAACAGCAGGGAGGAGAAACCACAAATACATCACCTTTTAAGAAAATCCAGCATTAGCCATTTCAAGCTGAAGGTTTGGCCAGGGACCTCAAAGCAAAAACACACCCCACATCTCAGTCTCTCTTTGGTATCAAGCACATGTTTGAATGGGCTTTTGTTTTGGAAATGCTTTAGGCCAACCATACATTACAGTAATAGACTATAAAAAGACTACCACTTGTGTACGGTTTTACACTTAACAGCCAGCTTATCTCCATCTGCAGAGTTTCCATCGCAGCGCTCAGATAAGCCTTCGCACCGTCTCACGTTACAAGATCATGCAGGTCTTCTCATGGTCACATCAAGGCGATTTCACGTTAATGGAAACCCGCAGGGTGCTCATCACCGCAAAGTTCACCGCGCTGTTGACAATGCCTCTATAGCAACACTGTCAACTGCAGGGAGATGCAATCCAAGCGGGAGCGAGTTGAATATTTCTCACTATTTAGTAAATGAAAAGCTTGGTGCACGCTTCCAAATGACCAAGGGATTCTATTTTATTTTTTTCAGAAGTGAGTTAAGGGTTTGCGTTCATTGAGCCAACGCACACATGCAGCTTAAACCAGCGACTTCGCTTCCCAGTCATTTACCAAATGAGTTTTAGTCCAGTAATGTGGATTTCAAATGTTTCAAGGCTGATACTGATATCACTGTTTTTGTATCAGAGCTGTCAGTAGCTCATATTTTGCACTGATATTCAATACGGTTCATTAAAGTTTCAGCCATAGTCAGGCCTCAAAAACTCAACTTTTTTATTCTTGACCATGAATTAAAGACTGAAACAGCATTTATGCCATAATAAGATATTAAAGTGCTCAAGTGAAACCCAGATAAATGACATAATTTTAGGTTTAGCAGCTCCTCGCAGCAGAGAGATCCACTGCTTTCACACAGCATACAACTAACCTTGTCCATTATTTCTGTAAATCTGGTCAAATCTCTTCCTTCCTTCCTTCCTTCCTTCCTTCCTTCCTTCCTTTCTCCCTCTCTGTCCTATACACTCATATTCACACTGCACTTCTGTCTTTCTCAGAGCCAGCCCTAACCAATTTGGTGCTCTAGGCAAGATTTCAATGTTTTTTTTCAATTCTTTTGAAATTTTTGAAGATTTTTTTTCAACATTTGTGTCACCTTCTTTGCCGCTTCTTCAGTGTTTTTCTGTTGCTTTCTTCGATCTTTTTGTCGTTTTTCATGGTTTTTGTCACCTCTCTTTGTTCTTTCTTTGTCTTTGTTGCCTTTTTTAATTGTTTTGGACGTTTTCTTTTACATTTATAGCTGTTCTTTTTATTATTATTAACTTTTCTTTACTCATTTGAACTGTTGGCGCCCCTAGCATTTGCCTATAATGCCAATACCACAGGCCTGGTCTGTCTCATACATCCACGCGTGTTATTAACTCCACAGCAGACAGAGTTTTATTCCACAGTTAAAATGAATGCAGAGTGCTAACAGGTTCATTCCTGGAGCCGTGCTGTCTGGTCTCAACAGATATACACAACAACACCTTTCTGTGTGTCCTTGGAAAGGGGACTGTTTGTGTGCCGAAGAGTGTTTGTGTATCACGCACTCCTCTTGTGTATATGTAGAGTCGACGACTTGACGAAGTGGAACGAGGAAAATTACAAGCTGCATTCTCTAGTGTTCGTTATTTTCCATCTACGAGGAATGCAAGACGTAAAACACAAATACACCTGGCCACACAAACAAATGTCAACACAAAAGTGCGGTCACCTACGTTGACATGCAATTAAAAATACATACAATATGCACAGAGCAAGTACATCACACATGCACACAAGTTTGTATATGGGCACATATGAGAGTGTAGCATGTTTGGCAGATATTGCTGACATTGTCATAATAAAATCAGTAGTTTATGTGTTTGGTAAGCAACATGCAAACCATGACTGCTGGTATTTAGTTAAATAAGGAGCAGATAGTGTTGAACAATACCGACAGTATGCATTATGTGCCTTAAATGTTCATTCAGTTTAATTTCAGCCTGGCGTGTTTCCTGTGAATGTGGCTATTGTGGCTCTATTGTGGAGATTCAGAGAAACGAGGGCTGCATGGGCCTCCTGCAGCTTTCCAAATAACTATGGTTTTTACATAATTAATTTCAAATGTTCTGAGTCTGACCAAATAAATAAAAAAAAAAAAGAGGCCTGTAACAACCAGTGTGTTTTTGGTGTGAGAGCAGAATTTGAAGGTCCTGGTGCTGAGATATATATACAGTATATTGTGATGCTGGGCCTAAACTGCAGCAGCTGTCATGTCTAGCTCCTGTATGCACATTTCATCAAGGCACATTCCACATAAGTGTACTTATTGTGACAATAATTCTGCTCATAAGGTCATGTTTTTTGTTATGTGTAATTATGTACATTATGCAACTTCCTGTTTTATTTTGATAATAACCGTCTTGCCTTGTCTCAGGTCACTTCACTTCCTGGTCTTTTTTCTGCCTATGCCGCCATGTTAATCTGTATTTTAATAGACAGTAAAAGTAATGGACAAAGCTACGCCGTATTCTTCCACGAAGACTAGTGAAGGATATTAGAAGCACTTTTCCGGTGATGGCTGAGCGTTACTGAGCAGCCTCCAACTGAGAGAGACGACGTAAATGTGACGTGAGCAACCTGTCTGAAAGTTGGAAGTCTTCTGGTAGCTGTGCCAAGAGAAATCTCAATCATTCCCAATCTAGCAGAGACGGAGAGCGTAGGTATATGTAAGGAGATAACATGGACACAGACTAATTATTGCTAACTAAAATGCTAGTTAACATTAGTAATTACACTTAAACAGCTAATGTAAGTCAAAACTGCCTGCGAGCTTATCCTGTATTGTACGGTAATTCCTCTACTATGTGACAGTAAGTCGCGTGGTTATGACACAATCGTTAGCCTATTTTTACAAAAGCGTCTGCTACGGAGCCATAACGTGAGGTACAAGGTAATGGAGCCTTTTATACATTGTCGTGTTTCTTTAGAAATAAACAATGGACAAATAGAGTCTTTAAACGCTTCAGATGTAAAGTTATTCACTGTCAAAGTGACGTCAAAATGAATGGAAGTCAATGGGATGCTAACGGCAGGTGATGGCTTGTTAGCATAAAAATGTCTCCATAGGAGCTACGCTTTCCGGATGCTCGCTTACCCCATTGGTTTTAAGCCCTCAACGTCTTGGATTAGGCAATGGTTATGGTTATGGCTTTGATAATGGTTAGGGTTAGGTGCCTTGAAGTCAACGGTCGCAGCGCTGCCTGGAAGGAGACGTTGGGGGTTTAAAACACCATCGAGCTAGAGCCATATGTGATTACTGCCCCTCCCCTAATGTGCTGCACCTGTAACCAATTGTGTCCCCTGTGCCTGTGTATATGTATATACCTGCCCCTATTCCTCAGTCCTGTGCCAGTTCATCTTGTACCGTTGGTGTTAGTCTCGCATTGCCAGACCTATCTCCACAGCGCTGTGGAGTAGGCATAAGGTCTGGCTGCAGTTTCTGCGGCTGCTGGATTAATTTGTGACCTCTTTTTTTCTCTCAGGACCTGTCCTTTTTTGTCAAGCTCTAAAAAAAAAAAATGTCAATCCGCTCCAGATGTTTATGCTTGAATGCAAAAGATGGGAAGTGAAAGCATGGATGGAGGCATGTAAGTGAAACCAGAGAAAAAGCCATGGAAAAAGACAAAACAGTCCAGATATGTAAACGGTGGTTATGGAACCCTTCGACATCCTCTGTAAACCAAGTTTTAAACAATCATGGCTGACTTGAAGTAAAGGAAACACTAAACATGTGCCATACTAATGTTGTGGTGAAAACAAATCACATTTCAGAGAGCTACTCCAAAGATAATTAGAAATGCCCTTGTGAGTTCAATTTTAAAGTCAGTGAGATTATGTAATTATCGTGTCACTAATTCCATGGAGAACACTTCTGATACAAAACACTTAAGTAGCTCTATTTTTAAATTGATGTGCATCAATAGAACAGCAACATAGACTGCAGTACTAAATTGTGCTATTACAGATATGATGGCGTTTTAATCTAGCAGTTAGTGTGTGTCATTTCCCTGATTTCTTACAGAAGACATATGATTCGGCTCCTCTGCAGAGTTTGTCATTGTTAACAGTGCCTTCTAGTGGCCGACTGCTAAACTGATGAGTAACTCACCTCTCTGTGGATCCTCAGCCTGCAAATGTAAGGTTTGGACCGTGGCTGTTTATCAAGCAGTGTGAGTGGATATGGGAAGGACAACTAATACAGCTTCCTGACACTCCGCTATTACTTAAGGAAGAAAGATCTGCCCTAAAAGCTGCAGGGATGGAAATAACAGTTCTATGGCTGGGCTGATTTAGAGTGCATATATGGTGCAAGCAGAGCACACGCTGAAACAATCAGGCAGTATTCTGCATACAGGCGATCACATAATAGAGCCCAGTTGCATTTAATGTGTGTGTGTGTGTGTGAGAGAGAGAGAGAGAGAGAGAGAGAGAGAGAGAGAGAGAGAGAGAGAGAGAGAGAGAGAGAGGGGGGGGGGGTATGTTAGTGGGTTTTTCCTTTTGGCTACATTGGTAACACATATGGAAGCAACAGGTGCAGGCTTTAAAGGTGACTTGTAGACCGCGGCAGGTATCCCTGCGCATCAACAAAACTTTCCTCAGTAGGGATATTCCATTCAACCCGTGACAATGAGGCACTCATGACTCAAGCAGGGGGTTACCCATACTTTATTTTTCATGGACACGAAAGAATTATGATGTGAGGAAATTATTTTTTCCTTAAGACTTTCAGATGTTTTCAAATCCATGAATGTGAAAATTGGCACATTGTACAGAACTTGTTCCGCACAGTGATCCGGATAGTGAAGAATAATCGACACATTATTTCTTTCATAGGTTAAGTGCCATTTGTAAAGAGGCTTTAAAAAAAAAAAAAGAAAAAAAGAAATCTTGAACAATTTACTTCTATGAATCTCCAGCATGATCTCACCCACTGTAAAAAAAAAAAAAAAAACGCATCAGTGAGATTGTATAGCTGGTAATGAGTGTGGTTTTTTTGCAGTGTGGAGCACTTTAAAGATCTTCTGTGGGAGAATGCGAAGCTACAGATCTAACAGACAGTGAAAGCCTGCAGGTTTTTAGGAACGCTCAGTACTCAAATGTTTTGATGAGGGCTGTGTTGCTATCTGCTGTTGCCTTTTGCACCTCGGCATCAGTTCAGCCTTCAGGGTGAAAGAGCGATCCTCCTGCTGCTAAAAAAAAAAAAAAAAAAAAAAAAAAAACTTTGGCCGCCTGCCAAGCCGTGGAACAAGTGCGCCTCCCTTCCCTGCTGTTTAGCGTATTCAGTTAGGGGATTGGGCTCGGCTGTTTTAAAAAGGCAAGGCAGCTCTCCAGTTGATCAGTCTGCTCAGGAAACTTCTGCTGGAGAAAGTACTGGAGTCCAAACTGAAGAAGGAGAGCAGTTGAGATTTTGTGCAAAGAATTGCCTCGCTCCTGCAGAGGACAACAACTCGGGACAAATAGCACAATATATATATTAGAAATTACTCATTTGAACTCGTTTTGCAGGGTGCACGCTGCAAAGCCTGTCGTTAATTCTTTTTTGTTTTGTATGGGTTTTGTTTTTGTTTTGTTTTTTTCACAAATAGCAACATTCTTGGATAAAGACTCTTGGCTTTAGCTTTAAAAAAAAAAAATCGGATTATCTGACTGAGGCATTGTGCTCATTAGTCTACTCCCCCCCTCTCCTCTCTTCGCATTTGAGCTTTATGTTATAACTGAAGAGAACGCCAACAATGTTTCTGAGTTTTTGCCTCTTGGTGACATTTATCTTGGGGCTGTCCGGGTGCTTGGGCTCATACGTGCCGTGCGAGCCGTGTGACCAGAAGGCGCTATCCATGTGCCCTCCGGTCCCGGTCGGCTGCCAGCTGGTCAAGGAGCCGGGCTGCGGCTGCTGCCTGACCTGCGCCCTGTCCGAGGGAGCGGCGTGCGGCGTTTACACCGGGACGTGCACCCAGGGCCTCCGCTGTCTGCCGAGGAGCGGGGAGGAGAAACCCCTGCACGCCCTGCTCCACGGCAGGGGAGTGTGCACCAACGAGAAAGGATACAAACCTGTCCACCCGCCCATAGGTAAGACGCGCACGGGCTGCCTGGCAGACTCGATGCAAATGCATGCTCGGGGATTCAAACACTTGAGAATGTGTGCGGCTGCACTTCCAACCGCATCGATGCAAAAAAAAGAAAAAAGAAAAAAGAAAAGTTTAATTTCATCTAAACCAGGACTGCAAGGTCTCCTCTGTCTTCTCTGCGGATCAGTGATTGCTCATCCCATGTGGGGATCCACTCTGCGCTGCAGCGGGGTTGAAATGTCTAGCGGGAACAGAAACAACCACAGTCGAGTAGCTTTCGTGATAAATCATAACATTTTGTGTAGATATAATTGCATTGTTGATAATAGTTGTGCCTGATCCACGGACCCCAGGGGGGTTCCCTTCCCTCACCATGACACACACACACCCACACACACACACTGCTCTCTGACAGAGCGCGTGTTTGACAGATGGTTTGAGGTGCTATCTGATTAACTTGTATCTACTGTCTGGCTGCAGGAGCTTAATCCTCCTCTCCTCTCGGGTCTCGCAGGCTCAGCATCCAGCTGTAACGACAGTGTTGTGTTAGGCTGCTCAGTAGGCATCTATGTTCGCGGTAGCCTAACAACACTAGGTGAACCAGCAGCTCGGTTGTGTGCGCAGCGCCGCTTCAATCTGTCGCGGGCGGCTCGGCGCTCAGCTGCGGTAAACGCACATGGTTTGTCCCGGCTGATTTGAGCCTCTAGTGCGGGGTAGTTGCTGTCAAATCGCGGTCTTGCGAGACCCATGTGACTGTAAGGATCCAGGCTGTTTAAAGTATTTCCATTTTAAGGCAGGGCGAATTATTAAACGCATTTCTTTTAAGAGGTTTCCCCGCTGCTGTTATCATGACGCCAAAAAAAAAAAAAAAAAAAGAGTGAAAAACTTTATGAAAAGGGGTCTGAGCACTAAATGCATAAGTGTATTTATGTAAGGGATATTATGAGGGAAAATGTGGGAACCTCTAAAGTGGAGCTTATTCTGCAAATTGCCTCCCTTTTAATATCCACTAGTGTAACAAGTGTCTGTCAAAGCTCACTATTTTCCATCATCACGCCAGAGCGCATTAAGCTTTCGTGTCTTTCATTTTTCGCCTTTCCAATATCATTCGCACCTTGACACTTGAAATCTACCCAGATGTGAAGGAGAAAAGCCTAGTGTAGTAGACGACATGGGAAGGAATGAGGTGCCACTCCGCGAACGTCGGGTCTTGTTAAAGCCGAATTTAGATAGATTTAGGTCTGCAGGCTACCCCGAGCGTGGTGATCAGAGTCGGATTACCACTAAATCTGAGAGAGAGAGAGAGAGAGAGAGAGAGAGAGAGAGAGAGAGAGAGAGAGAGAGAGAGAGAGAGAGAGAGAGACAGACGGAGAAAGAGAGTGGAGCCAATAGCCTTGAATGATTGAAGGTATTTCTTGGTGTAGCAGAGAGCTTCACTGTCACTCAGAGTTTTAGCAGCGTGTCAACAACTAGATAAGTACCCACAAAGGGTTTGGCTCCACGCCTCATTCTATAAAATCGGCTGCCACTCGTTTTGGCTGTTGACAGAGTCACTAGGCTATCTGCACCCAATGGGCAGATCACCTCTCCCTGTGTTGGTCCATGAATGCCATTGTTTGAACAAACACTCAGCAAACCTCATATTTTGCAGAACATTGATCACAAACTGAAACGGAGTCAAGGTAGACTCACAGTTATCTGTGTGTGTGTGTGTGTGTGTGTGTGTGTGTGTGTGTGTGTGTGTGTGTGTGTAGCCTACTTGGGTGGGGCTGTGTGGGTGTCTGGATGTGCATTGTGTGTGATTGCTGTGAATGATGACACCTCAGGCCGTTTGTCTCACTCTGGCTTTATACACACACACACACACACACACACACACACACACACACACACACACACACACACACACACAGAACCTGACTTCTTTGTTGGCCCACAGAAGAGATAATCAGAACATCTTTTCCTGCCTCTGGCAGTGCATTCATTGCATGGGCGCTCAGTCCCAACGCAGTGATTCAGCAGAATGCCTCTGGCGCTCTCTTTCCTCTGAAGGGCCTTCTGTCAAACAGCTCCGCCAACGGGTACTGGTGAGGTGAGCTTCTGGTTTCCTGTGGTGTGGGGTTGCAGCTGTCTGTGTGCTGTACCAGCTGAGAAAGCCAAACACAAGGAGGAGGAGGAGCTCAAGTGTCTGCAGCCTACTAAATATTGACTGGGGCAGCCAAACAATGGGAGAGAGGAATCTTTGTCCCCAACAACACCACCCCCACCACCCCCTCCCTTAACTGCTCATGTAAAAAAAAAAAAAAAAAAGAACCCCGGCCATCAGGGTCCGTGTCCCAGCGGTGCATTAATTCACGTTTTGCTCTTGCACTGTGATCCCAGGGGTTGCTTGGATTGTAAGGCACAGGAGGTGGTATGTGCTGTGGGGGTACTCAGATTTTGTTAGCCCCCTATGAGTGAATCAGACCCTGCAAAGCTTGCCAACAGATATGACTTCATAGCAGCAGGCCCCTCGTCTTTCATGCTTCTGAAAGGGCCTTATGTTTTAACAGATTGCTTTTTGCCAAGAAGCAAAAGATGATTAGGGAGTGGTTCCAAATCCACAATACTCAGCACAGAAATACTATGCCCCTTATTAGCATAGCAACAGGAAACCTGGTGCCTTTACTGCCAGACAGTTTCGGAGTTAGTGATTTTTCTTTTGTTATTGACATTTAAACTCACGAGTAAGTCAAGCAACTGCAGACTTCTGATGGTCACACTGCCCTGTCACATCTAAGCACCACACAGAATTACTTGTCATCACATACTTTTTAGAAAGCTATTCAACGTTGAGAATCGCCATCTGTTTTTTCCATGCCAGCAGCCTCACTGACACAGCTGGTTATTGGGTCGTAGCTGAGAAACCAAAGCAAGTGGTAAAACGTTGATTCTCTCTGACTGTACAATTTGACTAATGAAAACCAGCCACCGTACTCTGTCTGCTGTAAATGTTGCGTGCTCATACGGACATGCCACGTCAGATATAGCCCTGGTCACGTGTGGCCCCAGCTGCCTGACAGCTTCATGACAGGCTCATGCGAAAGGAAAGACTGTATGTGGCTTTCCATCCGTCTCACCTTGAACATCTGAGACAGTGCAGTGAAAGCTTAGCATGCTGCAACTGATCTGTTGCAGGTGCTAGGGAGAATTTTTCAAAAGGTCATTTTGTCAAGATATCACGAGGACTTCAAGAAAGAAAAGCACACGTTTCGTGGAAAATGTGATGCCAAGAAAATCTAGAGAACCCCGGTTTCTTATACGTGAAATTGATACTATTGATGTGGAACTGCTTTTGTCCACACATGGCGTTTTGAGGCACAGTATGATCATAGGGACAGTCTACAGCACTTGAGCTGTCGCTGGCAAGCACATTACCTTTTTGGCACACATGCATGATTTCTCCCTGTAAAACTTTACGGTGGTATTTGTACAGCTTATTGGTCACTGACACCTAGCCTGCTGGTGGCAACAGCTGGGAAACATATCAGCACTCACTGTACGTTTTCTACGCTTTTCTACGAATGTGATTCAATAAAGGCAGGGACGGCCTCATGCTGGGCTTTAAAATGATGTCACACCTGTTTACATCTGACCTGTGTACTGTAATCTCACCTCCCAACACCTGGTTCAAGCTAGCATTGGATGAGAATGGACCAAAATTAGGCCTCTTGGGTTTCTCAGGATTTGGAAAGCAAAAGACGCTCCGGGGAATTCTCTAAAATGTTGGTGGTCAAGCTTTTGTTGATGCCTGTCCCGGAAAGTATTATACTGTAGTTTTGATGACTTAGAAGCATAGAAGGGCACTCAGAGAGTGCAGACCTCCGCCAGGGCCATGCTCTATCTCACAGCGTTAACGAAAATGAAAGATCATTTCTGTATCTGCCGCATGATCCGGATCCACTCCGAAATTTAACGGGTTCTTCATTGGGCCATGCTACACCCTTTCACCAAGTTCCATGGAAATCGGGTGGTAGTTTTTCCATAGTCCTGCTAACAGACAGACAAACAAACCAAAAATACGTTACTTCAAAAAGGTGTTCGTAACATGTTACATAAACAGGCGGTTTGCTCATTCTTGCATGTTCTATGATTCACACCGTTGTATTGCAAACCCCACATTAATACTTCATGTTGAAGTTGTTCGCCCACTGTGAGGTTTAATTTTAATGCTGCTTGGAGATCAGCTTTGTACAGTACATCCAGAAGTGCTCGAATCTGGCCAAAATAGCTGCTTCAGCCACTGGGGAATTAGAACATCGTCACACCCAGCAATTGTGTTGTGGTGATGGTGACCCAAAAAGAGGTTGCGTCCATCCATGTGGCTTGTTGGAAAACCCAAACTCTGATGTAGGATGAGGACCTCAGACCAGAATTAGGAATGTACAGCAGAAGAGCCATGCGCCGCAGTCTGATGACTCCAGCCTGTATTTGCACTGCTGTAAGCTGTAAGGTCAGAAAGTTTGCTTACCTACAGCAGCATTTCCCTCTTGGAAGGATTTTGCATCCTCTCATAAGTCCTGTTTTGTGATCTATAATCCTTGAATTGTTCTTGTTGCTATTTATACTGTGTATTCAGAAAAGCAGGAAACTTTTTGATTGCAATGGACATATACTGTGTTCACAATACCATGGGGAAGAGGTATTTCCTGCATTTTCAGAAGCTGACTGAGACCATGCAGAGCGTCGAACAACAGAAATTCCACGGAAACGACAGGACGTAAGGGTCAAAAACAGAATTCCCTTACACTTGGGGGTGGTCAAACATACAAATCAAGGACAGAACATTTGATATTTTCTTACTGCTTCAATTGGCTTGGAATGGAGCCTTTTTCTGTCAGTCTCTCAGTCTTCTCATGTAACCAGGCTTTGTGCACTGCTGTCAAGTCATGTGCAGAGGGTGTATCTTATCCGTCACTGGTCATCCATGCCATGACGATTTACACCAGTGATACTTACCTTCAGGGGCAGAGCGGGGGTGGATAACAAATGTTTTCTCAAAAGCCCCAAATGTTTTTTGGGGGGCTTTACTGCATTTCAGAGTCTGTAGCGAGCTCTGTTTTAAAGCTAGAGTGAAGCTAGGTATTGGTATCATATGAAATGAAATACTGCTCCAAAGTTAGGCTACATTTTGGTGAGGGAAAAACTGGCATGGCCATTTTCAAAGGGGTCCCTTGACCTCTCACCTCCAGATATCTGTATATAAAATGGGTTCTATGTGTACCCACGAGTCTCGACTTTACAGACACGTTCACTTCATGATAATCCCATGCAGTTTTTTCCTTGGCAACTATCACAAATGGTTTACAGATTTTTAGGCACATATTATTAAATTGCTTGACAAATTGTGCAAATAGCTGCTGTAAAAGAGGAGGGAGCATGCCCCCTATGCCCTCTAAGAGTTCTAGCAGTGGTAACTTTGCTGCAAGTTTAAAAAAAGCTTCTATGACCTATATTCCTTTGGTCATCAGGACCTAACTTTTTTGCTGCAGCACACACATTTGTTCACACTAGAGTGTGGATCGGGCTGCAGCCTGGCCCGCGTCCGACAGAGCAGTAACCGAGCCCGGCCCGAGCCCGACAGGCATTAAGATATTTATGTCCGAGCCCGACTCGAGCCTGACACAGTTAAAATCTCATTTTTTTCTCATACTAATGGCACATAGTACATGTGTCATTAGTATGAGAAAAAAATGAATGTGTAGCCTAATATGCACGTGTTTTGTTGTCACAGCTACATAAACTAATTTCCGCACACAGGAAGACGGATGTTAGGGTAATATTTTACATTTATTTTAATAACCAAAACAAACCTTTGCATCAAGTGGAACAGGCCCATTGGCTACCTACATAATAAGCTGTTTTAAATTTAAAATGTTCAATCGCTGATGTGACCGAGACCGACCCGAACATCATTTCTAAATATCTGTCTGGGTCGGTTATCCATCCTCTAGTTCACACCTCCCTTTCTGCTCTAGAAACTGCAGGGTTATCAGGCCATGGCATTGCTTTCAAATATTAAGTAGCGGAGGCAGTCTGAGGCTGAAGGATGGTTTACTACCGACACAGGCCCTTGGGCTCATTTATCCCTACATTATCTTGTCCTACCCCCTGTTGAGATTAAACAGCACCTCTATTCACTACTCTCTTACATCTTGTAAAGATGTAATTTCAGATGCAGTACCGAGACGCACTTAATCAAGGGCAGGACATAGCCAATGTGCTGTAATGCTGGAAAATCCAATGAAAGGTGGGAGAATCTATTGTCCTGGCTTTTTTTTCGCAATCTAAATGGCATTGTTATAGTCTTAAAGATCCAGAGGAGAGGACAAAAAAAAAATCCAAAGACAGGGTAGCTTATCTTTCTTGCTTGGACTGTTGCCCCGTAAGAAACTTGGGATATTCATGAAGCATAATTGTGTGCAGATGTTAATTTTTAAACAGAGAAGTATCAGGTGCACCTCCTTTGGCTACTCTGTCCCTCTCGTCCTAATGAAATCTTTAGCTCGAGCACAGGGAGAGAGAGATAGCAGCACAGCTTTGGGCTCAGCTGAATGGAAGAGCTGCACATGACTTGGCTCACTTGGCTCCTGGCCAGCATCTTGGCTGAGTTTCAGGAGTTAAACACGGACCCTCTAAGCCTCCTTTACAAGCTGGGTACCCTGAGCATGGAAAAACTGAGTTTTTGTGGCTGCGCCGAAGAACCCACTTCAGAAAAGATGAGTTTGGTGATGTTTTTTGTGGAGGAGAAAAGAAGTCAGACACCATTGTCTTCACGAAGGCTATCCAATTTAAAGTGCAGATCAAAAAACCCTTTCTATCCTATGTTTCTAACACCATTCTCTAAAGAGACATTTTGTCAGAGTGACTGATTTGTAAGGTGAATATAATTGACGTGCCACGGCTCAGACCTCTCTTAGTCTGGCCATTTATATGCTGAAATGAGATTACACATTAAACAAGAATGCACGTTGAAATAAAAAACACAGCCCTTTTTTTTGACGGCGTATTTCATTGCCAAATATGTGGCATTTTAATCAAGCACCCCTAGAAATTATTGAACTGTACAGCAGAAACAAGGAGTTTTTCCACAGTGGTCACATACGAATGCTTGTTTGACGTATTTATTTATAGCGAGTGAAAGCCTCGTAGTCTGAGCAGGGAGACACAAGGACATATCTAAACACAAACCAATGCCTGCCAAGTCATGAGTTGTGAGATTAATTTCAAAGAGACGGCAGTGCAATTCTGGTAATCACCCTGCCCACTCCATCCCCTCCCAGAGACTCCAGACGATCCTGCTGTGTCAGGCTCTTTGAACATCAGTTTCTCGGATCTTGTGTCCTTGTTCCGTCTCAGTGCCTTTCTCCACGGTGGCTGCGCACTACCAGGCCAGTCAGCGACGTTACGGCAACTTGTTAAAACATATTTTCCAGCCTATTATCTCTTGTCCATATACAAGTATGGAAGTTGATTTGTTTTTCAGCAGCAGTTGGCCTATAGTGCGCGGCCAACATTCCTCTCTGGTTCAGTGCTTCTGGCCCTGCGCACCACGGCGGGTTTCCTTGTCAGATAAATATAACCAGGGTCATCCACTGGCACCATCGCTTCGGCCAGTTGGCAAAGTCCCCACAATAACTCTGTACTTATGGTACAGCTAAGCCAAGGGAGGGGGAGGGGGGGGGGGAGCTGATGGCTTCTTTCTGTGGCCTCAAAGAACCTCTGGCTGTTAAAAGGCTGAGCCCCCAAACATAGGAGAGGAAAGGGGGTGGGGGTAGGTTAAGGATAAAGGACCTCAACCTGTGAACATCCTATCAAGAGACTATAGTACCCCCTTGGGGAGCTGAAATTACGTCTAAGAAGCGGATAAAATGTGACAGAAATGTACAAGCATTTATACGAGTCCACAGAGCAACTGGATTTTCCTCCGCTTGACATTTGAGTTAGGAGTTTAATGTGGGACACGTCGCTGTAAAGTTACGACACTCAGAGGCCTTAGTCCCTGTTGAAGTTTAGCAGTCCAGATAACATGTTAGCAGATTTTCCGGGCACTGTGCAGGCAGCCATGCAACATGTGATGCAGTTTTCCCAAGTTGTAGACGTCTGGTGCTGCCTGGTGTCTGTATGTATTTATGTGTGACCTCAACTAACTTTTAAGACCAACATGTCTCACTGATATATTAAGGACATTAAAATAAATGTCTTGTTTTCATGGATGCAGATCAGCTCCAACTGGACTTCCGTGAAGGGATGTTTTAGCATTAGAAAGCAGAGAGTAAGGGGGTTGGAAGGTGGGGTTGGTGGGAGTTTAACTCCTGTGTTAGCTGTCAAGAGTTCATCAGCTGTTGATCAGATCTCCCAGCAGCCTCCCCTCCTGTATACACAAATGGCAAGCAACAGTTGGTGGCACAAACCCCGGGAAAAGCACCTGGTATACTATTTCTAATGTGGTACGGATTAAAAAGCTGCAGAACTTCACATATGATTTATGCAGATAGTTTTTTTTCAGTGACTGTGATACATTGCTTATATAAATCAGATCTACATTTTACTGGTTCGTCGTAATACTTAATTATAGGTCTATGGTAACTGTATTTAGATCAGACATTACCCTTTAATGAGATAGTCTACATTCCTGAAATGTATGTTCAAATCAAATTTGAAAACTAGTTTCATCATGAAATAATGCTGGAGATTAAATAAACAAACATGGCCAAAGTCCTACATAGAAAGTACTAGTCTAACAAGGAACAGCTCCATTTTCCGAGACTTCTAAATACAGATTTAAGATTTTTTTAACAGGGAGTTTGGTGTAAACCATTTCCATTGATACTCAGGTGCCATTAGTCTTTGTCTTGTCAATTACTATTTTACCAAAAATGGAACCAAACTTTAGACTTCAATTTTGCTCTGTCCTCTATATATCTAGACACCGAGAACTATCTCCAAGACCATTCTAAATGTCATATTAAATGAACTGTATGAACTAGGTTTGTGAACTTGCTTTTAAAGCTGCTAATCAGTATTGTTCCATGAACAATGTATCAAATGTAGAGTACTGTGAAAAGGGTTGAACTATCAACAACTGTGTGCATCCTCTCGGCTCTGCAAAGCATTTTAGCATATTTTAGTCAAACGGCTTTCATCAATCTCGCTTCCAGCTGCAGCAGACAACTGTTTCTGGCAAAAAAGCTCTGATAATCCCACTGTACACTACCTGCCCTGCACCAAATGGCAGTCAAACAAAGTTGGCAACTAACTGGTGAACATACTGTAGTTGAGCATTTGTCGGCTAAAGAGCCAGATATTTCTCTCAGGAGTTGGTGGAGACTAAAACAGAGCTAAAACGACAGTGAATATTGGACTTAGGAACATTAGCTGCATGGACAGAAACATGACTCCAATTGAATGCTAATGTCCGTTGAGTGTGTTAAGAGGCAATTGTTTGCTAACCTGTTCATATCAACTTTATATGATAATCATTTGTCAATGTTGTTGCTATAAAATCCATTCACACTTCTCTTGATTTTCAGCAGGGGGCAGGCACAACTTGACAGCCAGTGCCAAACACTAGTTCTGTCCAAATGAAGCTTCATGGACTATTAGTTTGATTTGTTGACCACACTAGGTGGCAGACTTGAGAAATGGCAGTTCAGTGTGCTTACAACCCTTTGTTGAACCGAGATCGCTATCTAGTGGGCTCAGAAGATTAGGAAAATCTTCATGAAGCTTCATTTGGCCATCACTACCAAACACATTCTCACATTGTTTGATTGTATTGCAAATAATCTGTCACGCATTGCCAATTAAGAACTTAATCATACACATATAAAGATGTCAATGCATTAGTGTGATGCTGCAGCTTGCCTTAAAAAAAAAAGTGACATTGTTACCATGTTTGATTTGCTCCGCTGCAGATCGTGAGTCTCGAGAGCATGAGGACACCCTAACCACAGAGATTACAGAGGAGCTGCAGCCAGCTAAAGTGCCACTCCTTCCAAAAGACATTGTGAACAGTAAAAAAGTTCACGCACTGCGCAAGGAGCAGAAGAGGAAGCTCGGCAAGCAGCGCCTCATGGGCACCTCCTTGGACTACTCCCCTATGCCCATTGACAAGCATGAGCCTGAATTTGTAAGTTTTTAAATGTTAGTTTTTCTCAGTGTCATTATAAAGCCACTAAGTGTAGAATTTGAACATTTCTGACTTTGGTGACTCCTACTGGTAGCATCAATGCAAACTACACCTTCATCGTTATATCATAATATACTTAATTTCTAATACCTTTGAACAGCCTTTGTAACCCTGCACTGT
Source organism: Zingel zingel (assembly GCA_023566125.1). Lineage (NCBI taxonomy): Eukaryota > Metazoa > Chordata > Actinopteri > Perciformes > Percidae > Zingel > Zingel zingel. The sequence goes on from CM042327.1 coordinate 28,871,999, forward strand.
CTTTCCCTAAAGGGTCCATGCAGGAGAAAACTAGATGGGATCATTCAGGGAATGAAGGACACTTCTCGTGTAATGGCTCTGTCTTTGTACCTTCCAAACTGTGACAGAAAAGGATTCTTCAAGCGCAAGCAGGTGGGTTTGCTTCAGAAAAGTCTTTTACACTTTGCACTAAGAAACCCTTCCAAATATGAATGTAGCCTATTTTGCAAAGACGTGCAAAGACATGCAAAGACGTGCAAAGCCATGCAAAGACGTGCAAAGACATGCAAAGACGTGCAAAGACGTGCGAATACATTGTGCTGTGCCACTTTCTGGTGTTACCACCTTTCCTAACCCTTATCCCTTTTTTCATTCTTTTTTTTTTTTTGGCCCACAGTGCAAGCCATCTCGCGGCCGCAAACGGGGCATCTGCTGGTGTGTGGACAAGTACGGCGTTCAGCTGCCCGGAACAGACTACAGCGGAGGGGACATTCAGTGTAAGGACCTGGAGAGCAGCAGCAACAACGAGTGAAAAAGGGGCGGACCATCCTTGACCCCCACACCCCCACCCCTAACCAGCACGTGACCCAGGGCCCACGCCTCCTCTCTGAATCACATATGTACGCTCCGCCCTCCGTTCACTTCATGATTTAAGTTTTTTAAATTTTTTTTTCAAATTGAAAAAAAAAGGAAGAAAAAATCCAAACGAAAGAACAGGCTGAAAAAAAGACACCTGTATTTTTTTTCTTTTTCTTTTTTTTCTGTTGTTGACCAAGCACTCATTTCCGAATGAGGAGAAAAGTCCCAGAAGATTTGCTAGATCCCCTTGACTTTTGCTCATGGGACCCCTTTGTATGAGGCGGCTTCCCTGGCTGCAGATCCACGAAAATATATGCACACAACGGATATATTTTGTATAGAAGCTAGGGGTTGCAATACAACACTTTGTATGATGTAAAATTACCACAAAATCATTGTGAAGAAGAAAAAAAAGTATCAGGCACACTGATTGAAAACAAATCAGTTTTAGGCTGTGGAAGTGATGATTGGCAGAGTAATTTGGTTTTTTTGTCTGTTTTCCAAAAGAAAAGAAAAAAAAGAAACAATAGATAGGGATATGCTGTAACAGTTGACTCTATCTGGGTATGTGGTTCTGTCAGAGCACTTATGAATGAGGGGAACCTGCTTAGATATGTGCAACTTCACATAATGATGCGTGCATGAGTGTGTGTATGTGTACAGTGCGTGTGTGTGATATGTATCCGCCTGTGTTGGTATATGATGGAGTGAGCCTATTACAAAAAGAATGTCCTTTTTTTTTTCCTTTCTCTTTTGTTTGTTTTTGTCACAACAAGTATTGCTGGCGCTTAAAGTGGTCTTGGGGCTGGCCTTCTCTATAACCGATGTAAAGTATGTCTCGGGACACGGCGCGTTTGGAAACAAAAAAAGAGTAAGCAGATGGTCACAGATGAACCTCGAAGTGGCTCTTCGACAATGTAGCTAGCCTGATATGCCAACTGTGCCTATTTAAACAGACACTGCCATGCAGGGCGACACAGAGCTTAGAGAGCGCTGACTCTAGCGGTGAAATAAAAGATCCGTGTTTTCAGCTTAAAGTGATGGGACTCAAGTTTGACTTCGATCTTTCGAGTGCATAATCAAACTCGCCAGTCGGGCCAGTTGCTTCTCTGATTCAGTCGTGTGAAGTGTAGTTTTGTTTGTGCCGTTTTCTTTGCCTTCAGTGAAGTAAAGACCGCCCACCTTTGAGCCATGTTCCTTTATCAAGTGGTTTCCCCTCAGTACTGCTACTACAGTGTAACCATGGTGTATTACATTACTTTTAAAATATAGTTATTGAATGTTGTTTTTTTTTTCTTTCTTGTAGAAACATAGTATGACAACAATGTAATTGTGCTTGGAGAAAAAAAAAAGATTTTTAGCCTGTAAAGAATTTGAATAGGTCCTTGACCCAGAGTCTACAGGGCAGTCAAAAGAAGCTATCCCTCTGGAAACCTTCTGCTTACATGCCTCCACGCAAAGGTTCTACATCTAAGGGGAGCGTGATGAAAACTACAGGTTAAAACAGGGTCATTTAAGAGTTCTCTCTCTCTGTGTGCAAGTCACAGTGCCTTCCTACATGCAAATACATTTAAATAGTGACGTGAAAGTGACATAGGATATCAAACGGGGCAATATCCTTTTTCTGCCGCGGCTGATACTTGATACAGCGATCAAAGTTGTCTAGGTTTAGTTCTGATTAAGAAAAGAACAATGGAATGTTGTTGGTCCTGTAAACAGTGTCGGCAATGCATAGAAAATCCATTTCTAATATCCGCCTGAACCTCGGGGGCAATTCTGGACAAAGAGTGATGTGTGTGGGACGGCTGTGTAACCGCAGTCAGTTTAACCTCCCTCTTCTCTTTCTTTGACAACCAATAAGCTAAGACTCATGCGTTTTCATGTGAATGCCAATGTATATGATTGCCAGAGAGAGGAAGCCAACGGTAAAATCATGTCATCATTTCCCTTGCTGAAACAAAAAGAAAAAAAATGATGTGCACCCTGGATGGCTTCCTCAATGGTTGTGAATATATTATCGAGGCACCACTTGCCCCATATCCAACACCAAAATCCCCACTACCACTTTCGAAAAAGCAGCTTGCACTTATTTCAGTTATTCACTATTGATATTGACACACGACGTCCTAAGATGTGGTATCATGAAGTTGGTGGAACATAAAAAAAAAAAAAAAAAAAAAAAAACAGCCACAAAAGCTAAATGTTGTGTTATCTTGTGCTTACCTTTTAAAGTTGGTGCTTTGAGGTAATATTTGTCGACAGGGGCTGTGCAGCCCACGCCTGGGACCTCCAATACGGCAACATCTTTTAGGGAAAAATAGATTTCAAAGTTACACGCAGCTAGAGATGTTCTCATGGCCAATTGCACAGAGAGTTGAGATAGAGATAAAAGAGACGGAGGGGAAAGAGTTAAGAGTGAGCGCCATGGGCAGTGGTCATAATCAGGGCCTAGCCACTTCCCCGATATGGGGTCACCAATTGCATGACATTAGATACAGTTAGCAAGACAGTTACCAGGAGTCATGGAAATCTGGGGAATGCAAAAAAAAAAAAAACTGGAACAAAGAGCAGAGTATCACTTTGATTTGATACAAGGAACTATCTATCTGATATCTGGGGCCATTCACTGTCTGGATCAATCAAGTGCGTGAATACTTCACTGTCCCAGGTATTTGTTTCTTTGGTTTGGATTGCAGGTTGAGTTTCAGGCTTAAAAACAAACGCCTGTTTGCGAGTAGTGACTTCCTCAGGTTTCACATCTCCTACTTGGTTTAAACTGGTATTCACATTTCATACTTCAGTAGTACAGTTAACGACAGTACAGGCTTTTTTTTCTGAGTACATAACACTTTCTGGATGTAACGAGTCAATACGATTGGTTTTCATAATTTGGTGTTCACTGGCATGTGAAATAAACCCATCAGTGGCAGGAGGATAGTGGGAAATAAAAATGGTCAGTATTTGGAACTACATAAAACAAATAAGAAAGAAAAGAACAAAAAAATCTCAAATTATTAAAGTGAATATCACTGTGTAATATTTATTCAACTTGTAATTTATGTACTCTTTTAACCTTTGTCTTTTTTTGTTATGACAAAGCATTTATTTAAATAAAGTTATGTATTCATTTAAGCGGTCTGATGAGGTTTTTCATTTCTAGTGTTGCGTTTTAAGACAAGACACTGCAGGCAGTAATGTTGTTGTTTTTAGCAATGGCCAATTATGAGATTTTGGGCTATATTACTTCCAAAAAAAACATGTCTTCTTTCAGACTAGTGGAAAGAAAATATCCAAACTCCACCTCATTGTGTTTCTTTTCCTCAAAGTTGTCTCTTTGCATCTGTAGATTCTAATGACAGTACACATTTTTAAAGGCAGTTTTCTCAAAAAGGAGTTTTTTCTCAGACCCTGAGCCAGAAATCTTTGCTTCGGTGGCATATACATATACCAAAATTTTTATTCATATCTATGTTCTTCAGGTTTTTACAGAGGGCTTTGTTAATATGTCAGTCCCAGCCTGATTCTGAGGACATTTCATGTCCAAAAACATGGCAAGAATTGATTTTTCTATAGCTGTGGACAATCTTTTTTGATTTAACAAGTCAACAATATGAAAGCATAACGTTGAACCTGGCCTTATTCAATGTTCAGATTTCTGTTCTGGAATTTTATGCAAATTAGTGCATTTTAATAAGATAATGCATTATTTACATATTTAAACATCAAATTTGAGAAAACTTGTAATAGACAAATAATTGGCTCAATGTAAGTAATAACCTGGGGAAGTTTCATGGTGATATCTACTTCTGTAGTTAAACATGTTACCCTATTCACCTGCAGTGTCTTGCTTAAAGAGGATTGGGTATAGCCACTAAAATGGCTTGAAAAGTACTAGTAGTTTGAAGTGGAATCATCCTGATAGTAAGCACTGACTAATCTCCAAGGCACGAGCTGATAAACCTCTTAGACATAAGTCTGAGACACCCAGGCTAGCCCACAAGGATCTCATGCAGGATGTGACTTTATAATGCCTCGCCCGGGGGCAAGTCACCTGGTTTTCAACACCATAGTCAAAAAAGATTGCACAGGAACAAGGAAGTCATTTAACATGAGTTTGAACTTCAAGGGGGGGAGAGGGGGGGGATAACATCTAGTGGGACCGGCTCTATTCAAATGACTGGGAAGAAGAAGGGATTTGTAGCCTGGAGGAGGATTCATCATGTTATGGAAAACCACTTAAAGGCAGAATGGGCTCCCCTGAGACACGTCCGTTCATAAAGACATAACACATGCAGTTAAAAGTGCATACATAGACACAAGGTGTGGACAGAATATAATAGGTCTGTTAAATATTAGGGGTGGGAATAACCAGGGGGCCCCACCATACGATATTATCACAATACAAATGTCACGATACGATATTATGGCGATTTTAAACATATTGCAAATCTCTGTGTCACGGCATAACTACAACCCCGGGGCAACTTGATACTATCAGTACTTGTCATGGAGCGTCCAGGGCTCGATTTATGAATCTCCAGAGATAAGCGTTCGGCAGCCAGGCTAAAGGTAAGGTGAAATAAGGTGATACAAGAGCAATAGGAGTAAAAACTCCACTTAAATTGCACATGTAATGTAGAACTTTTTAGAGATTGCTCTTGTAGTATTGTGTAAAATTGTGTTCTGTATATTGTATGTGTACAGTACAGGGCACATTTCAGTACCTTATGTCTTTGTATTGTTGTCTTTTGGTTTATTTGTACATTGTTTGGTGTATGTGTTTTTTCTCTTGCACTCCTGACGGCAGATCAAGTTTCCCATCTGGGATAATAAAGTGAATGAACTGAAATATGCCTACTTCCATTGACAGTTCATTATTTTGTAGACATTCAAAGATGCAGACTTTTAATAACGTTAACACAACTTAATGGGGGAAATGAACTGTCATGGGAGCACTGACTAACTGGTGTCGGAGCACGGAGAGTGAGCGACAGGTAGGCCTATTTCACCTTATATTTAGCCTGGCAGCCATGCAGAACAGCCAATAGGAAGATAGGGTGCCATGACAACTGCAACATATTGCAATTTATTACCTTTTTCCCAACTTCAAATTATGTCCCCGAAGGAGAATTTTTCTTTTATCTAAAAATATGGATTTTTTCCCCCACTCCTAGTAAATATAGCTAGAATTGGCTTTTGATGACATAGTAGGTCTAAGGTGAAGTATTACAGTATTTGTCACAATGCTCTTTTGAAAAACACAATACAAACTATATCAGCTCCTGATCAGCTGATGTCTTTTTGAATTTCTCCTGCGTGCGTACTATCAAAGAATCTGTGTGTGCATCTCCACAGAGGGATATCTGGTCATTTTTATTCCCTCATGGATTCCAGGAAATGACAGAATGGGACTTTTTCTTTTTGGGGGGCCACCAAAGTCTATCCCTGGGGAGCTCAGGACTTTGACCAACTCCAGATGTGGGTGACTGAAGCTGGGCATGAAAGGGCGGAGGGCCCAGCAGTTCCTGTATAGTGAGCAGATCAAGGCTGCCGTAAAGGTTGTTACCGTGTGTGTGTGTGTGTGTGTGTGTGTGTGTGTGTACATGGAGAAGGGAGGGCACAGACTTTGACTTCGGGGAGGAGGAAACATGTGTAGAAGATTTGATTTGTGAGGCAGTGAACATGACAATTACTATTTGCCTTCAAAGAAACTGACAACTGCACTTAGGACTTCAAAGCATTTATGCCCCTTTTATTACATAATTAGGCCAACAACGTCGGATGGCTACATCTGACATCAACTCACGCACCTCACTCCATCCCAAACCCAGTCAAACTGCTGTGCCCAGCATTTCTGTGCCGCCCAGACCTCAAAGTCTTGCTCAAAGGTCGCTCGCACACTCTTCTTTTGAATGCAGTTAATATGATTAAACCAATGCTCAGCGCTGTGTGGAATAGCTCTGGAGATGCTTTCCCTCACTTGTGCATCGATTTGCCTGTGGCTCATATCATTAAATGTGACTTTTAGAAACAATGATGGGGCATTTAAAGACATAAGCGTACAAATGGCATGCAGATGTTTACACTGCATAATTGGGATCTGTGCAAATCACTGCTTGTGCTCTTGTATAATACTATCTCTTAAAAAGGTAATGGTGGTTCTTTTCATCACCGGGATGGAGATGAAAGGAGATTTGAAAGAATGTACAGCGCTTTGGGAGTAAATCACATGACTTAGTGGTGGAATCCTCCGATGCCGGTGGTAGTAGACGGCAGACAAGTGTCTGCTAGTTTTCATCCAAGCCCTTTCATCAAAGATGGGACTTAGACCCGGAATCCCAAATGGAGGGCTCTTGAGCGTGGATCGGATGTGACTGTGAGAACCACAACTGCCAACAAGTAAACCAACTTTGAGATTAAGATTTGATATCCTACAAACATTAAAGGAGCACTTTTAAGTCACAGCTAAAATGCTCCTGTTGTGATTGCGGTATCTCAGGCAAGGGAACAATCTGTAGTCCTGTATTTCACCAACGGTCTGGTAAGAAAATTAGGCTTCATGTCAGGAGGAAAAGAGAAGAAAAAAATATATAAAATATAAAAGCCCTATTTGCATGGGACTAGTATTACCAGGGGACCTCATGTGATTTAGAAATGATCCCCCTCCACGTCTACAGTGTGTTTTGTGTGGCGCATTTGCACGGGATAAGCCAAGTCTGTATTTTACTTAATTTACTCACATTATTCCCCACATATGATGTCATGGCTCTGTCAGAACCTGCCAACGCAGCCAATACAACCTCGAATCACAGAGATGCTAAGTCACACGGGACTAATATTATCACACAACCTCTGTGTTTGGAGAAATATGGTAGGTCATTTGCAGTGGAATTTTAACTTTGCAGAGAGGGCAGATTCCCAAAGGATTAAGATCACAGACGATTATTAGTTAGCAGTTATTACAAATTACTAGAGGTCCCCAGGTAATACTAGTTCCGTGTGAAAAGGACTAAAGGCAAATAAAACCAGCAATCTAACATGTGCAACTTGTGTAGTTCTGTAGTCTGTTCTTTGTACTACGGCTGCACAATTATAGCCAAGGTGATAATCACAATTATTTTGATCAATATTGAGATTGGGATTATTTATCGGGATTATTCAGTGATTTTAGGGATAACATCTTTTTAATGCACTACAACAGAGCACTGCTTTCACTTTCATGTTGTGCTACATTCCTGCTAATGTACACGTTTGCATTAAAATAAACAGGGCTGGACCTGAATATTCGATTTGTTTGTTAGGTAGGTGTTCATTTTTTAATTTTGGGATTTTTTTCCTTCAATACTGTAGAAAAAGAGAATCCTTAAAAGTTAATACCTTTTAATTAAACCGAAAGACACGTTGGTTCCATTTCAGATCAGTGTAAGAGTCACATTTTTCTCCTCTCACTCTATCACACACACACACACACACACACACACACACACACACATATACATACACATAGTGCGTGGCACTATCTTTGTGGGGACCCATTATTGACATAATGCATTCCCTAGCTCCTTCCCCTAACCTTAACCATCACAACTAAATGCCTAACCTTAACCCTTACCCTCACCCTAACCATAACCTAATTCTAACCCTAATCCTAAAACCAAGTCTTAACCCTCAAACAGACCTTTGAAGTTGTGGGGTCCAGCATTTTGGCCTCACAAAGCTGTTCGGACCCCACAAGTATACTGTATTCTCAGTTTTTGGACCCCACGCATATAGTTAAACAAGAACACACACACACACACACACACACACACACAGTCTGCTAACTTGTTGCTCTAGCTCCCAAAATGATCTGCTCTGTTTAAACAAATTCTGATATTCACTGTTCTGTCGGATTGAGCTATGATTAGAGGAAGTCCGCTAGCTGCTCGCTAATGTATACAGTGTAAACACTGAAACACTGCAGCGCTATGCCCTCCATCTCAGCCTAGAACAAAGAAATGTCTGGCTCAGTCGAGTTATAACCAAGCAGTCTGATGTGTGTAGAGGTCTGTGTGGTTATATTGTACAGCCTGGTGTCGTTTGCAGGCGATTTAATGAAGATAACACAGTGAATGGCCGTGTGTAATGCCTCTGCTGGCACAGCACCGGCTGGCTGAGTCCTTTCCCAGTCATGCTGTCTGTTTAGGAAGCTCTTGATTTGATATGCAGCGGAGTTTTCTATGAGCGTCAATATGGCAGTCGATCATTTCATTTATTTGTGGGAAGCCAAAATGAATATTCAATCAAATTGTGCGGACCTACTTTGTACTCACCAAAGTAATTGCTGAGCTCTCAGAATGCAGCTACATTGCTAAAATAAGTCTGACTGGGCTAGAAACACTAGTGGTCAGACAGGTTGTAAACAAACCCTCAGTTAAGTTAGACCTATTATTAGGAAGAGAAAACGAAAGCAAATGGTAAAATCACAAACCAAACTGTCCATTGAAAATAAGGGGGTAAGCGTGCATCTGGAAAGCGTACCTCCAATGGGGAGATTCTAGGCTAACAAGCCATCACCTCCCATTAGCATTCCATTGACTTCCCATTCATTTTGGCGTCACTTTGACAGCAAATAACTTTACATCTGAAGGATTTAAATACTCTATTTGTCCATTGTTTATTTCTAAAGAAACACGACAATGTATAAAAGGCTCCATTACCTTGTACCTCACGTTATGGCTCTGTAGCAGACGTTTTTGTAAAAATAGGCTAACGTTTGTGTCATAACCACGCAACTTACTGTCGCTTAGTAGACACATTTTCGATTTACATTAGCTGAAAAGTTTAATTACTAATGTTAACTAGCATTTTAATTAGCAATAATTAGCCTGTGTCCATGTTATCTCCTTAGATATACCTACGCTCTCCGTCTCTGCTAGATTGGGAATGATTGAGATTTCTCTTGGCACAGCTACCAGAAGACTTCCAACTTTCAGACACGTTGCTCACGTCACATCTACGTCAGCAAGCTCAGTTTGAGGCTGCGCAGCACGCTCAGCCATCACCGGAAAAGTGACTTCACTGGTCTCCGTAGAAATATATGGCGTCGCTGTGTCCAATATTTTACTGTCTATGGTTGAAAACAGCCATTACAGACTACACAGCAACTTCCTGGTTCAACTTGGAGCTACCATTTTTGCCGTAGTCATATGCATTCATCTCGAATCTTGCCCCATCTGATTTATTTTTAGCGACGTCACTGTGCTCCGAGACCCTCAGCAATTCATTAAGTGAGTATAATACTATGTAAAAAAAACTATAGTCAGAACTACTAGCCAAGTTGTAATAAAGATGTTTTCCTTCGAGATTGAGATGTGGATCAAGGATCTATCATGCCGTGGATCTAGGCTAGATAAACACATATTAGCTTGAAGATGATTTATATGCTTGCGCCCTTTGCACAGTGCAAACATACAAGTGCATAACCACCTCTGTCCAGATTCCCAGCACTGCTACTCTCTGCCCTATAGAGAGCTGAAGTCTTCCCATGCCCCCAGCTTCCACAAGCCTCTGTTACACTGCATATTTCTGCATCAAGTTCTTTTTCTAACCAGTCTTTCTACGAAGCTGAAACATAACACTTGGCTCCTTTATCCATATTCACAAATAAATGTCTCTGCTGTGTACTTCCTGCTAACATCGGAGCACCATGTCATTTTAACAATGATAAAAACAACAATTATTTTGTTAACATTCAACAAGTACAGCTTCCGCAAGTCTTAGACGCAGACCCACCATCAACATATCAAGGGAAGTTGTTGAATGCTAACAAAAGAAATACTAGCCTGAAAGTAGGGCAGATCTTGGGCTCTCCAGGCCAATACACGCACATGTGCTTTTGCACACACACACACACCCCCACTCTTATTCCCACTGCTAAACTACCCTCCTCAGCCCATTGTGCCTGATCTATCAAACCCCAAAACAAAAGACACTTGTTTTGATTTGTTTTCAGAAAAGGCCAGCTTCAAACTAGCATTAAATGTGCTAAACAACCCGAGGACGCCTGAGATCCATGTGTGACACCAAGCCAAGCTGTCAATTTTTTTTTTTTTTTAAAGCAAACTCGCTGCCAAAGAACCAGCATTAATAAGACAAAATAAAAAGAAATTAGAGAAAAGAAACAGTGTCACAAAAACTGAACAAAGCTGTAAAGCTGTAGTTGAAAGAGCGCTTCTGGGACTGGTGCTCAGCTAACTGGCACTCTGGCACATGTATAAGGTTACAAGGCCAAAGCCAGTCAGGAGTGGTCTCATATGATACACTTTTGGCCAGAACTTCAAAGAAGTCTTTTCTTTACACCGAAGTCTTGAATCATTTGATCACAAATCAATGGTGACTTTTGTTTAGGGACTTTTGAACGCCTTACATTTCATGTACTTCGGCTGTATATTATGTTATACTTGTACTAAAGTAAAAATATGTAAGAATCATCAGGAAAATTCTCACATTTTAGAAACTGGATACGATTAAAACTGTTCAGTGTTAAATCATCATCTAATCATTTCAGCTGGACTTGTAGGCCGTTATATTGTTGGGTACTTTAATTTATAATAAACTACATGTGTTTTGTGTGCAAACAACTCTTAACTTGTAAAGTAACTAGTAACTAAAGCTGTCAGATTAATGTAGTGGAGTAAAAAGTACAATATTTCTCTGAAATGTAGCGGAGTAGAAGTAGAAAGTGGCATGAAAAGAAAAGACTAAAGTACAAGTACCTCACATCTGTACTTAAGTACAGTACTTGTGTAAATGTACTCATTACATTCCACCATTGCTTTTAGTCCTGGGTATGTTTGATTTGCCAGTGTGTAGGTTTATTGCTGGGGTTGTTTCCTCGCAACAAAGCTACACGTGACTACCGGGATGGATCTGCCTGCCAGCTCAGCAAGGAAATACTAGTCGTGGAAACACAGAGGGAATTTGGCACTAAAAAGACTTTACATTTGGAACGTATCCTCATGATTTGGGTAACTCAGACTGCTGAAGCCTCATATTAGCTTCATCTGAACTTTAGAATGCATTTTAGTATGGAGAGGAGGAATGACTAAAGGGACCAGTAACTCTTTTACCGTACATAGGACATGCGAGTACTGCATTTAATTTGACTTGAGAAGATCCAAACTGTCAGTTTGACCTGAAAGATGCATCCGCATGCATATATTTGTTTCTAGAGATGTTAAGGATTAACTGTTCAACAGTTAATCGACAATGAAACATTATTAAAACAAAAATAAAAAACAGTAATTAAAATGTTTTCTGCACGATAAAAGAAAAATAGGCATTACCATCTAGTTCTTAACTGCTTATTAACTTGCTAGTGCAAAAGTAGTCTCGCATTGCCAGACCTATTTTCACAGCGCTGTGGAGGAGGGTCTGGCTACACCACAAAGCATTCTGGGATGGGAGAAAAACATGCTCTGGTTTATTGGCATGTCTTTAATCACAATCGTCATGGGCAGTGCTATATGTCGGGCTGAGCAACGGCGCCTCTGCAAAATAGCCTCGAGAAGGAACTTGTTTTGGTGGAACATGTGTACGTTCAAAAGTTGTTGTAGTCGTGCAACAGAAAACTCAGATTGGACAGATAGTCTAGCTAGCTGTCTGGATTTACCCTGCAGAGATCTGAGGAGCAGTTAACCATAGTCCTCAGAAATCCACCGGAGTTTAAAATTACGACACAAAGAAAGCGGAAGGAACTTGGATATAGAATAGTGCAAAAATGATCTACATTGCATGCTTGTCGTAGCCTGGAAATTCAGATCCAAATCCGAAAGATTAAGGGTCTGGCATTGAGTAATGAAAGTCGCCCAACTCGAGGGGCGGCACCAAGCATGCATTTGAAAATCTCACTGCACGCAATTGGATAACACTACGACCAATCACAACAATACACGGGGTGACGTATCCAGAGCCCCATACGCTTAGCTACCAGCGGAGCTAACTGGTAGATTAAACTGTCGTCATCTGTTTAGCTCGCCTCTGGCCCACCTATATCAGATACACCGATGTGATTGGTGCAGCTCGGCTACAAGGGCATAGTTAATGAGCATCATTACTGAATGCCAGAGTGACTCACTGAGCAAATTCAAATTGTGCTCTCACGAGAACTCTGGATTTCCAGGGTATGCATATCGCGCCAGCTGGGCTGCGGCCAGTATAATTCACGCTTAATGCAGAGATCTTCAACAGGGTGTCAGGGACCCCTAGGGGGTCCTCACACTTACTGCAGGGGGGCCACCAAATTATTAAAGGAGCACTCCGGCCAATTTTTACGGTAATCTTGATAACTATAAATATATTCGAGCCCTGTTGATAGAAAAAAAAGGAGCCAAATCGGTGCTAGCATCACGGAGCTGCTGCAACTAATGCCCAGAGCTCCCAGTTAGCTAAAACGGCAGTTATGGGGGCATAAGATAAAGAGTGCCTTAAAATGTCTGTGCAACATGAACAGGGCCCTTACATGACAACAAGATGCGTTTTCAACTCAGACATTGTTTAAATTCACCTACCCTGTTAGCTGCTAGCTGCCGTCTGGGATGAGTGAGTGTGTTCAGCCAGGCTTCGGTAATAATCATCACGCAGCAGTTCCTTGTGTTTATTTGTAGCATTTATATATATATATATATATATATATATATATATATATATATATATATATATCCATTTTGTGTATGAGCCATCTGGTGTTGGTGAGTAGGAGGCTATTCAGCGGCGATCGGTGTGGTAGCTTCCTTAGCCGGGCTAGCAGGCCCGGCCGGTGTCCTTCCTTCTGCTTCCTCCCCGCCTTCCCTGCCTGCCGCGGCCGACAACAATCCAACGAGCGCCCGCTGGTCTGGTGGATGTCCTCCAGAAAGCCGTTCATGCCTTCGCGACGATAAACTGTAGTTTATTTCCCCCTCAAAAATAGGTAATTGTGCACTGTAGTGGTTATGACCATATTAGTGACTATGTAACTACATGTTTGTGCCGGGATACGAGAAGCGACCAAGCAGTTTCTTGTTTACATTCAACATGACGGCCACCATGCGGCCACCGAAGCGCAGCAACCCATTGATGCCGCTGTCGCTGCTACATCACCCGGATCGTTGGTCTGATTGGTTGAAGGACTATCCAATTGCGTACAGAGTCATTTGAACTGTGCCCGTTGATCACGCCTCTTGTGCAGTAGAAAATACAGAGCAGACTCCCCAGACTAATGTTCAATCTGAAAAGATTGAGCTTGGTCTGGTGATAGCCAGACTACCGTCTCTCTTTAAATTAAGGGGTCCTTGGCTTAAAAAATGTTGAAGACCCCTGGGTTAACGCTTAATAATTAGTTGACAAAAGTTGGCTATCGGTCAGAAAAACCCCTCTAAATTAGCATCCCTATTCATAGCCACAACACTCTAATTTCTGTATCTCGTCTTACACCGATAGAGCTCCATTCAGGCTGATATCAGCGATTTAAGATTTGTAACATGGTATCTATGCAGTCACATTTTAAAAACCCTTGGAGGTTTAGAGAATCATCGTGCCTCTGGGATTTATGAGAATGTCACCATCACTTTCACTTATGAAAGGACGTGTTGACATGTCAGAAGGTTACGAAACTGTTATTCTAAGTCACATGCAAGCCGTTGCAAATACTTCCATAATCGCAGAAGGAATAACAACTTAGTGATTACGCAGCATCTGCTGAATAACCAACTTGCTGTGTGTTTTTACAGTGGTGCAATGGATTACAGATACATTTTTGATATAAGATAAAAAACATTCCATTGCTTATAGCCAATGGATGGCAGAATTGTTCCAGAACAGCCTGTTAAAGTGAGACAACACTGCCCAAAGTTAGACACATTGCCACGGAGGTCCCTATATCTAGTTTTGTCAGGGACATTCAGAATCATTATTAATACCCCCCCCCCCCCCCATATCTCTCTGCTTGTTACCTCTCTTTAGACTGGGATGTGCAGGGCAAGTGTGTGTGTGTGTGTGTGTGTGTGTGTGTGTGTGTGTGTGTGTGTGCGTGCATGCATTGGCGTACTTGGGTTGGTTTATTCATAGACACCTTTACCCACTTAGTATCACATTTGTCAATGTCAGCCCTAATCGTAATCCCTCCTTATGTCAACACTTCATCAGTAACCCCAGCAAAACACACACACACACACACACACACACACACACACACACACACACACACACACACACACACACACACACACACACACACACACACACAGTGATGGCGCACAGCAGTTTCCAGCGTTATTGCCCTAAATGCCATTTGTCTTCAGTGACACTTATTTGGAACTGACAATTGTTGGTGAGAAAACTGCTGACAAACAGCAACAGCTCTCTGCAGTTAACCAAAGTGATGCGTGTGGATTTATAGAAACACTTGGATGGTGTCGGATTTTACATCTTGAGTTAAGATTGTCGGAGCAGAGTTGAATGTAATTAATTTACAGCTAACAATGTAGGAAGCAAAGTTGGTGCATCAACAGGGAGACTTTACAAGATGTAATCAGTGAAAAGCATGACAGTGATAAAACATTTAATTGCCTGCTTGCAGAGTATTTACTCATGGAAACAAGATTACACAACATGTTGGCACTAAAATGACATGTAGCTTGCGTTTACAAAATATTTGAAACGTCAAAAGGAATTCAAGGAGCACCTGTAAGTCTTTAACCTCGGCTCAACATCGAGGCTTGTCTTCTTCAAGTACGCGTTATTTCTGCGTTATTATTATTACGTAAAATGATGTCTTAAATTCACGTCAACTTATTCTCATGTGATTATACCTTCAGAAAGTATGCAGAACGTTTTTATTTATTGGTTCATGTAACTGTGGCAGTGTCGATTAGATATACTGTACATATTTGTAGAGTAAGCCACAAATCGATATTTTTGTTCCGTAGTACTGAATAGATGTTACATTGTCGCCCTAAAAAGAAATACAAAATCATAACATTTTCTAAGGTTATTCTTAAAGCTGCACTAATCAATATTCCCATGCTAAAAATAGATAAAATAACTATGTGTAATGTGAAAGTGGTTGCTCAGAGACAAGCCTACAGACAATTCTCACCTCTGCAGTTCCTCTCAGCTCCAAAGAGCATACAGTCTCTTATAGCTCATTGTTTTGGTTTTCTGACCCGAAACCTTCCCGTTTTCTTTCGTCTCCCCGCTCCCATTAACCTACCCACTGTACCCACTGTACACCAGCTGCACAGCACCAAACGGCAGCGGGACAAAGTTTGCATTTATAGAGGAGCATTTAGCAGCTTAAGAGCAAGATATTTTTCTCAGGAGTTGGTGAAGATCTAAAGAGTTCAAATAAGAGTGAAGATTAGACTTACTTTTGTCAAGGGGGTAAAAAAAACGACTGCAAAAGAATGCTAATCTTGCTCTGTCTGCTGACACGTTCGCTATAAGATAATATATGTTTACAGCTTGTTCTGCTGCCCCTAAGTGGCCCCAACAATCAATTAATGCAGTTTTAAAGGATAAGGCTGGCAATATTCTTTTTTTTTTTTTTTTATTGTCAACAAATCCCATTTAAAAAAACAACTGAAAGCAACAATAAAAAGATCCAACTGGCAAGTGTGCCACATAAGCCCACATAAACCATCCTGCTGTCATACATCCATAAAAACGTACGTGTACACCAAATGTGTATTAATCCGCAGTTAGAAATAGTCCCCAACAAATTACCATTTTCTTCAGTTTAAGTAAAGTTTGCTAAAAAACTACAGTGACCAGCTGCTTTAGGACATGTAAAAACACTACATATGTATTCCTCCTTGTTACAGATTTACATCTTTAGTAGGAGTACATGGGCTTGAGTCTCAAGGACAAGCTAGAATAGTCGGAAAGCACTGAGAGACGGACACGGGATTTGTTGACAACAGGAAAACTAGAACAATGCCAACTTCATCCTATAGTAAGTTTCAGCGATACTTTCACCTAAAACTAGTGTAAATTAAAAAAAGAAGAGACAAAGCCTTCAAATATAGCGGCTTCTTTACATGTTGATACAATAACCCTATTCGTGGTAGAATCCTCCCAGATTTAGAATTTTTAAGAAAACCCAACCCTGTCATAGGATGTGCTGGACCGTGCTAGTAAGCCTCTGTTGCAGTGGGCATCACTCTGAGTTCCTCTTGAAACTGGTTACAGTTGGGATCCCCTCTGACTTTAGGCGTTGCTGGAATCTGGACCCCGGTTAAGGGGTTAACGCACCAGCACTCGCCTCGCTGGCCGTGGGTGGACATGTTGCACTGCGAAAGAAGGAAGAAAAACACAAACAAGACAAGTTGGAAAATACTGGAAAAAAAACTAAAAACAGGCAGGGGATTCACAGTGAGAAGCAGGGGGTGCGTTAATGAAGCATGGCTTATGATGGCTTGAGATGTGTGTGCGTGTGGATCTTTTGGTGGCGGGGGCCTATTGGATGAGAGTGAGGGCTGTGGTTCGGGTGGGACACCACTTGCCCAATAACAGCCGATCCTCAGGTCATGCCCCCAAATCACAACCCATCCACAGCAACACATGCCGTCACTGACACACACACACACACGCCCCCCCCCCCACACCCTACTCAGAAATAAGGTCGTAATTGAAGTGGACACAGTTTACGCCGCACACGGATCAGCCGCGGAGGGGGCCGTCCAAAGAATGAAGAGCTGGGGGGAAAGAAAAGACTTTCCATTTTCTTCCTTGGATGAGAAAGAACAAAAAAAGTGACAGTTACAGTAATTACCCCGCGACAAGGAGGGACAACTCCAAAAGGGAGCCGAGTGTTGAGGAGGTACAGTGTTCCTCCCTGGGAACCGAGGACTCCGGTCCGAAACAATGCTGTTGTTTGTGACCAGTGATGAAAATTGGCTGAGTGGTTAAGAGCCCTGCTTTAGGAAACTGTGGCGCCTGTTCAAGTCTTCTTTTCTGCTCTACTATGCCCGTAAGGAAACACTGGATATGTGACCTTGTTTGTCCCAATGATTTCTATGGATGAGCAGAATTCAAATTCAAGCCCCCCCGCCCCCCGGTCGGAAGCACAGTTCGTTCCTCGGCTTAACAAAAGTCTTCCCATGAAGTACGCCAAACACTTTTATTGCCTTGTAACCTTGAGCTCAGAAGCTGTTGCCTCATTCATGATGACAACATCTCCACACGTGTGTGTGTGTGTGTGTGTGTGAGAGAGCAGTGTTAAGGAAGAGGAGTGTGAGTTGAAAAAAAAGGGTGGAGGGGGTAGCTGTGTGGAGAGTGGTGGCAGGTGGAGTGAGGGGGAGATTATATATTTTTGCCAGGCTGATACAAGAGTTGTTGTTGTTGTTGTTGGTGTTGGTGTGTGTGTGTGTGTGTGTGTGTGTGTGTGTGTGTGTGTGTGTGTGTGTTCTTGTTTAACCATATTCTTGGGTCCCAAAAACCAGGAGTCCAGTATACTTGTGGGGTCCGGACAGCTTTGTGGGGCCAAAATGCTGGACCCCACAAGGTTAAAGGTCTGTTTGAGGGTTAAGACTTGGTTTTAGGATTAGGGTTAGAATTAGGTTATGGTTAGGGTGAGGGTAAGGGTTAAGGTTAGGCATTTAGTTGTGATGGTTAAGGTTGGGGTAAGAGGCTAGGGAATGCATTATGTCAATGACGGGTGCCCACAAAGATAGTGAGTGTGTGTGTGTGTGTGTGTGTGTGTGTGTGTGTGTGTGTGTGTGTGTGTGTGTGTGTGTGTGTGTGCGCGTGTTTAAAAAAAGCTAAAGATGAAAAAGCAACCAAGGAAAAAAAAAATTGCTGATCAATTTGGACCAATCTAAAACATGTGTACAGACACTGATCACAAAAGAAGCCTTTTTCCATCATTGAAGTCAGTGCTCAGCATGATACAGGCAGAACTAGCGGCAGAATTTCGAACCTGATGATATGTGCAACCCCTGACGTCTCTCCTTGCCCTTGCGTTCCTGTTGACCATGCAACAGTAAGTTGCCAGTGAACGCCCACAGAGCTGCTGCTGCTGCTCTGCTCTCTCTGTGGGCTGACACTCACAGAAATGTCACAACACTGGCCAACACCTCAATGAGTGATGTCACAGCAGGTGTCAGGCCGTTGACAGCGGGTGGAAAACACCTGCTGTGACATCACTGATTGACGTGTGGCCAGTATTGTGACATTCTTAAAGTTTCCACCCGCAGAGATCAGCCATCTTCTGCCGTCCGTGCATTTCAGATTTGATTTGATGTTTGAAAAGTGATAAATTAGCATTGGAGTTGATATGGGAAAAAAACGGTAAGGAGAGTGCTACAAAATACAGCTTCCACATGCCATCACTGTCACTGTGTATTCATTTCAACTTTAATATGATTTAATATATCATCATCGTCATTTTATACTGTTAACTGCCTTGTTTTATACTGCTTTTTTTCTTATTTTGAGCCAGTTTATTTTCCAGAGAGTAATTATAAAAGTACATGGTTGCCATGGAGACCTGGCCTCCGCTGCACCCCTGCAGACTTGAGCCGTGCACACCAATAATTATTACAGTCTGCATGTGGCGTCTCCATGGTGAGTTGCCTTAACATTAGCTCTGTTATGCATTTATTTTAATAGTCTTCTTATGGGTAAAAGTGTGTTTTCATATATGTGAGCTTCAGTTTTCAGTTACTTGAGTAAATGCAGTATGTCGATTTTGTTTCTTTCATTGTTAATTTGTTGTTATGATATCGTCGTATCGTGTTTTTGTTAGCTTAATTTTAGCTTAAATTCAATATGTTCTTATTTGTTTTAGCATTCCTTGTGAGACTGGCTGTGACGAACGGTGTGGAGAACCACTGTAACTGTTATCCTGTGATCCTTACTGGGTAATAAACGGCAAGAGAAGGTGTACATGTTTCATCAATATACACCTGCTACACTAAATTAAACAACACTCTCTAACCTTATTACTGACACTGTTTGTTTTTTAGATGGGTGTCATTTTATAGTAATTTTACTAAAATTCTGCCTGATAACTAGAGGTGTAAAACAAAAACAAAAAACTTAAACGTTCAAAAATATTCATGTAAGACAGTGGTTCCCGTTAAGTTGTGTTTACAGCCCCCTACCGCTAGATGGCTATGCTGAGACGCACCACTAGTGTCCTGCCTAGCAGTGCCTAGCAGTGCCTGACTTTTTGCTAGAAGCTAACAACGTAGCTATGGCTGAACTTTGGCCTACTTTAGCATATAAACATTAGCTCACTAAGAACCTGTGAACCACAATCCCAAACTGGCAGTTTGATTTTCTGTGTACTGAATTGTTTGCCTAGAGTAAACTTCTTTGACTTTTATGAACATCATGTCTTTTTTTTAAATATTAGTTTTTTCTAAAATTATACTTATATATCTTAAAAATCCCAATATATCGCCTTACGCACAGTATCAAAATATACTGCAATATATTGAATCGTGACCCATGTATCGTGATACGTACCATATCGCCAGATTCTTGCCAATACACAGCCCTACTCAACAACCAGTGTGTGTGTGTGTGTGTGTGTGTGTGTATGCGTGTGCTTGTTTTACTATATTCGTGGGGTCCAGAAACCGGGAGTCCAGTATACTTGTGGGGTCCTGACAGCTTTGTGGGGCCAAAATGCTGGACCCCACAAGGTTAAAGGTCTGTTTGAGGGTTAAGACTTGGTTTTAGGATTAGGGTTAGAATTAGGTTATGGTTAGGGTGAGGGTAAGGGTTAAGGTTAGGCATTTAGTTGTGATGGTTAAGGTTAGGGTAAGGGGCTAGGGAATGCATTATGTCAATGATGGGTCCCCACAAAGATAGTGAGACGCACTGTGTGTGTGTGTGTGTGTGTGTGTGTGTGTGTGTGTGTGTGTGTGTGTGTGTGTGTGTGTGTGTGTGTGTTCAGGTGAAATGGCGGGATGTGAGGCCAGTGCTATGTCCATGTCTCACCTGTTTGAGGTTGTACAGTCCATGTCTGTCACAGTTAGGAAACTTGAGCTCGTACAGATTCTCCAGCGGGCCTCGGTTATCCTCAGAGGTTATTTTGGAGACCTCCTCTAAGACCCTGTCCAGTTCCTGCTGGCAGGCGCTCTGAAAAGGACGAACAAGGAGAAAATCATTAATACCAATACTAACGACAGTAACTATTTAGCACGTTTCAAAGTAGACAAAAATACTAAAGAAAAGCTACTTCCAAGCCTAACAGTTCACATCACTGCATTATCCTAAATAACCGTAAACTGCTGAGCTGGCAAGATGTAATCAAATACAAAAACATCTGTCTGGTCTACAAAAGTCTGCACAACACCGCTCCTCCTCCTTTGAACTCTTTCAAAATCCAACGTAACAGCAGCAGTCAGATCACCAGAAGCACCACACAAGGTGACCTTCTAATTCCATTCAGGAAAAGCACATTTGGTCAATTATCATTTTCATACGGCAGTACAAAACTGGAATTCACTGCCCACTACTATCACAGATACACATACATATTCCACCTTTACAACACACCTTAAAACATAGCTGTCCGATAACTATAACTGCACGCATTAATCTGTCAGATGTGATGTGTGTTTGATGTGACATAGTCATTGACTTACATGCACAGAATATTTCGGTTTTTGCCCTATTTCCGAAAAAGCTGTTTACATGGCTAATGAAAGTGAATATTCCACTACTATTCCTGTTTACATGCTGGTTACAGCTGACCACAATCCGTAAACAGGCAAAAGGCCGTAAACTGCGGTAAAAACCCAGATTGAGACGCATATTCCAAATGCGCGGTATACATGTCCGAAGAATGCCTCTAAAACCAGAATTATACCGGAATAATCCACATGGCTTAATAGGAAAATGCTATATTCGGAAAAAGGCCTTATTCGTAATATCCAACCGGAATATGCTGTTTACATGACATGTATCAAATTCGGAATATTGTCGTATTCGGAATAATAGTGGAATATTGGTGTGCATGTAAACGTACTGAGTGTTCCTGCTGCTCCATCTCTGCTGCCTGCCTCCATGTTATGTCTTGTAGGTGCTTTCAATGTGGCCTCTGTGACTATTCTCCTTTCTCTTGTCTCCTTTGTATTGTTTTTACTGGATGGACTGCTTTAATGTCTTTGCCATCACCTGTGCTTGCTTGTTTGTGTGCCACTTGTTTGTATGTTTTAATCATTTTTGCTTAGGCCTGCTGTCATAGATGTAGTGTAATTTATTTTAATTGGTTAACCATTGTATTTTAGAACGCCTATTGTCAACTGGCCGAGGACTACAGTTGGAAATTAGCCGTAGAGGCTAAAGCTGCTCCTTTTACTGTACAGTGGATTAAGGGGGACTGTCCACAACATTATAAACTAATAAACTAAACCAAGTCAATCAAATCTAATCTCCAGACAAGAAATACACTAAGTGTATAAGTTTGACTTAAGTTTGAGGCCAAGAAATGTGCTCCGTCCAAGGTAAAGAATGGAGAAATAAAATACTTCTGTGTGTCTTGTAAAAATGTCACAAATACACACATTTATAGCTAACATTTTTATGAGCTGCAGTTAGGCAAGCAGAAAGTTCAGCCAATGTTATTGATGGGAGTCTGTTGGAGTGGAACACTAGTGGCTAGACTGCTCGACTTAGCAGGTAGCCACGGCCACACACGTTCATACACCCACGTGAATACAGTGCAGACTATTACTGTTGTATGGATGTGCACAGACACACACTTACCATGAAGCCTATTGTATCCATGTGTACACACACACAGTGTATCAGGCAGCCAGTGGAATCAAAGGGTCCAGTCTTATGATTAGTTGGCTGAAGATGAAAGAAGGGCAGGAGGAGGCGCAGTCTGCCATGAACCTTATCAGATCTCTCTCTCTCTCTCGCTCTCTCTCTCTCTCTCTCTCTCTCTCTCTCTCGCATGCGCGCTCTCTCGCTCTCTCTCTCTCTCTCTCTCTCGCTCTCTCTCTCTCACACGCGCGCTCTCTCGCTCTCTCTCTCTCTCTCTCTCTCTCTCTCGCTCTCTCTCTCTCTCTCTCTCTCTCTCTCGCTCTCTCTCTCTCTCTCTCTCTCTCTCTCTCTCTCTCTCAAACTTCCATGTCATATATAGTTAGTGGCTGTTGTAGGTATTCCTTCTTTCTATACTGTCCTTCAGGAGATCCCTTTATACACTGTGAGAAATAGGGAACAAACTCAACAGTCCTCGTTCAGAGTCTGAATTAGCCAAATGAATTAGGTTTCATTACAATCCTTTTAGTACAAATTTGTCTCCAAACAGTGTTTCCTTGCAGAGTGGACAGTATGTAGAGTTGTTTAACTCAGACTGCTGAAGCCTCACATTAGCTTCTGAACTAGCTCCCAGAGTTTGTGTTTCAACACCTGCGATTTGTCACACCACGCAAGTAACGTTTGTCTGGTGAAATCCCGTCTGACTGGCCCTTTACAGTGTAGTCGTGCTATGGTGTGGTCAGACTCAGACAGATTTTGTCAGGCAAAGTGTACTCTTGTGCTGTGGTAAAATGCAGGTGCAACAAGAAACAGCAATGGTTGGATTGTAAGCATAAACTGTGGGTGCTAGCATGGCCAGTGGGCTAACAACAGCATTCGTCCAAGTTGTAAGTATTACAGTTCCTCAAACATAGGATGTGATGAGAGATCACTGGACACTGGAGAGCGCCGCTCCTCATGGAAATGAACGAATGGTCCAAACCTATCTTTCAAACAGTGATGCGCTATTCAGAGCAGAAGAAAACAAATCATTCCAAGCTATACTTATAGACTGTGCTCAACAAAAAGACCACAATACTTCAGCTGTAGACTTCCTCTCAACTTTCACTAAAATGTAACATTTCTATAGATGTTAACAGAGTACTCAACCAATTGCATTGCTCTCATATGACTTTGTCGGACTCGTGATTTGAAAAGCAAAAGCAAATATCAAAATTGATGCATCAGAATCAGAAATATCTGCTTTTGCATTCCATGTGTTCTTCTTCCTTGTCAAACCTGTCGCCTACATTATCCACAATGCAACTTGACCAACGACTTTGGTCAGAGATTTGGGTGTGTTGTTAGCGGAGACTCATATAGCCTCTAGCCTTAAAGTGATGGTTCTGAGTAATTTCACCCTAGGCTGCTTTGCACCTTGACCTCGAGCCAAACAACCCCCCATACATTTTTTTCCCTTGTTATAACGTTGGTCGAGTTAGCGTTATCAGCTGGTTAGCTTAGTGCAGGCGCTAATGGATCCACCTTTGTATCTCGTAAATTACCCCCCTAAGAATGATACCAAACTTCTACAGTAGTACAAATAGTTTATTTACTTGTAAAATTAGGCATTAGAAAGTTTGTAACTACACCAGAAGTATATTTAAATAACACTTGCCTGATGGATACTCCTGTCGGCTGCTATCGCGCGAGATCACGCACAGAGCACATCTATTGCCGGAAGAGACTACTGGTAAAGAAGAATCAAGAAGCGAGTGAACAGCAGAAGCAGCTACTGCAGCGTGAAGCGAAAGGACAAGATGCCACACAGTTGTATATATCCTGGCTATGGTTTAAAAGCAATAGATGTGCTCTGTGCGTGATCTTGCGAGATCTCGCGCGATAGCAGCCGACAGGAGTATCCATCAGGCAAGTGTTATTTAAATATACTTCTGGTGTAGTTACAAACTTTCTAATGCCTAATTTTATAAGTAAATAAAGTATTTGTACTACTGTAGAAGTTTGGTATCATTCCGGGCATTATTAGGGGGGTAATTTACGAGATACAAAGGTGGATCCATTAGCGCCTGCACTAAGCTAACCAGCTGATAACACTAACTCGACCAACGTTATAACAAGGGGAAAAAGCTTATGGGGGGTTGTTTGGCTCGAGGTCAAGGTGCATAGCAGCCTAGGGTGAAATTACTCCGAACCATCACTTTAAGCAGAGATGAGGAGCTACAGAGGTCTGGAGATCTCACTTCTTTCTAACTCCACACCGCCAAATTTTCAGTTTTAGTGCAGCTCTCATTGGAGCCACGAAAAGGCTTCATTCAACTTTTTCACATAGTAGGCTATACTCCCACTGGCCAGTAAACAAGGTTTTCTGTTTCAATGACAATGAGTCATATAAAAATCTTCCATTTACTTTCACTTTATTGCCATGAAATATTTTGTCTCCATAATTTGCGATCCATGAACAAAGCTGAAATTCTAGGTTTAGCTTGATTACCGCACACATTTGTATTATTATTGTATCAAGTGCAGTATTCAAAAAAAAGGTTTGATGAGGCCAAAGATTAGGAAAAAGAAGAAGTGAAAATCAAGACAACCGGTGTAAAAACAATAATATGAATGGGATGCAAAGGAGACTTTTACTTTACAAAAATAAATGTGTTTATTACATTCCCCATAGGAATAAAGATAACAAATGGGACCCGACCCCAGCTGACGGCGACACATGTATTTTGTGTACTGTGTTTGACCTCACAAGAACAAACAATGAAGTGCATCCATGCTTGACACCAGCTGTCTGAAGTTCCTCCCCCTGCCCAGCTGCACAACTTTACTGCATTCACTCTTTTGTTGCTTCTAATGATCTCGACAATTGTTTTGCACCCATTTCGCTTATGATTTTTTTTGTTTTATTTTGTTTTGCTGCAAGCGAGGAGTTAAGTGAGGGAGAAAATAAACAAATGCACACAATTGTTTGCCATGTTGAGACATACAGTATTTGGGCCTCCACATTGCATAGTAGGCCCCAAGCTCATTTGCATGAAAGAGAAGAAGAAGAATATCTGTGTTTGTACGGCACCCTATTATGGGTTTTCCAGGAAGTTGTTGAAACTGTAAAATGGTGAGCGAGTGTTTAAGAATAGACTGCATTAAACCGCCAACACACGCATTCCACCGTAGAGAAAAGAACAATATCACTTTTCAGCATCAATTTGCTCATAATGAGCAATTATTGAAGCTAAGACAAGTCTCTTTCCTAACGCTTCTATTCACTCTGTACATTACGGTGGCCCTGAAGGACACAACACAACGGCATTTCACAAAACACAACAACATTTCATGTTTTGTGAAATGCTGCGTTTTGTGAAATGTCGTTTTGTTTTGTGTAATGTTGCGTTTTCTCGTTTGCTGTTGTGTTTTCTGAAATGCCGCATTTTGTCCTTCAGGGCCACCGTAATACATGCTTAGAAATTCATCAATAAATGCACAGAGTTAGTGCTAAAAGTATTCTAAAAGTGGAAAGACATCACCATATTGGTCTAAAGTCAATGTCAAACATAAGGCCTTGCAACAGTTATCAAAACACAGAAAACACTCACATTCTTGGACTACAATTGAATGTATCAACAAATACATTTTCACATAACAGTTAGAGTATATGAAAGCACACTGATGTGTGCTTGTATTAGTCACGTTGTGGGGACAAAATGTTCACAAAAATCACTTAATAGGGACTCATCTTCTATATGGGGACAGACATTTGCTCCACATCAGGGAAGAAATACAAGTTTAGGACTGAAACTGGGTTTTTGGTTTAAAAAAAGTGAGGGTTAAGTTATAATAAGAGTTGTAATTAGACATGATTAAGGTTAGGGCAAGTCCCAGAGAATGAATGTAAGACCATGTGATGTCAGTGATAATGAGTGTGTCTGTGCACGTGTGTTATGTACGTTTGAGTGAAAGAGCGCCCAGAGGAGGGCACTACTGTACCAGACAACGTGGCTCACACAGCACATTGTTGACCTGTTTGTCACTGCCTGCTCTTGATAGGCAGACATGTCACTGCACTGTGCCATACACAACTACTGTAACACTGAACTCAGAATATAAGCTGGGATGCAACGTTTGGAATAAAAAAAGAAAACATTTTTGGAGAGCAAATAAGGCTTATATTTATGCAAAATTACGCTGCACTAAGATTCTGTTTCGTTGGATTTTTTTCTTCAGTATCTGTGCCTGTTCAAATAAGACACAGGTTACAACAACAGTGATGGAAGAAAGATTCAGATCCTTTACTTAAGTAAAAGTACTAATACCACGCTGTAAAAATACTCTGTTCCAAGTAAAAGTCCTGCATTGGAAATGTATGCAAGTATCATCAGGAAAGTGTACTTAAAGTATTAAAAGTAAAAACATTCAATGCAGAAAAATCCTCCCATTTTAGAAACTGGAAACGATCCATACTGCTGTGTGTTTAATGGTCTAATCATTTCAACTGGACTTGTAGGCCGTCATATTGTTGGCTAGTTTTAATTCATAATAAAACATTAGATTATTAGAAAAATGTTAACTTGTAAAGTAACTAGTAACTGAAGCTGTCAGATCAATGTAGTGGAGTAAAAAGTACACTATTTCTCTCTGAAATGTAGCAGAGTAGAAGTAGAAAGTGGCATGAAAAGAAAAGACAAAAGTAAAGTACCTCAACATTTGTACTTAAGTACAGTACTTGAGTAAATGTACTTTGTTACTGTACATTCCACCACTGCAACATAACTACAAAAGTATTGCGTGTTAATTAACAGCGTTAACTACTTAGGACTTTCTGCTCATACATGAACTGGTGCCAGTTATGGTTCCTTAATAGAATAATAGCAGACTACTTCGGCTTCATTTCGCATCCAGTCGATCAATCTTGATGCGTAAGACAATGCATGATTCAAATAAATTCAATGGCTTGCGCTGCTGTTTTTTACCCTTGAAATGCATTAAACAGCCACATGATAGTAAAAATAACTTTTCATCAAAGAAGTGGTGTTATGTCTAACCCTTTGTTTTGAATTAGAGTAAGTAATAAGCGGTGAGAAAGTTCATCTTGGATTGTCACTCAAAAATAGTTGCAGGTTTAGATCTAACCTGTAGCACTTTCGGGGTTCGGGGGTCCTCTAGTTGTTTCGTCTTCATCTTGGCTTTGCGCTCGTTCAGATGTTGTTTCCTGGCGGACTCCTGCCAAAACCAAGCCTCAGCCAAAGGAGGTCTTTTGGTGACTGGATTCTCAGTCCCATGCACCTCTACAACCAAACAAATACACACATTAGTCATAGTTCATCTGCAGCATTTGTACATAGAGTCTGCCTAGTAGGGGTGGGAAAAATAATCGATTCTTAGATTCATCGCGATTCTCTCTAAAACGATTCGATTATCGATTCTGATAAGTTAATAATCGATTAAAAAAATCGATTAAAAAAAAAATATATATATATATATATATATTTTTTTTTTTATATAATTATTTTTTTATATATATATATTTTTTAAATGTGTTGATTTTTATTTAAAAGTTACTGTCTCCAGACAAATACAAATCAGAAAACAGAGTGACTGAAAGAGGATGGGATGATTGTTTTTGTATATATTCACACATGATCTAGTAAGACAAACATAAAATAATTAGGCAAAACACATATAGGCTGTTCATCTACTTTATCACATTACATCTGACCACCTCATGTTTCATGTTCTAAGAATCCAAGTCTCCACCTTTAAACATGACTGAGTCTCTGACCTGGAAGATTACTGGGAGAGAAGGTGACTTCCACGAGCATGGTTAAGGCTTAAGTATGGAATGACTACAAAACAAAAACCTCAGTAGACAGAACATTTCATTAAAACTTGTGTGTGACAAATACTGTATATATGTCAAAATCTAAGCTTTGTCTAGGAAGTGATTAGCAAACTCTGAGTAGCAAACTCAGATTTATATGTATATTTTTAAAAAGCACGCATGGAAATGTACAAAATTGTTGCATCGAGATGCATCAATAATCGGTTTAGAATCTAATCGTTGGCCTCTGAATCGGAATTGAATCGTGAGGTGCCAATCGATTCCCACCCCTGCTGCTTAGGCCTTCTTGAAAACAGACTTCACGTTCTATTCAAAGCTAATTCAACCTGCTGGTATATATTTTCTGGTTTTAATCCCAGTGTAACACTAAATACTTTGGAGGTTCTCCGAGAAGCGTATAATGAGTCAGTTCTTTGAGCATGGAAGTGTCCCATCTTTTAGATAAGTATTTAATGGACAGATGTTACACACACACACGCACACACCTCACCATTTCATCTGCTTTCTAAAATACTCACATTCATCTACATGTATCTATTCTTTAATCACAAGCCAACATTTCTAATAACAGGCCCTTTTAGTCATCTTAATTCTGGAATTAGAAGACAAAGTCATTGTTTGTCCTCGAGGCATCCTGTGCGCCTCATACCTCATGTCACTAATTCTATACTGGACAGTCAGGCAGTTGCAATGGCTGTAATTACAATGGCGACAGTGTGAACAGGCCTGCTAAGATCTTTTCTGTGAAACAGCACAGTGCTCAGGTTTGTATGCTGGGCTTGTGACGCAGTTTGCACATGTCTCCTCGGAGCAGTGGGCTCCCTTTGAGTGCGTTTTCCTGCCTCATGTTATACCAAAGTATGTTCATCATTTGTTGGGAGACAGGAGAGACAAAACACAAACAAGCTAACAAGTTAATTCAGAAAAGACACAGACAAAGTAGGATGGCAAATGAATACAGAATGCCAGTCCTAAAAATGAGACCGACTCTGTGCCAACAATGACTGGGACTGTAAGGGCCTTTTCAGACATAAAAGTCTGAACCAAAGTCTCGTTTTTGTTATGTTGTATACATTTGATCTGGTTAGTTTTGGTTTCACACTGCAGTTATGCAAGCGCACTAAAGAACTATTACATGACAAAACTACGTCCTGTCATCGTCACATCTGTGAGCCGCGTCTCCCTGTACTTGTAGCTGATTGGTTTGTAGACGGGCTTCCCCGTCCTCTCGCATTCGTTTCTGTATTCAGATTTTTTTGGAGTTTTTTTCCCCAACTAGAACGCTGCTCTCCCCATGCTACCGCTGCTCTTTTTGTTTTGTTGCGTTGGTAAGAAGCAAGGCATAGCAACTTTACTTGGGTTTGGAGGAGCTGCAGCATTTATTCAGAGACAAACTCAAACCTATGCTGTACATTTACTACCGCTAATTTATTCTCTGCTCTGATTGCCGACAGCTGTCTGCTCTGAGCGCCACTCCACCGTTACTCTCTTGCTCAACCACACACGATAGCCTGCCAGAACTTTCTGTATTTGGTCCGAAAGTCCGAACCATCCAAAAATTGCTTTCACACTAGAAACGAACCGGACCATGGTTCAGTTTGAGACTACCTCTTTTCGATGGACCAAATTTCGGCTGTTGAAAAGACTGAAAGTCAGGATAAAACGAGGTAGGTGTGAAAGCCCAAGGAGGGGTAAACACAAAGACGTTTTTCAGCATAGTCAGAGTCATCACAGACATAATAATCTGAGATTGTCTGACACACTTCAGCAGGAAAGCGTTGACTGATTTAAAGAGCTGAGCTCGACTGCTAGTCATTGGTGGGGAGTCCAGACTAGTGAGGAAGCACTAAGGCTTTTCATGCTGAGTCAGGATTTTTTTTTGGGTACCTGATCTACCTGTCTGTAATTAGCTTAATAAAAACAGGAGGAGAACTCTTAAGGTTGTAAATCACACCCGACAGGGGATGGCCCCCAGTGAATCTGCAGAGCTCCTTATACGTGCTATGACACCTTCTAAAAATGTTTCTGTGCGTGTTCACGCGTGTCTTTGCGCGTACGTTGCAGTGCACACTCTTCCAGGTGTTAAAGTAAGTGGCTTCTCCATTGCAACAGGCATTTGTCTTCACGTTCAGCCTTAAACAGTTTTTCTTTTGTCAATTTTACCCAAGAGTTGAGAACATCTGATTTGTTATCAATGCAGTTAGTACCGTTCCGGTAATTTGTCCACAGGAACTGTAAAAATAAACTTCAGCATTGATTTTGTTCGTAGAAATGACTTGTTTTGGGCAACACAAATTAAATATAAATAATAGGAGACTGGGCTTTTCGGGAAGGGGGCTTTAAGACAGGTGCTGAAACTGATATTTTCAGATGAATAATGTTGATAATGTGTTTTTGAACATTAAAGCATGTAAGAATGTAGAAACCCAAAATACAAGCATGAATGCAAATTAGGCACGTTTCCACCAGCGGGTTTGGGACGCAAAGCGTAGTTTCAGAGAAAACATTTTTGCACAGTTGAGAAGGTTTTATTGAATATTGTCGTTTCCATACTGCTTTTATAATGCAATACTTTAAAAATGTGCGTAAAGATACGTGAATGGAAAAATGGTTAATGACATAGTTAACATGTTGATGTTTAGCGGGCATGTTTACATTTGCTAATCAAAGTGCAGCTGAGGCTGATGGGAATGTCATTAGTAAGTAAGTAGTAAGATAATCTATATAAACAGTTTTACTCTGAATCAAAAATGTCAACCTGCTGGTTGCACAACATTACAAGTTATGGAATCACCAGATTTAGTAAGATACATTGTCTGGGAGCCATGATCATGGTAGTGCTAAATGGACAGTCAGGGAATAAACAAAGTTGATAGGGTTTATCCTCTGGGGACCAACAACGTTTGTGCCAAATGTCATGGAAATCCATACAATATTTGACAAGATATCTCACCCTGGATTTCAGTGGTGGATTGAGCCGACACTGCCATTCCTTGAGCCCAAAATTCACCGTAGATTATAAGATCTTTGTTCCTTTGTATGTTTTTATATGTCTCAAACTACACAGGGAAATCTTTCCAATCTGATAATCCAATTAGAAAAGCAACACTTCCAATAGGCAAACACTTCAAAACAAACAAGACCTTCACGTTTAAAGAAGTCAAATTACAGTATATTCACTACAGTGTGCAAGTGACGGCCAAAAGTCACAAATTCAAACATCCAGCTGAGCAAATATGCTTAGAATTTTGCTCCATTTCAAGTTATGTTATGATATTCACAAACAGTGTAGTGAGAGCCTCTGCAGAACATATTAAACATTTTCAAGAGAGAGCTTGATTTCATCATTTTATTTAAGTCTGTTGCTCTAAACAGAAAAAAAACCCCAACATGGCGAAATGTGATTTAGTTTTCCTTTTTCCTTGGTAGATGCTAGTACACTGCATTGACACTTGCAATGCAAGTGTTCAAAAGGCAACACTTAGTGGAGCAGGAATGTTAAAAAGCTAACTGAGATGCAACTACAGCACAGACCGATCGCAACGGTTTCTATGGTTGTGCTTAAGATCTTGTTTTCTATAGGCACTTATAGGAATCCATCACAGCATGTTCCAGGGAGAAAATAAAATCCCAAAACATAACTTTAGCCAACAGCTGTCATCTAAATACTGTGTTGTTGATTCTGTCTTCAGTGCCATAGAAACTACCTGTCTAGAGCTGTTAGGAGTGTTGGCTTTGGGTATTGCCTTTGAGCAATGCTTTCACAGCCCTCATAGCACAGAGTGAGTAATGTCTTTCCAGAGTTGCTTAGCATTAATGCATTTGCCCTGTTATTGTATACAGTGAAGCTGAACTTAATTGTGCTTCCACAGCCAAGGGCCTGCTTTGCAGTACCTCAAACCATTGTCAGTGTAAATGGTTCCTCTCAAGGCTCGGCCACTTCAAACACTTTATGGCTGGCAAACGGACAAAAAGCAATTGAATAATGAAGAAGGTTTTGCCTAGCCAGAGATCCCCTTCAAACCTTTTACGGTTAGCTAGTTCTTTCAACTATTTTTGATGTTGCTATGTTATGTGGCCATGTGTGTCATCCAAACCAAAGGAGGGTGCCTTTGTAGTTCAGAGGGAAAACTGTTGCCAATTGGAGCTCCTACAGCGTTTGTGAGACTTAAAAGACAATAAGTGCACCCTAAGGTCAAGGTGGCTTATGTATGTAAGAACAAAACGTATGCTTTTTTACCATCAACACATAAAATGTCTAATGACTGTCCAGTGTTATGCAGAGTGTATTGCAGAGAACCAATGTTCATTTTACCAGCCGCAACAGCGATACTGGTTTTGTAAATCTGTGTGTGTGTTAAATTATAGTCAGGCTTATATTACTGCATAATTACGGGCGTGGTCACGTTGATTGACAGGTGTATGTAGTGAGAGAGACGAGGCTAGCCCTGGGCTCCCTGTCAGTTCAGCTAAAGCTAATCCGACTGAATGCACTTGACCTCCCGACCGTGTTTTTGCCCAATTTTCAAGCGAATATCCAACGCATAACATGGCTTGCTGTACGTTTGCTTGTATTAACGGACCCTCCCAAGAAGTCTACGCTCCAGTTTTTTTCGGTGAGTGAATTTCCAATATGTTTTCTAAGGTTTGTGAGCATTATTAGCACGTTAATTAGCCACAGACAGAAGCCTCGGGAAAGGATGCTAATGGTATGGTAAACCGGCTTGCACCAAAGTTAAAACGTAATCTGTAGGGTTTAAATGTACAGTGATAATACTTTTGAACAAAGGGTGTTTGTATGAGGTTGGAAAATAAATAGTCACTATGTTATTATCATCAACAGCAGGAACCGAGTTAAGAGCTTTGAGCCTCGCTGAGAGAAACAGCTCCGGCCGGGTGTGGAACCCTGCTGCACTCCGCCTTTCATTTACACTGTGGCAGTCATGAATGTAAAATTAAACCAGTGACATTTGTATTATATTATTACTAAAATAGGCATTTTAGATTAGGCCATATTTCAATGTATCTAAAATAATTTGATTATGAGCTGTTGAACATAATTTAGGTTGTATTGTTTGCATGTAAAGTAGTCTTTGAAGGAGGTTACCCAGCAAATGTATTTATCCGTTTGAATTGTTTCCCTCTAACGTTAGGTGATCCAGATAGACAGGACCAGTGGATGCTAAACCTCAGAAGACAGAACTGGAATACTAACAAGAGTTATTCTGATTAATTTTATTTAAACAGGGACAATGCACAAGTTAACATTAACCTTGTATAAGAACAAGGAGAGATGCATTGTGCCAGGTTGTAGCACAAGTGCTATTTTCCACCCGTAGTCCCTTGGTTATCTGTGCAGTGAACACTTTAAAAGTCATCACTTGTTTTAAGACATTACAATTTTGCCAAATTATGACACTGAGTTGTTATTCATCAGTTCTTTTATAATCCGCATGAACCACATTTTTCTTTTATTTAAAGTGTAAATCATACTAAACAACTTGTGAATTTGTAACCTTTCAAAATGAAGAGAATATGAATGCTTAGTTTTATCTGGGTTGTGTGATTTGCTTGTTCTTTGAATTGACAGATTTGAATGTGAAATTAACATTTTCAGTCAGTAAAGACAAAGGCAGAGTAAATATAAATAGAATTTATTATAAAACTATACAACATTCTCACATCAGTTACATAACACAGCATTGACCTGTACAAGTGGTAATATGCCCAACATGTGCCCTGAGAGTCCATGAGGCTGTAGAGAAAAAAGGGGATAAAGCGTGTGATTGCAGGGATGAAGAAGAACAAAGGTGGTTAAAAGTGTTATGGCTAAATATGTAATTTAACTAAGAGCACAGAATTTAAGCTACAAACAAATGTATCCATAACACTGTTGACAAATATCCAGCCAGCCTTCCACCTGCACCTTTGGGTCTTGATGATGTTGTGGCCACATGACACCCGGAGCTGTCATTCTGCAGAGAGTGGGAAGAGAAGATGAGATAAAGATCACACTGACTATGGCGTAAAAAAGTGTAATAATTGCTTCATATAATAAAGAATATAAAGTTAGCTATACGTTTATGTAGACAATATCATCTGTAGGATAAAATGGATTAAGGGAGCCTAAAAAGCTCAAAATCTAGTTAATACTTTATCCTTTTGAACACTGCTGTCTAAAGTCAAGTAGCCAAGATTGGTACTAGTTTATGCTGTGTGGTGAAGGTATCACAGGTGGCTATGACCACAACAAGGACCGAAATAAACATTTTGTAACAAATACAAAAGTGGCTTTTCGCCCAACAGTCAGGGAATTACAATCTATAGATTATCATTATAAATATTATCCAAGTGCTGAAACGATGGTGCAGATTGATATAATTCAAACTGTTTAAACATGTAACGTTATTAACGTTATAGTAGGCTACAGTGTTTGATACAGATTTAGATTTTATTTGTGGTGGTAAATGATCTGACCGTATTGAGGGAGACCTGCGTTAGCCGCTGCAGCAGCTCTGATTCAGCCATCACAGACCCCAGCGTCGTGGTCTGATCCAGGAGCGCCCCATCCCCCCCTCGCTGGCCACCCACTGTGACTTTGCAATGGCTGAATTTGAGGTGCCACAGACGCTATAACGTTGGTCTAGGCTGCCGATCACTCTCCTGATAGCTGGGAGGAGGGCGTGCAGGTGAGCCAAGTTAGCGTGTAAGACTTGGATGTTTTAGTTTTTATTCATGTTAAGCTTGTGTAATCGTAGTACCTTAATAACAAATGTATTAATTGTATTACATTTTGTTTTATAATTATGGGTTAACTTACCTCAAACAAGCTGGGACGAACGAGTAGATGACCATCCGGGAGCAACTTGTCTGCAGTAGCCGAGCGAGCAGCATCACCAAAGGGCTAGCAACAGAGTAGCTTATCCTAGCCAGCTTCTTAGCCGTTGCTAGCTTGGGAGCATCGAGCTAGGTGGGCGTAGTTTCAGCAACCAGGCTTCAATCAGCCCGCCTCAGCTCCACCCACGCTCCGCCGCCTGACGTCAGCACTGCCAACATGGCGACAGCGTGTGCCGCCCACTTTGAGCTTCATTTGGGCTCTTCAGAAACCAATGGATGACGTCACGGACAGGCTGTCCATGTTGTATACAGTCTATGGTGTCAACATGGCAAAATGTGGTCCTGGAGACACAAGGGGCTTTTCAAAATCCCCAAATTTGTACCTCCTCGATCCTCGATTCTCCGGCTTGTGACCCGGAAATCGTTCTCAGCTCGCCATATTGAAGGACGTCCCAATTCTTAAAATGCACATAAAGGAGTGAGGATCGAGCATCAAGGAGGCTCCTCAGATACACTGATGTATCCTCGCAGAAGACTTTTCACCCGCAGCATGTAAACAGGCGTGCCAGAGCGAGACGGGGAGGGAGAGAGAGAGAGAGAGCGCGCTCCGTGGTTAATCTAACGTTACAGATCGGGCCGGTTAGATCATACAAATTAACATTGTGATTAATAGCGGGTGGGTGAAATGATACACAATCAACAAGGAAAATATTAACGTTTTCTAAAAGGTGAACACATCAGAGCTGCTGTCAGACTTTGACGTCTCTATTACTTTGCTATCACTTTCTTCTGTGAGTTTTAAACAGACTGTATAAAAAAGGTTTTAAAGCGCTCCCAAGCGCTGCAATGCTCTCCCTTCTCTTCAATGAAGCCTCTATGTTTACAGGCTTGTGGTGATGCGCAATGTGCTGTAGGTGCCAAAGTTTGGTACTGCCAATTTGTTTTGTTTTGTCATGGTTCATGTGTGCAATAAACATTACACTTCGTGAGAAAAAAATCATGGCAGAAAATCATATCAATTCTAAGCTAAAAAAATCGTGATTCATATTTTTCCCCGAATCGTGCCGGCCTACCGACCGGCCAATCCGTAACATTAGATTTAACCACGGGGCCACGGATATTGCCGCTCTCTCCCCGTCTCGCTCTCTCACGCTTCTTTGTTTACATGCCACGGGTCAAAAGACTTCCGCAGAGGATACATCTGTGTATCCTCGATTTTAACTCTTCCGAGGAGCCTTCTCGATCCTCACTCCTCGATGTGCATTTTAGGAGTTGGGACGTCCGTCAGCATGGCGAGCTGAAAATGATTTCCGGGTCACAAGCCGGAGGATCGAGGAGGTACAAATTTGGGAAATGAGAAAGCCCCATGGTCTCTAGTTTATTCTTTATGTTTGTGTGTTGCTACTGTTTCCTGTTCTGTATTTTGCTGCATGGGGCTAGTCCAGGAAATGCTTTATTTTGGAGTCTGTGACAAATTACTACTAACAATGATAAGAGAACTGCAACTAAGTCCTTTTGCAGTTTATTGTTCGTCTTTTTTCTTGCCACCTGTTGTCAGTGGTGTAAAAAAGTATTTTGATCTTTAACCTTAAAAACTGCACTAATCAATATTTCTAACAATTGTTTTACAAAAGGTTAAAAAGATTGTTTGGGCACCCGGATAGCTCAGTTGGTAGAGCGGGCGCCCATATACAGAGGTTTACTCCTCGACACAGCGGGCTCGGGTTTGACTCTGACCTGTGGCCCTTTGCTGCATGTCATCCCTCTCTCTCACCTCTCATTATTTCAGCTGTCCTGTCAAATCAAGGCCTAAAATGCTTTATTAATGAAATGTTTAATGTAAAAGGAGTCGCACGTAGTGACGAAATGTGACGGCCCCATGTGCAATATACTTGTTTGTATGTGCTGTCCTGCATTACTCAATAGCTTCCCCTTGATTGCAGTCTGGCAGCCAGATTTGGAGCACCCTGTGTTCCACAGGGTATAAAGGCCAAGGTTCCAGTATCTCTTGATCTCTTCCTCTAAGCACCTGCAACCCTTTTCTTTGGTCTGGATGATTTGTTACTTATCTTTTATGTTTTATAACTTATTATTTGGCATTCATATAATAACCAACTCTTTTGTCATGACCCACGAGCCGGGTTATGACACTAAACTACAAAGAATTGTCACCCAACACACGAGTGTCTTTCAGTTAATTATTTTGGCTTCTCTGTTTTGGTTCAGTCTCACAACTTTCATTAACCCTGTTTCCAGGCAGCTGTATTTAGCAGCTGAATACAGTGGAGCATTTAGCAGCTAAAGAAACATATTTTGGTGGGGAGACAGAGCTAAACAGGAGAGCAAATATAGGATTTAATGTGCCAGATTTAATGTGCCAGGTGGCCAGATATACAACTCCAAATGCTAATATTGCTCCGTGTGCCTGCTAGCAAACACGGAGGCAACCGCTTTCTACCACGTTATCAACTTTATAAGGTGATAATCTGTCAGCATTGTGTTTACGACTTGTTATTCTGCCCACAAGTTCCCACAAAAGTCAATTATTACAAGTTTAAATAACAGTAGCAAAACCACAGTGTGAACTAATTACATATACTATGTAATTAGTATATACTAAGTATAGCTATTTACTTTTATATACAGTGGGGCAAAAAAGTATTTAGTCAGCCACCAATTGTGCAAGTTCTCCCACTTAAAAAGATGAGAGAGGCCTGTAATTTTCATCATAGGTACACTTCAACTATGAGAGACAAAATGAGAAAATAAAACCCAGAAAATCACATTGTAGGATTTTTAATGAATTTATTGGTAAATTCCTCTGTAAAATAAGTATTTGGTCACCTACAAACAAGTAAGATTTCTGGCTCTCACAGACCTGTAACTTCTTCTTTAAGAGGCTCCTCTGTCCTCCACTCGTTAATTGTATTAATGGCACCTGTTTGAACTTGTTATCAGTATAAAAGACACCTGTCCACAACCTTAAACAGTCACACTCCAAACTCCACTATGGCCGAGACCAAACAGCTGTCAAAGGACACCAGAAACAAATTGTAGACCTGCACCAGGCTGGGAAGACTGAATCTGCAATAGGTAAGCAGCTTGATGTGAAGAAATCAACTGTGGGAGCAATTATAAGAAAATGGAAGACATACAAGACCACTGATAATCCCCCTTGATCCGGGGCTCCACGCAAGATCTCACCCCGTGGGGTCAAAATGATCACAAGAACGGTGAGCAACAATCCCAGAACCACAGGGGGGGGACCTAGTGAATGACCTGCAGAGAGCTGGGACCAAAGTAACACACTACGCCGCCAGGGACTCAAATCCTGCAGTGCCAGACGTGTCCCCCTGCTTAAGCCAGTACATGTCCAGGCCTGTCTGAGGTTTGCTAGAGAGCATTTGGATGATCCAGAAGAGGATTGGGAGAATGTTATATGGTCAGATGAAACCAAAATAGAACTTTTTGGTAAAAACTCAACTCGTGTTTGGAGGAGAAAGAATGCTGAGTTGTATCCAAAGAACACCATACCTACTGTGAAGCATGGGTGTGGAAACATCATGCTTTGGGGCTGTTTTTCTGCAAAGGGACCAGGACAACTGATCCGTATAAAGGAAAGAATGAATGGGGCCATGTATTGTGAGATTTTGAGTGAAAACCTCCTTCCATCAGCAAGGGCATTGAAGATGAAACGTGGCTGGGTCTTTCAGCATGACAATGATCCCAAAAACACCGCCCGGGCAACGAAGGAGTGGCTTTGTAAGAATCCTGGAGTGGCCTAGCCAGTCTCCAGATCTCAACCCCATAGAAAATCTTTGGAGGGAGTTGAAAGTCCGTGTTGCCCAGCGACAGCCCCAAAACATCACTGCTCTAGAGGAGATCTGCATGGAGCAATGGGCCAAAATACCAGCAACAGTGTGTGAAAACCTTGTGAAGACTTACAGAAAACGTTTGACCTCTGTCATTGCCAACAAAGGGTATATAACAAAGTATTGAGAAGAACTTTTGTTTTTGACCAAATACTTATTTTCCACCATAATTTACCAATACATTCATTAGAAATCCTACAATGTGATTTTCTGGATTTTTTTTCTCATTTTGTCTCTCATAGTTGAAGTGTACCTATGATGAAAATTACAGGCCTCTCTCATCTTTTTAAGTGGGAGAACTTGCACAATTGGTGGCTGACTAAATACTTTTTTGCCCCACTGTAATTCAAAGTTTAGAGATATTAAAAGTAAAAACTGATTATCAGTAGTGGCTTTATTTCGAGTATTATATTGCTATATACAATTCTTACTATTACTGATGCATCAAGATTAATTCAATTCTAGTATATAGTAACGTTGGTCGAGAAGGAGCTAATTTTAATTATACTGTTGGGTAGTTTAATCTGTAACAGTGCATTATGATTGAAAATTGCGGAAAGTACAATATTTACTTCTGAAATAGAGTATAAGGTGGCATTAAATTAAATTTTAAACTGCTGATTAAATATAAGTGCCTCAAATTCGTACTTAAGAGTACATACTGTAAGCAAATGTACCTAGCTTGTTGTGAGAGTAAATTCTCTCATTATTGTTGTAATCATATTATGCAACATGTAACTTAGTGTTTTAAGATTAGCACAAAGGAGGGAGGGCTTCCTATTTACACCTCAGGGGGAGTTTTCTCACAATTGCAGGCACCAACATGCAGACCCCCCCTCCTCCCCCCCCCAAAGTGATCTCACCTGGCTTCCCCTTCTCCTGTGGATGTGTGCTGACACACACTGCGTGCACACAAATCTACATAAGAGTAATTATAGACCTGAGAGTGTGAGTGAGGAAGAAGGAGCATGTCTCAGCAGAGCATCACCTGCAGGGCAACAAGAGCCGTGTTGGACCACCGACAATTAAATCTTAGAAAAAAATCAAGCCTGACCCTACCCGAGCCCGTGCACGTTGTGTCCGAGCCCGGCCCAGCCCGGCCTGGCCCGGCCCGACACATTAACTGGAATTATGAGCCCGAGCCCAATTTAAACCCAACAAATGTTTAATACGTGGGCTGTTATAACTGACTTTCTCAACTACAATTCAGAGTTGTTTGAACTACAGAAATCTGTTTAGAATTATCTTAATGAATAATGCAACAAGGACGAAGCATGTAGGCTAAACTGCGTTGTTGGTTTATTCAGAATGGAATGGATCGCAAATGGATCCAGATGAAGAAACGACCTCGACCCTAGCTCCCTCAGCCGAATAGTGTGGGTAACAGATCAAGGCAGCAACATAATCATAGCTCTGGGACCATATAGGAGACTTTCTTGTCTTGATCACCTAATTAATACTGTCCTTCGCAACGGCCTGCATGCTGACGCACTGGCTGGCAACATGCTGGATATAGGAGAGACCATATCTGCTGCTAAAGGACTCGTGAGATATTGAAACAATCTGGCCTGGTTACGCAATTATGGAAGACAGTGCTACAGATGGGGGAGACACGATTTAGCACAGTTTACCTCACACTCAAGTCAGTGCAGGACGTCTACCCACTCTATTTCTCCCCACCCAATTAGGCTAATAAAGTAATGATTAAAAAACAAACAAATGCTTGATCAAGGCCCTGGCCCGGCCCGAGGATAGTGGCGGGAAATATTGGCCCAACCCGGCCCATGGGTCAAGTTTGGGCTCCGGCAGAGTATCTAAACTCTACCGACAACACAAAAATAGAAAGGCGACAGAAGCAGACCGAGAGATGTGCGAGGAATGTGCAAAAAAAGGATTGTACAGGCCAGTGGTTTCCTATTGGTTGGAGAAAGGGGTTTGTCAGTTGTGGATTGGTTGTCTGTGTAGTTTAGTTAGCAAAGAATACACACATGCCTTTCTTTTATCTGATAGTGGTGAGTTAGACTTGAGGAAAAGGCCATTGTAGCATCTCTATCACAAGGCAAGGACAATATTGGACGGTTCTCCAGAACCGCGGATTATGTGCAATGACAACGTTTGGAAAAGTCTTGCCTCTTTCAATATCTGTATGGTTAAAACAAGTTAGGGTTAGTGTTATGGAATTAGTTATTAATTGCAGGTCTGTGCACCTGCTAAATAAAGATTATTATTACTACTGTTATTATTATAATTCCTGCATCAGTTTTGAATATAGGGATTAGATCTAAATTGTAAAATTCAGATTATTCCAATATGTATTGACTTCCTAGATATACTTTGGATATATAGGTAGGCTTTGTGCAGAGAGAGACACATTTGGATAAAGTGCAACAGCGGCTTTAGACCGTGGATGTCCAACTGTAATATAATGCCATCTAATAGAAGTATTGGGTTTCAGCTTTTTAAGTATAGCCTAGGCCCCGACACCCCAAGCCGACGGCCAGGAACTAGTGGCGACGAAGGCCGACTGTGGCGTCGCCTCACGTCGCCCTTGTCTTGGTCATAAATTAGCACTGGAACACAACAGAGACTACAGCCGACGGACAAGTACCACGTACTTTCTGCGCCTGTGTGAGAAGAAATAACTCACCGTATCCGCAGGTGGCGGTAATCTGTTCGTCATTCAACAAGGGAAACCGGATAAAAACATTGCTTGGACAACCACAACAAACAGCGTTTGCTCGAGCAGCGGCAGAACCGAACAGAGCCTACGATCCCTCTGCTTTACTCCCTGCCGGGAAAACAGTGGGCACCAACAGTGGACACCGGGAGATGGCTAACCAGACTGTCCCTCTCCCGGGCTATCAGCCATTCTCTCGGCAAAGAAGTCTCCATACAGTGGGAGTGACCAAACGGCGGCTGATGGCTCGTTAGCCAAAGTTTTCACCCACCCAACATGCCTTCATAATACACTGGTTACAGGAAATTAGCCAAACTAAATTGTCACTCATCTGGCAATAGCAATGTGCTTTCTTTTAGAGGCTGGCCAGATGGCAAGCTTGCTTGCTAGGGGGCTAACTGTTTAGAGGTGCATAGAGAGGTCTATTATGGTCTTTATATTAAATATCACAGTATAGGATATTATTTTATTATCGTTAGTTTATTTTGTAATGGGTAGGTATGTAGATTAGGGATGCACCGAATCCAGGATTCGGTTTCGGCCGAATATTGGGCTTTTTGACAGGGTTCAGTTTCTGAAGAACCTTAGAATTTTTTTCCCACCAATCCCTACACTTGGCTTGCGCTACGCTGGTCGACGTAATGACGGCGCCGTTGATTACGGGAAGGTGTTTACGTAGGTGGAGCGTTCAATGCAGGCTGTGAGAAAGTGAAAATGGAACTTGTGAGCAGAAAAAGTGTTGTTTGGCAGTACTTTCATTCAAAAGAAGGCCATTCAAGTCCAGCTACATGTTCAGTTTGCAATGCTGATTTGTCTTGTGGTGGCGAGGACCCTAAACAATACACAACATCGCTGCTGTTAAAACATTTGCGTATGAAACATCCGAAAGAATACGAGTTGTGCATGAAGGAATCTACAGACAGCAGCCAAAATGCAGCAACTTCAGGTACGGCAAAGGAAGGACAGTCACAGCTAAAAACTTGTGTTAACCAGACAACCATTAGTATCCTTCTTTATGGGATTATAAATCTAAAAGGCTAATATTTTGGATATTGATTGAATCTTGAGAGGCCTATGGTAATTGTCAAAATAATTTTCCCACTTTTATTCCTGGCATAATGTTGCCTATTCTTTTTTTTACAGTTTAATTAAAATAAAATGAAAAATACACTGCTTTGCACTGTGTTAATGGACTGAGGATGGGAGTAGGATTCGGTATTTGGTTTAGGGTTCGGCAGAATCTTAACCAGTGGATTCGGTATTCGGCCGAATCCCAAAAATCTGGATTCGGTGCATCCCTAGTAGAGATCTTTTAAAATAAATGTTATTGTTGGAATAAATATACCAACACAGGAAGCTATGTATATCTCAAAGTATGTTTGCCATCTTATGAACATGATGTGCAAAAATTGTTATTCCACTGTTTGAACCTCTGTGTTTTTAGTAGGAACATTCAAACTTCATTTTTCAACAGTTTTGACAGCTTGTGTATTGGATTGATCAGATGAAAAATGAAAAGGAACAGTCGTTTGTTTTCTTTCCTCACTCTCGTTTTCAACCTGAACAGGCAATCCGGCCTACGCTGTGAATGCATTGAAACCATGTGGGCCATGACTGCGAGAACATTTCTAAGTTGACTCCCATCGCAAAAATTGTTTAAGTGGAAACACTAAACAGGATGGGCCATTTCTAATATCACATGCTTTTCAGAGTGAAATAATTCAAACCATGGGTTTAAAATCATCTCTGTTAGCGGTTTTCTGGCACCTCTGCAATGTGGAAAATTTGTTTCTGTTGCCGCAAAGTGTGCAGGAGTAGGAGGAGCAGAGGCAGTACATCAGCAGTGTAAAAGAGCAAAGTGTCAAAAGTGGAAGAGGATATGTTTGCTCACACCAGACAAAGCTGCAGTGGTTGATTTAAACGTTGGACTGTTTACTCAGGCCGCCATGTTGTTTACGTCAGGCAGGTGAGTAATTACACACGTTTGAACTCAGGGTCACACCAAATAACCACAACGGAATGCCTTCAAATGCAAGCCTCTGATCTCTTTTAAATGATCAGTTATTTAGGAGTGACAATGTAATTTCAACCAACTGCAGGAAACGACCCCAAAATGTGCATTTTAAATGGGGACAAAGGAGACAGATGTTGACACCTGATAGCCAGCAGTTGCTCATGCTTGAGAAGCTAAGCATAACACAGTGAAATGAGGGGCAAACCGCAGTCTGATCTGATGCTCATTTTCAGCTTTTCCTTTATGTCCTTTAAATTACAGCAGAGAGCGGTTGACAAGACCATCACACTTAGCTAAAGTTACAGGGATTGGAATTGGGTTTGTTTTTACTACCCTCTCTACACGAAACCTTAAAGATAACTACAGAAAAACAAAATTGCCTGAACATATTTCAGCCGAAGAACTTATCAAATACATCCCTGTGAATTTACTAGGGCTGAAACGATTCCTCTAGTAACTCGAATAATTTGATTACTAAAAATCCTCAATGCAAAATTAATCAGAATCAGATATACTTTAATAATCCCAGGGG
Source organism: Zingel zingel (assembly GCA_023566125.1). Taxonomy (NCBI): domain Eukaryota; kingdom Metazoa; phylum Chordata; class Actinopteri; order Perciformes; family Percidae; genus Zingel; species Zingel zingel. Next base: position 28,916,063 of record CM042327.1, read on the forward strand.
GAAATTATTGTTACAAACTCCACATATACAAACAACATTTTTTATACAGACAACATATATATTAGGAAAATAATATATATATATATATATATATATATATATATATATATATATATATATATATATATATATATATATATATATATATATGTATATATATATATATATCAAACGATACATTTTTTTTAATCGCGATTAATCTCTGAAGTTCTGTAGTTAATTGCAATTAATCGCATATTTTATCACATGATTAAAATTCTATTAGTTTGCATTTCAGAACAGTTTTTAAGTACATATTAACAATCAAAAGCAATTTTTACCAGTGTTTCTTGATTGGGAATCAAATGAATGCAAAGAATTTTATTTTATGAACTTGATTTTAAGATTTGTAATTATTTATTTACTGTAAACAAAAGAAAAATGTGTGAATCTGTCATTATTGCACAATTCCTCCAAGTACCTAACTAAAAAACTAAAAATCCCTATCCTTACTAGAGTCAATCTAGTGTTTAGTAACTCCTAAATAATGCTGATTACTCACTGACGTCCAGTGATCACCAGTTAATGAGACAGCGTTTGCAGCACCTTGCAGCAGTTCCACTGTGGTGCTTTCTCCGTGTCATATAGGCTTCTACTGTCCATCTCGACGGCAACGAGACAGGTCAGAACATGCCAACCGTAGTACGTCTTTAAGACCCGAGTCCTCTACGATGCTGACAGGTCTGCAGTTAGTTGCCACCCGTTTCGCAAGAGCTGTAGTAATTTTATGGGATTTGGTTTCATCCACAGTTCGGCAAGTAGCACTCTTAGCATGCTAGCGGGTAGAATCACGTTAACTGTACTACTATGCTTAGCTCTGTAGGTGGTAGCTCAAGCTTGACGTGCTTTGGTGATATTTTAAGTTGGCTTTACACAATGTGCATATGGCTTTCGACTTGTCTACGAGCCGTCCGGGAGTTTTGGAAAATAAAAAGCTCCATTCAGAGTTATTGCTGCTGTCTTTCTCCATCATGCCTGCAGCCTGCAGCAGCAGGATGTGTTACGAGGAAGTGGCAGCTTGTTGATAAGTAACGGTGCTGCAAAGAGTCAAAATAGTAGCCTGTTGCAAACGCAAAGCCGAGTGAAGTGTAAAATAAATAAATGCTGTCATGCGATTAATAAAAATGAATCGCATCGCGATTAATGCTGACAGCCCTAATATATATATATATATATATATATATATATATATATATATATATATATATATATATATACAGTATATAGAACAAATGTACAACAAACTAATTTAAAACAAATTTACAGTTGTAATATATAAAGAGAAAATGTACAATATTAATGTGCAAAGAGTGAAAAAAAGTGATTGTCTATGTTTGAGATGTTTACTGAGAGGGGGTGTTTGTCTCTCCGAGGGAGGCGTTGTAAAGTTTAATGACCACAGGCAGGAACGATTTCCTGTGGCGCTCTGTGGGCAGGTTGGACTTTTAGTCATTGAAATATGTTCTCAGGGAGAAGAGTCTTCTACTGAAGGTGCTCCTCTGCTGGGCCAGTGTGTCGTAGAGAGGGTGTGAGACATTGTCCAAGATGGACTGAAGCCTGGACAGCATCCTTCTCTCAGCCACGGTCGTCAGTGTGTCCAGCTCCTCCCCCACTACATCACCAGCCCTCCAGATCAGTTTGTTCAGTCTGTTGGTGTCTGCGACCTTCATCCCACTGCCCCAGCATGTGACAGCGAAGAAGATAGCACTGGCCACAACAGACTGATAGAACATCCTCAGCATTGTCCGGCAGATGTTAAAGGACCTCAGCCTCCTCAGGAAAAAGAGTCGACTTTGGCCCTTTTTGTAGACAGCTTCGGCGTGTCTAGTCCAGTCCAGCTTGTTGTTTAAGTACACCCCCAGGTACTTATAATCCTCAACAGTGTCCACAGAGACCCCCTGGATGGAAACAGCTGTCACAGGTGGTTTCGTCCTCCTCAGATCCACTACGAGCTCCTTCGTTATTGTCACGTTGAGCTGCAGATGATTCAGCTCACTCCAAGCGACAAAGTTGCCCACAACAGTCCTGTATTCATTCTCATCACCCTTTTCAATGCAGCCAACTATTGCTGAGTCATCAGAAAACTTCTGAAGGTGGCAGGACTCTGCAATAGTTGAAGTCAGAGGTGAAGAGGGTGAAGAGGAAGGGAGAGAGGACAGTCCCCTGTGGAGCCCCAGTGTTGCTGACCACCCTGTCAGACACACAGTTCTTTAGACGTACGTACTGTTGTCTGCCTGTCAGGTAATCAACAATCCAGGACATGATGGGGGCATCCACCTGCATCGCAGTCATCTTCTCACCCAGTAGAGCCGGACGTATGGTGTTGAAAGCACTGGAGAAGTCAAAGAACATGACTCTCACAGTGCTCGCAGGCTTGTCCAGATGAGTGTAGACTCTGTTCAGCAGGTAGATGATGCTCTCCTTAACTCCCAGGCTGGGCTGGTAGGTGAACTGTAGTGGATCAGTGAAGGGCCTGACCATAGGCCTTAGCTGCTCCAAGACGAGCAGCTCGAAGGTCTTCATGATGTGGGACGTCAGAGCCACCGGTCTGTAGTCATGAGGGCCGCTGGGACGCGGCGTCTTTGGCACAGGAACGAGGCAGGACGTCTTCCACAGCACGGGGACCCTCTGGAGGTGCAGGCTCAGACTGAAGACTTGACTTAGTACTCCACACAGCTGGGGGGCACAGGCTTTAAGCACCTGGTTAAAGCCAGCAGCTTTGCCGGAGTGGAGTCTAGTCAGCTGTCTTCTCACCAGGTCAGGTGTGAAGGACACTGTAGAGGTGACCGTGGGGGGAGGGGTGAGGTCCTCAGTTTGTAGAGGACATGGTGTAGAAGCCTCAAAGCTTTGTTTAAACAATGTTACAAACGTATCGCTGACATTGTTTTCGCAGGGATGATTATTACTGTCGCACACTGGTCTGACGCTGCTGGCGACACATGCCATGAAACTGACGGTGCAGATTACAAAATGAAGAAAGAGAGCGTAAATAGTGAGGGGCTAAGAGAAGAGACAGGCTGGAGAAAACGACAAAGTGTCCAAAGTTTGGAATCAGTTCAAACGTAATAAAACTCTGTACAGTGTGTCTACTGAAAAATCTAACTAGATTACCACAATAATAGCACGACGTCAATGCTTCAGCATCTCAACAGAAAACATTGAGTCTAACTTAATCATCTGTTCCACGAAGCGGACCGACAAAAGTCGTATGGACGATGAAACTACACCAAACACGACAACTACCAAAAACAAAGACAAGAAAATACGTAGCGGTGACCACAATTTGATCTAAAGAGCCGACTTGTTGACTATCCCTTCGGAGAAACAGCTGATTTTTGCGCACCATTTTCCTCTCACTCTCTCTCTTCACGGAGAAACAGCTGATCATCGATCTACTAGAATAAGCATAACAGAGCTTTGTAGGTTGTAATCAAATATATAAATTAAAATAGGTTAAGTATGACTACTATTTACATATAGGCCTATATACAGATCAGTCTCAGGTTGAAACTTGTAGTTCTGAAAGTTAAGTTGCACAATTTAAGGTAATGTTTATGTATGTTTAATGTATGCCTTAGTTTGAGGTTATTGATGTAATATGGCACCTAAATGCACTTAATGTTTAGTTTTTTGAGAGATGATATTGTAAGTAATGTAGGCAATAAAAATGTTGCTTTTTCCCAAACCATTGAATATTATTGCTCTTCAATAAAACAAAAGTATTTTTAATTAATTTAATCGATGGAATAATCGGTAGAATACTCGATTACTAAAATAATAGCTGCAGCTAGAATTTACCAAAGATACAAAGTGTCCAAACAAAAAGAGCTTGACTGAGGAATTTGATTGCACCTGTTACTGTGGAGATCTGAAACTTTTCCAACACCATTCTGAGGTGTGTCGCGTCTGTGGTGTGCCTGTTCTATATTTAAAGATGGTTACATTTTAAATGTGTATTAAAATCGCTTCCCTGAAATGAACAACAGCCTATCAAAATAAGATAAAGAATAGGAGAGCTTTGAGGATATGTGGGTTACAGACATGTTATGGGTTCATCGAAGGGATACTGCTCGTTTGTGCTCACAGATGTGGGCCTGCCACTGCCTGCCAAACACATCACATATGTCAACATTCATTTTCAGGAATCAATAGTGTCCTTTTGTCCCCAATAACTGTCATGTGGGAGAGCAAAGCGCTACGTCCCTGCAGAATTTCTGGTATTTATTTTGGGGAGTTTTTGTGACCAAATACTTTGATGTAGATGTGGACATTAAAAGAGTCCCGCAGTGAAAATATTGTTTTGAATCTGTGTACAGCTTCTCTGTCTTTACTTTAAGGAAACTGTTTTAACATAAAGTCTGGGTATGATGACGACAGGTAAAAACTAGCTGGCTTGGTGATGCTGGCACACATGCAGTACATTAGAGTCAGAGAATCAGAATGAGATTTAGTAGTTTTCCCTTGCATGGAATTAGCCTTGGTGTGTTGCATTTAATAACCATATGGAAATGGAATAAACAATAAGTACTGCAACAGTCAAGAACAAAAATATAGAATAGAAATATTACATTAAAAATGTAAAAAACACTTAGAAATATTTTCAATATAACTGTTTTAGGGCTGTACTGTTTTGTGCAGGGTGTGCAAAATATTGATTGGAATGTCCAAAGTTCACAGTATATAATATGCGCAATGGTCAGGGATAATAGTCCAAGATGTGTGTTAATCTAACATGCGAGCTAACTTTGTTACCTAACTAACATTAACGTTAGCTGCTCGGTCCCTCCGCTTTTTTGCCGAGACACAGCGTTGACAGCCCCGGAGATGGACAATCTGTTTACGTTAGCCATCTCCCGATGTGCGCTGCTGCCTCGGTGGGGAGTAAAACAGATGGACTTGCAGCGCTGACGGATTATTTCCAATTCAAAAACCTCTCCAGCAGAGTGGGGAGGGGCAGGTAAAGCATGCGCAGACGCTTAAACCGATCGTAGCCCGGTTAAGGTGTATACATGCAGGGATACTCCGTTTACTGAAGAAGATCTCTACCTCTAAGGTGTTTACACTGCGTTTGAGAAATGAGGGTATTGCCTTAACCCGAATATAATCGTTTTTTTAAGTGTGAGTGTTGACTGGGGAGTCACCCAGGGTGATGGGGGCGGGTGGGGCTGCATTCTTTCTAGAGTCCACAACCATCTCCACTGTCTCCGCAGCGTTTAGCTCCATGTTGTTCTGACGGCACCAAATTGTCAACAATCTCCCGCCTGTAGGCGGACTCATCCCCACCAGAGATGAGTCCAATAAGGGTGGTGTCGTCTGCGAACTTCCGGAGCTTAGCTGACTGGTGACTGGAGCTGCAGCTGTTGGTGTACAGGGAGAAGAGTAATAACACTAATAATAATAATACTCATAATAATAATAATAATAATAATAATAATAATAATAATAAATTGAATTTATATAGTGCTTTTCACTAACTCAAAGTTGCTTTAGAGGGTAAAGAATGCAGGCTTAAGTAGAACAAGTGCTGATGGACTTTGAGTCGGAGACATGTTTCAGGCAAATGCAGCTGGGTCAGCTTGTCCTGTAGCAGAGCCGGGAGGATGGTGTTAAAGGCAGAGCTGAAAACCACAGGAGTCTCGGAGGATGGAATGTTGCCTGCATCATCTACGGCCCTGTGGGCTCTGTAGGCAGACTGCAGGGGGTGCAAGAGTGGGTTGGTGAGGGTTTTGAGGTGAGCCAGAACAAGGCGCTCAAAAGACTTAGATATAATCACAGAGGTTAGGGTGACAGGTCTGTATTCATTCAGTCCTGTGATCCTTGTTTTTTGGGGGGACAGGGAGGATGATGAAGGTCTTGCAGCAGGCTTGTACGTGGCATGTCTCCAGTGAGGCCTTAAAGATGTCTGTGAACACCTTAGACAGCTGATCAGCACAGTGCTTTAGTGTGGAGTGAGAGACAGAGTCAGGTCCGGCTGCTTGGCGGGGGTTTAGTCGTGATAAGAAACACTCCCTGATTAATACTGGAAGGCTTTGTATTAAATTACAGTATCGTATTGGCATCTTATAATCTACAAAAAAGGTCATTACAGACTCTACACATATACAGTAGTACTCAATCACTTTAAGCTGTGGCTGCACTGTTATAGACTAACACTGTAACATGATGCAGACATTAATGGCCGTAGTAAACTGACATTTACCAGAAACAAGGGCTACATTTCTGAGAATGTCCGCAAGAAAGCGACAGGATTAGTTTTTTAAAGTATCCTTTTGGTGTTCATCCCTTCATCAAAGGATTTAAACATCTTACAAGCTTATTCAAAGCAGTAACATATGTCTCTCATCCAGTCAAGACAGCACAATAAATCAATAAACTTTTTTTTGGTCTTACATAACCTGATAGTCATTACCTACTTGTGTGTATCAGATTTTTCTCTTTGTTCTGCATCTTAAATGCTTAGTTTATTGTCTGTATGTAGTTTTCTGTTAAAGGGGCGCTATGCAGTTTTGGCCATTTCTTCGCTGTTCTTCACTTTTTGCTCGCAGGTTTCACTATAGAGCTTCACCTACAGCTTCAGAAAAGATATTTGGCAGCTCCTATGTTTACTTGTGTCTGATTCCTCGCTCGGTCAGTCTGCCGGTTCCTCTTTCTCTGTTCCTCCGACAATGCTTTCCTAGCTTTCTGCTTCTTTTTTGCCGGCTCAGCCATGATGATCGTGTGAAAAACTCCATCGCTACCTTGTTAGCCAGTTCCTGAATGGGTGTATGTGTGCAGTGCCGTTACATCGCGAGACCTGATATCACGCGATACTACCTGATGCTGAGGCCGGCAGCTTGCCGGCAGAAAGTTGCAAGGGTTTTTTTCCGCTCACAGGCACTAGGGGGAAGAGAGACGACCACCATTCAACTCGAAAAAAGTAATTTAACCATTCCAATGACTCCGAAGCTGTTCAGTTAAGGTAAATTAAGCTAACAGTTTTTTAACATCAATGCGAGTTCCCCCAGCCTGCCTATGGTCCCCCAGTGGCTAGAAATGGTGATAGATGTAAACCAAGCTCTGGGTATCCTGCTCTCTGAGAAAATGAAAGCTCAGATGGGCCGATCTGGAATCTTCCCCTAATGATGTCATAAGGAGGAAGGTTACCTCCCCTTTCTCTGCTTTACCTGCCCAGAGAAAAGGCTGAATTTCAGGAAACAGACTTCAGATACAGTATTAGGGGACCACTAAGGCCTATATAAAAGAGACTTCAAATACAGTATTAGGGGACCACTAAGGCCTATATAAAAGAGACTTCAGATACAGTATTAGGGGACCACTAAGGCCTATATAAAAGCATCCAAAAAGCAGCATGTCATGGGACCTTTAAGACAAAATATCCTTTGAAAAACCACAATTATGGACTTGCAAAATGACCCAGACTGGAAAAGAAGATTTTGTGCCTGGGAGCTTATGAGTAGACAGCAATGGATTTTGGGGGAAATATTTCGGGGAAAATTTAACATTTACAACTATTACGCTGGAAAGAGTGAACGCTATTGTAAAGCACTGCATCCCCTCAAAAGTAAAGTGAAATACAGTTTAATGTAGCTAACATTCCCTGCCTGCATCCAACTTTTAATATGCATTACACCCACTACACAGACTTCTGCAGCATTTGGCATAGTATCACCTTATAATGTGTTTTCTTGCTAACGTGTTAGCAAACAGTTGCCAATTACACAGCCAGTAAGTACGTAGCAAGATGAGCATTCTTTCGAAGTCGTGTTTCGGGCCTCCTGATCAATGCAAGTTAAACATTCACCCTCCTTTTAGATCTGTTTTGGACTCCATTAAATCCTACAGGAAATATCTGTCTCTTTAGCTGCTAAATAGCACTATGTTAACCAACTAGTTTACCAGCTAGTTGCTAGCTCTTGGAGTTAACATACAGTGCGTGTATCTGAGCTTTTCTTTTGCTGAAAGCAGCTGCCTGTTGCTGCTAAAACAATGGTGGTAAGAACAGTGAGACTGAAAATAGTCACGTTGTGGGCTGCGCAATCAAAACAATAAGCTGAAAGAGGCTAAAATGCGCAGTAGAGCTGTAGAGTCAAAATTCTCTGTGGGTTCTTCACTGAGTGACCCCTTTTGCATTACACATTGTCCTTTTGATGTAAAATGTTTTAAAAAGTCCAGCTTTTAACTTAACCCCTTTCAAAACCTTTTCTTGAAAGAACTTACCATTTGTAGCCTGGTGGTCCAGACTTGTTGTGACTTCCAAATCCACTTTTTGTCCACATCGTCCCAAACCCTGAATGAGCTGTTGCAAAGGTAATTCAAACTCTGTGCTTGGATAGCACATCAGGCCACTGGAGCACCTTGGCGTATAGACCCCGCAGAGCTCCCCCTCCAACCGGGCACACAGTGGACAGCAGCCGCAGCCCGGCTCCCTCACTATTTCTGTACATGTTGCTGTGACTTCAGGACACGCAGCTAGGCTCTCCGCCGTACAACTTGGGCATCGGAAAGCCAACTCCCCAAGTAAGACTCCAGGCAAAGCAAAGTATGCAAACAGCAACCTATAGGTAAAATATATGACCATTCTAACGCTTTCTAGTGTTTCTAAGTGACTACTGAAACTCAAAATAACCATTGGAAGATAACAGTATGGACCTCAGGACCCTGAAAAAAACTGTGAGTAAACACTGTGATGGCGCTGACAGGGTCCTATCTGCTCTCATATTACCGCCTGACTGTAAATCAGAAGGTCTCATTACATCAAAGAATACATCCTGGAAAAATTGTGAAATATGTGTATATGTTGTAAGATATAGTGGAATCCTATTCTCATTTGTGCACAAATAGATTTATTACACCCACATTATGCTTCAAACTCCTATAGATTCCAATTCAGTGTAAGATTAAGAGACATAAAGTGGACTTTTTGTTAAGTTCATTGCAGTGCAAAGCTGAAATGGCAAACACAAATAAAACAGACTCTGCACCATGCACACTCCATTATAAAAGCAACTTCAAGTCAAAGCAAACCATAGAAAACCAGATCTTTCCTGGGGAATATCAAAGCCAGTGCAGAGTGTCTGTGATGTGGCCCCCTTTCATACGCTGCATGTCAGCTGGCACTCAGTTAAAGGTGAGGCCAGGGGGCCAAAATTACTCTCCATTTCTATGTAGCCCAATTATTTTTACCAGTGGTGGTGGTCAACATAATGTGCCGTGTTACCAAATGCGCCTGGAAAACTCAAATGATTACGCCACGGCTGTCCTTCAGCTTTAAACAAGGGACTGTTTACTTGAACCCTATGGAGATGGGACAGTTGTGACATACTGTAGGTCAAACCTCATTCTGGTGTTTCTTTCATACAGTTTGTTTTTTCATTTCACCTGGGTGTTCTTTGACTGTGTTATTCATTCTTCAATGGGATTAAATATGCCTTAATCTTCCTACATACCTACCTAGCTATATCCAAAAATGTGTTTATTTAAAGTAAGAAAAGCAAAAATACACAACTTTACATATTCTGACTTTTTAATTAATATCAATACATAACAATTTGTAACTGAACAGCCAAAATAAATAAGTTAGTGTTTTTCAGCCCAGATCTTACTAACATTTTGTTTTCTTTTTTAGGTCTGAGTTGAAAATTAGTCATAGCCTTTAAAGTCTCGGCTGTATGTAATAAACGTACATTGACAGTTTAAAGGGAAATTTCTGTAATTTAACAACCTGGACCCAATTTTCGAATGTTTTGTGTCTAAGTGACTAATGGGAACAACATTTTCTTTTAAATTGGTCCAGTATGAGCAAGAGCCCTGCAGCCAGCAGCCGTGAAAAGGGCTGCAATGTAACCCTATGGGGCAGTTATCAACCATCACTGTACGTCTACTAAAAGTGCTCGTTTTTGCCATTGACGGGCTAAAGGCTTTTCTCTGCTGATTATATGTGACACCAACTCCTCTAAACGATGACACAGCTCCGGCAATAGGAATTGACAAAAGAGGGAAGATCTCCAGTCTCAAGTTCACGGCATGCATATTCTGTTGAAACACCCATGAGCGGCTCAAACTACTCGAGCCCTCTTGGTTTTTCAAATGTTTTTGCTGTTTTATCACTACTAGAAATGCAACTGCAGCAAGCATCTTACTATCTAAAGTGTAACAACACTTGCGACCGCTTTATTGGCATTGCCCTGACTTATTGTGGCTTGAACAAGCTGCAGAGGAGACGTAGTCTCGCCCCGTCAGGAGGGGGGATTAAAGACGAAATTTAAAGAAAAAAGGTAGTGACGGCCAACGTCACAGACCATTTCCTTTATTTTCTGACCCCACTATATGGCACTCTGTTCAACAAAGGGTTGACAGCAGTCACATCTTTTTCTAGTTGTACATATTAAATGGCTTAAGAAATTTGCAGGGGAAATATGGTATAATTACAGACAGTATTACTATCTAATATTTAATTTTGCTCCATTAGTTGAAACAGAAAAGTTGGGATAATAGGATTTGAATCTCACTAATAAGGAGCTGAAGAGCATGCATGATGGTTACGTAGTGAAATGTGATGTAACGATGGACTAAGACACAGTCATATGATAGAACTGATAGCGTGCTGCACCTCTTAGAGACACTAACAAGCGCACTAACAGGAAACTTCTTGCCCATTACACAAAATATTTTCCCGCCTCTGACTGACCCCAGGATGCACACTAGGCTTTCCGGCCTTGCAGTGCAGCTCCAGTGTGATGTCAGTATGTCAGCTGCTCTGGGAGTATGAAGTCATGTCTGTCAGGGTCATCTATCCTCACTTTGCCTGATTCTACCACTTAACGGAAGACTTTTGGACTGGAAGAAAAGAAGTGCTAGTTGGAAAACACTTTTACTGTATGTCAGTAAATCATAACTGGCATGGAAGCACATAATGAGTAAACTTGAGATCTTTGGTTAACATAGAATATAATTATAATATATAATAAAAAAGGAGGTTGATTTCTATCATAGACAGTATATAAAATGGACCAATAGATACCGTGTCTCTGGACGGAGACCAGTGAAGGCCGTTAGAAGCACTTAACGGTGAGCACTGAGCGTTACTGCGCAGCCTCCAACTGAGAGAGACAACGTAAATGTGACGTGAGCAACCTGTCTGAAAGTTGGAAGCCTTCTGGTAGCTGTGCTAAGAGAAATCTCAATCATTCCCAATCTAGCAGAGACGGAGAGCGTAGGTATATGTAAGGAGATAACATGGACACAGACTAATTATTGCTAACTAAAATGCTAGTTAACATTAGTAATTACACTTAAACAGCTAATGTAAGTCGAAACTGCCTGCAAGCTTCTCCTGTACTATACGGTAATTCCTCTACTATGCGACAGTAAGTCGCGTGGTTATGACACAATCGTTAGCCTATTTTTACAAAAACGTCTGCTACGGAGCCATAACGTGAGGTACAAGGTAATGGAGCCTTTTATACATTGTCGTGTTTCTTTAGAAAGAAACAACGGACAAATAGAGTCTTTAAACGCTTCAGATGTAAAGTTATTTGCTGTCAAAGTGACGTCAATGGAATGTCAACGGGGGGTGGTCGCTTTGTAGCATCAAAATGGCACCATAGGACGTTCGAGCGCTGAAGCGAAGCTTACCCCCTTGGTTTCTATAGAAGTCTATGGCGAAATGACCCACTTCTCGCTTGATTTATTACCTCATTAACATTTCAATTACGAGTTGATATTCTCAATCGTCTTCTGCAACACAGAATGATGTTCATTTTTTGAATTATGGTCTCCTTGATTTTAAAATCGGCGATAAAGCAGGTGGTGTTTTAGGGCGTTGTTATGATGTGATTGACAGTTTGCGGCCTGTCAATCATGACAGGTTTAGCAGTCATTGGTATTTAGAGGTTCAAAATGTGAGTCCTGTAATAGATGTGTCCTCTTGTGTTACTGTTAGGCCTGCTGCTCCTAGGTAGCTTCTCTGTCTCTCCTCCCTCCCTCTCTCTGTCTGTCTCTTATTGCAGGAGTGGAGCCTAGAGTGTGGGAGTCTGGGTTCCAGCTGCCTCTCATCTACCACAATCAACCAACAATTTGTGATAATACTTTTGTTATAATGAATTTACAATAACCCTACACAGATTAAATAGCACCTAGTGCATTTTCAATTACCTACTAAACACTTCACTATGTATGTCAAAATTAAATATATGTCTATAAATTAATCTAAAAGGATGTTGGTGAAGTGTGTTCATGGTGATTAAAATTGACAAGTACATAAATACACACAAGAAAAGCATAAACTACATTTTCCTGATCCTTCTTTGTCAACATTCAAGTATGGTAACATTTAAGAAATCATATTTATGTTGATTAAAGCCAAAATAGACACTTTTAATCAATTACAAATTCTATCAAATTACCAATGTCTTCTTGTATGACTGCAATACTGTGTATGCTCCTATAGTTTCTTCAGAAAAACAAATGTAGCTTTAGAAAGACCTTTATTTCACATTGAAATGGGCATTAACTTCAAAAACTACATAAACCACAAACACTGGCAATATTTTTAAGATTATGTTAAACTGATGAATTAAATAATGTAGTTCACCTTTTACATTCCAGTGTACATTCCACACATAAAACACTGTTGTGGGTCAAGGTAAAGGCAAACTTAACTGTCACAAGACATGTCTGCATAATAAAAAGAGGTAGTTGAATCACTAGTGCCACATTGTTAATTACAGTAGAAATGGTTCACATTACAAACCACAATATAAAAATATAGCTTAACATATAAAGCTTAAAGCACTTGTGCAGGACTCTGTTCAGTCAAGTCCAAATGCCTGAGTAAAGAAATAAAAGCTGCCTTTACAATTAAAGTGAGCATAGTGTGACAGTCTGTTGGTTGTCTGTAATGCACAGTGGAAAAAGAAAAAGAAAACCTGTGAGCCTTGTCGATCTTCCCCGGATTGTTAACAGCCCTCCACCTGCATCTCTGGGTGATGCCAGAGAAGATGGACTTCATGCCTGGATACTGCAGGTGGAGGTGCTGCAGGTCCTCCTTCATTCCTGTAATGAGGTCGACGCCCTTGACATCTCCCAGGTCATTCCCGCCACAGTGAATAAGGAGGACATCCGGGGCTGCTCTTCTTTGTAGGGACTGGAAAAAGAAAGGGAGAAGGCTCTTCCACCGCAGACCACCCCAGCCGAACCAATAGATGTAGACAACCAATAGATGTAGACATCTTCAATGCCAAGGTTGTTCCCCATGGTCTTTGCCTCTCTTGGCCCCAAGCCAGACGTAGCTGTCTCCAATGATCCAGACTGTTGCTGGATGGAAAAACACATTATAATAGTGAGAACAGTTTCATATTTAGGCTATAGAGAAAAATTATAAATGAACAGCACTCTTAATTACACAGTTATTTGAAAATGCATTATTACCTCAGCTTAGTTGTAGAAAACAAGTCTGCTAAAAGTTTAATTGTGTACTCATAGTTAAATATATATGCACACTAGCATGTAACTGTACTTCATTAATTATTGGGGGAGAATACAGATGAATCAACAACAGTCTATTGTTCTTTAGTGTAACTTTAATTTAGTTAAATTAGCTTATTTCTGCTAACGTTAGCAAAAGCATGAAAAGGCTAAATGCGCCAAACATAGACTGATGGCGCAAACAGTAGCAAGACATTATCGGTGCATTATGGTTATTACAGTTAATCAAACGTTCTAAGAAACTTGGTTATAAATTTGCTAATACTTAGCGTTAGATAATGATAAGCATTGAAAATCCCCGTTTTGCATTTCGCTGACACTACGTTTAAATTAGGAAAACGTAAACTTCGATTTGCAGAAAATTAACGTTAGCATGTTTTACCTTAAGTGGCTAGCTAACGTTACAGACACTTTACAGGGTAACTTCAGATAGATTTACTTTACAATGTGACTCCTCTTATATGTAATATAACTATTGGACAAAGATATATTTAAAACCTAGCAAAGCTAAATCTTACCTCGAATTATGTATGCTAGCTTTCAGCAGCAGTTGCATCCAGATTGCCAGTGAACGCGTGTAAGGTAACAAAGAGTGTACGCAGCGTTGTAAACTCAAAAAAAAACAAACATTCAAATACAGCCCAACAGTCTATGGCTCCTCCCTCTCTCCTCCCTCTCGTCTAAAAACGTCACATCCACAACCAGGATGGCTGCGCCCATAAACGCAAACTCGACGACTCATATCAGATCTCCACAAACCAATGGGTGACGTCACACATTCTCTGTCCAATAATATATACAGTCTATGCTACAGACCCACAAATATATTTACAGCACCCCCTCCAACATTATAGTTCCAACGTCCCTGATTATAGGTTTAACCAGTTCAACCTTTTTAAATGTTAAGAATATTTGGGTTATTATCCAGTGGTTCACATATGAATCAATCCTCAGATCCTTTAATAAGCTGAGACACGCGCTGTGTCTGATAGAAACACCTTTGTTACTCACGCAGCCGATCCGCGATAGAGAACAGGTAGAGTCAACCAGTTGGGCTGATGACGAGACAGCTGCAGGCAAGGTTCAGCAGGCAATCCGTCTGTGTGGTGATGAAGGTCCAGCAGCGGAGTCCTTCCTTACAAGGCATAGCCATAGCGGCTAATTAGCACTGTCCCCGGTCCTCGGTGAAAGCTGCGGCTGGCGTTTACAGCTGACTGTCCCTCCCCGCCTGTGCTAGCTTCAACATCCACATTTCATAGTTAACACTTAACACTTTTCCAAAGCTAATGAAAACAACAAACAGGGCTAACCTGGCTGCACTTCACTTCATGCTTTGGGATAACAAGTTACCAAACTGCGAGTTGCACACGACTGTTAGCTGCCAAATGGTACTTGTGCCAATACTTTAGAAGTAGGCTACTTTAGTATATAAACATCAGTCACGTTGACATTAAACTTAGCTATGCTCTGCTTCTCTCACGTTTCTCTCTCCAATGTGTTCTACATGTCGTCTCAGACTTTCTCGTCTTTCCGACTTCCCAACATAGTCTCTGATTGGCTTAGATTACCCAGTCAACAAAGGATAATGGGAAATGTTGTTTTCATTGAATTTACCCAGATATGAACTAAAACACCATTTATTCATGTATTTTGCAGTATGAAATGAACACTTTTGTATTTATTTAGCTGTATTTTTTTAGGTCCATACATCTCCTCCAGTGCAAAGCAGAGTAATACAAATACCAGTTAATTACACAACATACACACTCATACAATGGGTGGTGCAAAACAAATATGCAGAAAAAGAGTTAAGTCATTTTTGCAGACCAAAACAAGGATTTTATGTTTTTCCCTCCTTTCTAAGGCAAATATCAAGTTAACAGTACATGGCCTCTTTGTTCTACTCTTGGACCCACCCTTAAGTACTGTCCTTAAGTACAAATTTAAGGAACTTGTAGCCTACTTGACTTGAGTCTTTTCTTTTCATGCCACTTTCTACTTCTACTCCGTTATATGTCAGAGAGAAATATTGTACTTTTTACTCCACTACATTCATCTGACAGCTTCAGTTACTAGTTACCTTACAAGTTAAGATTTTTGCACACAAAATACATGCAGTTTATAAAATATGCTTTATTATAAATGAAACTAGCCAACAATATGACGGCCTTCAAGTCCAGCTGAATTGATTAGACCATTAAACACACAACTGTTTGGATTGTTTCCAGATTCTAAAATGTGAGGATTTTTCTGCATCGACTACTTTCACTTTCAATACTTTAAGTACATTTTCCTGATGATACTTACATACTTTGACTTAAGTAACATTTTCAATGCAGGACTTGTAACAGAGTATTTTCAGTGTGGTATCAGTACTTTTACTAAGTAAATGATCTGAATACTTCTTTCACCGCTGTTCCTACCTGACAAAACATTTTCCATGACTTTCAATAAGAGACACTGTCTAAACAGCACGTGTGTTGCTTTTCACAGGCACAGAGCGTGCACACACCGTCTATCTGCTGTGTACTCTGTTTGCTCTGTCACTTACACCGTTATGCCTTCAATTTTGGGAAATGGAAATGTTTTCTTATGACCATTTGTCAGCATTCCTCCACTCACGAATGAATTATGATTATATTATGTGTACGCGTTGCTTAGCAACTCCAAATGAGTGGGCAATTGTAGCTGAACAATGTTGGAATGTTTAATTGTACACTCACAGCGGAACGACCTGATAGTTCAGTGCTGAGAGATATTGTAACTGGGCTCCTGAATGATCCATCTTTCAAAGAGTCATTTAGTCAAGACAAATGGAATACCAAAGAAAGGTGGTCACATTTCCACAGTCAGTCATTTCCCTCAATCATGGATATAATTCATAGGAGAAAAGTGCAAAAAGAGGCCTATCTTTGGGAGGATTGTGATATTCAGCACTAATTAAGAGACTGACAAGGTTGTAGAAAGAAAGAGCTCTAAATGATTTTTACTAAAGTACACACACCGGCCACAACAACGGGACAGTTGTGGTTAGGAAGAGAATAACGCGGAAAGGAACTGCAACACACAGGACGCAATCCCATCTCCGGGGTGAAAGTCCTGTATTGTTTGACCCACCCACCACCCCGACCAACCTCCCTACGCAGATTTTTGCCTTATCAATACTACTCGCTAATGTAATCATTCTGTGATCACGAAATATGCTTCCCATTGAAATACATTACTTTAACATTCGTGCTCATTAACGTGTTCAGTACACGAATCAATAGATTCAATAACGTGACCATTTCACGAACTGCCATGAGACTGGGCTGGCAGGTGGTATGTTCCATTTAGGTGAGGCTGAGATGTTAAAGTGCCTTACGGAGAAGAAGAGGAAGGAGTTGGCAGCTTGCTGTGAGGTTGCCTTTTTTATATTACAGTGCAGTGCCCGTTTGGAACAGGCAGTTGCTTGGCCTGTGGTATTGCTGCTTGTAGAATTCATCAAAACCAAATTGTACCCCAAAATGACTTACAGAAGGACCCCAAACCACTTAAAATGCAACTCCACTGTATAGCCTATCCTACTAACTTACAGTGTAGGCTACTTCTACATCAGAGGAAGACGTTGTACTACTGTATTTACCTGACAGAGAATGTTGCAGATTCAGAATGTAATCACAAAATATCAGACAGTAATCAGACTCATGGCAGTGTGCTACCCACCCGGCCCGTTATGAGAGCTAATCAGCACATATCTGCGTTCATCAACCACCAGAACCGGACCGTGTGTGTGTGTGTGTGCGTGTGTGCACAGAGAGAGAGAGAGATAATAGTAAATTTCCCAATGTTAACTTCAGAAGAGAAGCCTCCTAGGAGTCCTCCTAGGAGAAGGGACAGCAGCCCCAATGGCAGCTAAATATGTATCTGCCTGCCACAGCCTGAGGGACTCACTACTATAAGATCCCAACATTACACATTGGTTTAGGATTGTACAGTCATTATATTGTACAAAACTGTTAAGTATTACATTGTGTTATGTAATTGTTTTGTAATGTAGTATGTTGTATGTTTATGACACTGACTAGAATATATGTGACACCTACTGTATGTATTTAATATGTGATATGTACTATATGTATTTTCTGTAAACTGCTTTGGCAACAACATGTTTTCTTTGTTCATGCCAATAAAGCAAATTGAATTGAATTCTGAAGAGAGAGAGAGAGAGAGAGAGAGAGAGACAGTGTTGTCTTGTGTCGGATCGTTAACGAAATTAACATTTCAGCAGAGGTGTTCATTTTCACACAGGTTTAGTGGCTTGACGGTTAACGGGGAAGTAGGGCATTTCATTCGCAGAGTTATTTTGGCGACTTAATTAACCCGACCCAGGGTGAGTCTGATGAAAACTGATGTATCTGCCTGGTTCAACTCTGAGATTTTCTCGCATTGCACCACTATGTGAAGGAATAATCTCTGAGATTAGGCTACGTTATGTTCTGTCAGCTCACAGCAATTTAATACAATAGCAGGAATAGAGTCCCGCCCCCCCACTGTTCTAAAGCGTTCTGCATGTGGCGTCTGCTGATGTGCAGGTTACCTTCCCCCCAAACACGGACACACATACAGATACGTCTCGCTTTATAAGATAAACAGCCTGCCTATAAGTGGCATCACGCTCTGTCTGCACTTGTTGTGTGGTTGTGCCTTGCATATGTGGAATTCTGAAACGTCCTTAAATTCGGGAATTGTCGTTTGTTTATTCAAAGTCAAAGACAGTCCAAAGTAGTACAACTTTGCACATTTTTGTGGGTCTGAGGTGTATGTCACATGGTCCTCAGGGTGAGAGGGGGAGTGGCCACGGGCTAGAGCGGCAAAAGCCAATGTGTGCTTCTTTTAGCAATATATATATTATTCGATATCTTTTGCATTTCTAAACCAAACAACGTCAAACATGGCACGGCACTTACTCGTGCCCGTAGCAAGACACCTGTCAAGTTTGAAATCCATCGGACAAACGGTTCGAGAGATATTCGCATAACACACAGACAGACAGACAGACAGACGTTCCTGCAATTTATAGATATATTTTGCCACAGTTTTAATTGTAATTACGAGTTTCATTATGTGCCCTTTGTTTGAGTATATTTTTTGTTAACTAGTGCACTTCCCGTTCAAAACGTGCCTTTCTGCAACGGAGTGATTTCTTTCTTCTTCTTTTTGTATCTTTGTGTGGCATTTTAGGCCTTTATTTGACAGCACACCTTAGACATGAAAGGGGAGAGAGAGGGGGAATGACATGTAGCAAAGGGCCGCAGGTTGGAACTGAATCCGTGGCCACTGCGGCGAGGACTGAGCCTCTGTACATGGGGCGCACGCTCTACCAGCTGAGCTACCCAGGCGCCACGGGGGCGATTTCTTGGCCTCTTGTATATTTCTTGGCCTCCTGTATTGCTGCTTGCAGCTTTCTCCAAAACCATTGTACCCCGAAAGTGCCTCAAAACATCTATTATGCAACTCAACCATATCCTACTGACTTACTTTGTACTTTTACTTCAGAGAAAAACATTGTACTGCTGCATTTACCAGACAGAGACATGTTACTACGTTGCAGATTCAGATGGATACAAAGATAAATCAATAAATGCCACAGTTTTGATTTATCAAAAACTCTAGCCCAGGTTGTCCTGAAAGAAAATTGAGCATTATTGTGCATAACAGGGTTGAGGCTATACACAAATTATTACACAAAGAGACCAGGCAACACAAATATTAGACAAAATGTCTTAGACCCCAGAGCGTAATTAGGGTTAGGATTAGCGTAAACTAAAGGCTGAGGCAGGCATCCAGTAATGTGTGTGTGTGTGTGTGTGTGTGTGTGTGTGTGCGTGCGTGTGTGTGTGTGTGTGTGTGTGTGTTTGCTAGCCTTGCAAAACAGCCTGGCAAACTGTTCAACAGTGGTAGAATGTAACTAACTACATTTACTCAGGTACTTGTAGCCTACTTAACTTGAGTCTCTCCTTTTTATTCCACGTTCTACTCCTACTCCACTCTATATCAGAGGAATTAAAATTAAGACATTTGCACACAAACACATGTAGTTTATAAAATACAATGATTTATTATATATATTATATATATATATATATTTATTATTTATTATTATTATTAAACTACCCGACAATATAATGGCCTACAAGTCCAGCTGAAATGATTAGACCATTAAACACACAGCAGTTTGGATCGTTTCCAGTTTCTAAAATGGGAGGATTTTTCTGCATTGGCTACTTTTAGCAATAATACTCTAAGTACAGTTTCCTGATGATACTTACATAATTTTACTTAAGTAACATTTTCAATGCAGGACTTTGACTTATAACAGTAAGTAGTTTTACAGTGTGGTATTAGTGCTTTTACTTAAGTAAAGGATATGAATACTTAAAGACTAAAAGTTGCCATGAAGTAGCTTCAGCTAATGTTTGGAAAGCGTGTTTGCACAGATCAAGGACTGTGGATTTTACCCCCTCCCCCCACCCCCCCTCCCCCCATCTTTTAGTGTGTAGTCGCATTAGGAAGGAATCGACCCATAGCTCATTACATTTTCATATAGCCGGAAAGTATCGTATTACGGCAGACTTGAAAACAAAAAGCTCTGTTAATTCTTCTTCCACAACTGCATTAGATCACATGAACATGAACACTCATCTCAGTGCATGCACTCTGCTTTTCCATGCATGACCTTTACTTGTAACGGAGTATTTTTTACAAGGTATTTCCCCACCTGTTGCTCAGTGCATGCTGGATCAGCAGAATGGAGTCCTCCCTCTGATCTTTAACCCTCACCCTTCTAATCTTGTATAGGAACAAGAGCAACCACCAAACATAAACATTAAATATATCTGTGAGATACCACCATGCAGGCTTGTTGACATTAGGGCCTCTTAGTGTCTCTGGGGGTACTTTATGTGGGACATGTCTTCCGGTAACATGGGAACAGCCATGCTCATTCTGGGAAAGGAAGCAGCCTGTCCATTGCAGTTACACAATCCAATTAGCTCAGAGTTGCACCGATAAGAACACTGGACCAGATCAGACAGAGGCTTTTTGTGACCACTTGTGCATCTGTTAGTTGGCTGGCAAACCATTTGGATCATCCTCAGCACAGGTTCTACTAATCAAGGATTATACAAGGGATCCACAAGGAAACAATACTGCTTTAAAAAGCTGGGGTATGTGCTAACCGAGCATTTTCTCTTTGCTTATCAGTGCAGGCTTTTAAGATTTTTAACCTGTTTTATACAATTGATACTTTCTTGATAACTGATGCTTTTTTTTAAGGTAATGCATATGGAAGAGATTCAATCCATGTAATTAATACATTTTTATCATTCTTTCATTTTCCATATGGACCTGGAACTAACTTGCAAATTTAAGTATTCAAAGCATTTACAGTGTATTTGTTCCATACAAGCGCTTAGATAACATGTGTACTATGTACTTATTAAAAAAAGAAAAGAAAATCTTCCTCTCACTGCATTCCCTGGTAACATCTGTTTCCAGTGTCTTCCTCCCAAGAGATAAATTCATTTATTTTGTGGGAAAGTCCAGGAAGCAGATGGCCACCATGTCTGTTTCATAGAGCTTTTTTTCTGTTCAGAATGTGTAGCTGCACTTTTGAACATGTTAAAAAAAAGTATTATTGTTTTGTAAAAGTATAGGGTAGATTTTTAAATGTGATAAGCAGTGACAGGTCCAGGTTGTTGATTTTGTGATTTGGCTATGCATTTAATCAAAGTATTGTCTTAAAACTGATTTTCCATTTGTAGAAAGTTTGCCTGTGTGCCTGGACATGACAGATATCCAAATTTGAGATAGCAAACATTTTGAAAATTACTTTTTGTTGTTTATACAGAGGATGCAGAGAACTCACTCTGACTCATGCATATCCACCAGTCCATTTATCTTTATCTTCATTATGTATGCATGTAAAAAAAGTTTAAAAAAAAAAACCTTCATGTGCATTATTGTTGTAAAAGCTGGTCTTCAATGACACAATTTATGTGAATACCACCATTGTTCTTTGAATAGATGGTGTTGACTGCATACTTGTTGGCACTTATCTTCATCTGGACAGGTAAGCCAGAATTTCAATATAGCCAGGTACTTATAACTAGCTGGCAGTCGTTATACACCCAAAAAGAGAAATCATCACGTGGGTTTGAAGTTGAAATGATCATTATCATCATTACAAGCTCTAAAACAAGAAGTGCCATCATAGTAATTTAACCCTTGTGTTGTCTTCCATTCTACCATGTACTTGTCGTCCTGAAAATCAACACTTTTTCTGATGTTTTCGTCTCTTTTATCGACACTTTTGTCTGTTTTTTCAATGTTTTCAGCTCTTTTTTTGACGTTTAACGCTTCTTTTCACTATTAACACCAACTTATTACCAGTTTTACACTCATTTTTGGAATTCATGGTCAATAAACCTCATTTATAGGAAATTATACCTAATTATTGAGTTGAAAAAGCAGAAATTATTAATTATTTAGACTCATGTTGAAGGAAGGATAATCACAGAAGGGTATTTGTCAATGTTCAGTCTGTTTTTTTTTTTTTTTCAAATTATTTTTTTTTTATAAAAGACCCAAAAGTCAATGAAAGTAGAGATCCTGCTTTTGTTGTACTTGTGAAGCGCGATGTGTGGAATCATCCAAATTAGGTAGTTAAAAAGAAACCCATATTTCTGATATAGACATTTTGAAAAACAGGTCAAATTTGACCCGAAGACAACACAAGGGTTAAAGGTTAGAAACACGTACACTTGGGATGCACTATCCAAAAAAAAGTTGACAGAGTATGTTGGCTGGGTTTGTCTTAAGTTTGACCCATCAGGTTCAAATCAAATAGCTCTTGCCATATTCGGACAGAAAGAACAGAAGAATACATAAACACACACTCACATAAATTGTAGCCTATAAAATCATAAACTGTCAAAGGTTAATGGACGCAGCAGCGGTGACGTAACACACTGGTTTGTGGACTGCTGTTTTGAAGCCTTGAGTTTGGCCGTCGTCATCTTGTTTTGCAATGGCCATCCAAGCTAGCTAGCAGAACGCTGGACAAGAAATTTGTAGGCGACCAAAATGTTCCAATGAACTTTGATGAAGTGAAAACAGATGGTCAAAGTGTAAGATAAAAACACGGACAATACCCAAAAACAACCTTTTTATGTTTTTATATTTTTATATTTTATGTACACAGTGCAATGGTTAGCATTGCTAAGCCTCTGTCCTGACTGACAGGTCGGGCAGGTCAGCGCACAAGTATAAACATCAGGCCACTTACATAGGCTAAGGCGAAAGCTCTGCGTGGAGCCTCCACAGAACTGTAAAACAAGCTCAAGTGGCCTGATGTTTATACTTCTGCGCTGGTGTGTGCGTCGAGCCGGCATATAAGACGACCAGCCACGCTGAGGCGGTACTAAAATCTGCAATGGAAAACGGACGCACAGTGTGTCGAGTCGAGGCGAGTCGAGCAGGTACCACGTAATGGAAAAACGCCAATAGTTTGGTTGCTTGCTGACTGAAAAACAAGAAGCCATTTTCCAGGTATTTCAGTGTGAACAAGTCTTTACTAAAACATGTGGCCACCACATTTTCACACTTAGCCTCGTGGTATAGATTATTGGCAACCTATCTAACAGACATTAAGCAAACACTGTCTGGGTCTATGATGTTAGCTGTTTGTCTTGAGTTGGATGGAGCATTCGGACTGTTACTCTCACTCACTATGTCTTCTCCAGGAATGGCTGCGAAATTTGTTGTTCCACCATGTGACCGGGACATGTTTGATAGCGGTGTTGACAAGTGCCTGTCAGACTTCAACAGGAGCATGGAGACAAGTGGCTATCAGGACAGGTGCCCATGGCCTACTGGAAAACGGTACTTTTTATTTATAGTCTTTTTGTCATCATTCAACAAATGCAGGGTTCTTTCAAAGTCACATTGTCCCAGTTAATATTCAATTCAGTATCAATAATTTAGGCTTAATGTTTTTGAACTAGGACCTCCAGTATTTGGATCAAGTAGCTCGTGAAAAATAAGGTGTAAGCTACAGCTGTTATTGCAACATTTAAGCAGAGACAGTTAAGAACCGGGACACCCCAACTCAGAATCATTTCCTGTATCTGTGTCACGTCAGTTTCTCCACTGCCACGCCTCTTTAGGAGACTCTTTAGCGGCCGGTCCTGAGTGTATTGATTCCAATGGGAGAAGTGAACTTTTCTAAAAGATTGTGACCAATTCTTTTACCCCATCGTCACCGAAGTAAATATTGGACCCATTTGTAACAGGCCACATATCTCCTGAACATTCTGACCATGTATTGGCTTTTTTTCAGAAGCACAAATCCGGTTGTGCAAATGTTTGAGACCTGTTTCTGTCTCAGGAACAAACTCTACCCAAATCTGGCAACACAGATAACGATCTACTAACGTTTGCGAATGCCATAACAAAACAAATTTCCGTAATGCTAAATATTTTAGTGCAGATATAACTTTTCATCCATCCACAAGACGTTCACTACACTTTAAAACAAGGCCACGCCCATTTAAGAGACAGGAAGCCTGTACCGTACCGCCATACCATTTGGTGCAGCATGTAATGCTTCAATCTTTAGATCTTCAAAAAAAATCTTTTGATTGAATTTAATATCAGTATCAGATCAGATTGGAGATACACAATATTAAGGGACTCAGATCAGGAGTGGGGGGCCAACAATGTCTTTATCAGAAAATCCCTGCTTAAATAATAAATTGCATGTAGTTGGCAAACACATGATATTACTAATATGCACCATGCCATCTATGAGTCTGTGTTAATGGTTGCTGTTTGAGCCTTGGCATGCATGTGTTGCAGAAAGCTATCCCTTAGCTTAATGTTGTAGAGCCCAGTGAGTGAAAACCAAAGGCTGGATAAAGTGCAACATAACGCACATTGTGTGGCCTTTTCAGTAAAGATATATGACATTTAGTCATGGGAAAGTCAGATATTTTCCTGTTTCCTGAATACATTTTGTGCTGGTCAAAGTTTAAGCTAATTCCTCAACTTTTAATGAAAACGTGCTAGACTGTTGCTCCTGGGCTCATATTTCCAGACAGCAGTTGTTTGTGGAGACTTTTGCTTTAATTATGGCTGTAATAATCCATATTTTACTGTTAACATGCTTTGAGGCTAAGCTCCTGTACAGCTCAAATGGTGTGTTAGGGTGGAGTATCTATCAACACGAGGAGCCCAGCTTGTTGATCAGGCTTCCAGCTGTCAGGCTCAATTGAATCTCAGTGGATGTTTTCCACACGAGAATTTTGAAGTCACACCCGCTCATGCGATTTATGCTACTTTGGTGAGGTAATGGTTGCTTCTCCACCCAGAGGACATAAAGTTAACAGTGAAATGTAAGCTGCCTGTAAACACTAGTGGGTGATTTCTCCATTAATAAAAAGCTTGGAGTAGTTTTGGCTCAATTTGCTTTATCTTAAAATACTTATGTCCATGACCGTTTGCAACATATAATACATGAAATATTAAAAGCACACTTGCTCGGCATTATTCAACCCTTTTAGATTCAAACATTATTACAGCTAGCTGGCATACATGAAGGGAGAGACAGAACGCAGGAAGAAAATTAAGAAACATAAGTGATAGAAAACAAAACTGTCCCACATCAAAGCCCTAGTGCTACTTTACAGCTGCAGACAATAATACCAGGGAGGTTATCCACTCAATATTATTTTAACAATTAATTTAATTAAACATAGTCTATATCCAGGACGTTCCACTTCCGGGATTGCTCCGGTGCAGCCAGAAATTCCGCCAGATGACCCTCCTTTCGGCCGAATGTCCGTTACCTTAGGCTTTCGTTGTGTTGGCGTTCTAAACCCCGGTGGATTTCTGAGGACTATGGTTAACTGCTCCTCAGATCTCTGCAGGGTAAATCCAGACAGCTAGCTAGACTATCTGTCCATTCTGAGTTATCTAAAACAACTTTTGAACATAGACATGGAAGGCTGTGTGAACTAGCCAGACCCTCCTCCGCAGCGCTGTGGAGGAGGGTCTGGCAAAGCGAGACTACATTAAACACAACACAATTCCATGACTTTTCCAGGTTTTCCATGACTGTGGGGATCCCATTCCATTCATTTCCATATGAAATGAAAGTGAATCCGGACTTCCGAAATTTTAGAGTAACATAATGAACATGCATTCATTGTATTTTTGTCCAATTTATTTTACTGTTGCATGTTAATAAGTGTCTACTAATGTGAGATATTTGTATTGCTTCACCATGCAACTGTACCGTAATAATTGAAATCTAAATGCAAGAATGATGTCCACTATACACTTGAATTTGCAAGATCAAATTTTTAGACTACAGACTACTTTTAATTCTCCAAACCTCACGATGTTTAGTAGTGAAATCCTCCAGACAGCTGGAACCGTTTTGAGCCTTGAGATCTTAACTTTGTGCTCTGCCTTGCTCTCTTCCTTTGCAGCATCTACAACCAACTCAAGAGTTGCGTGGATAATTCGGCAAATGGGTCTTGGTGTCGGGGTCACGGATTTCTGGTAGACACGGTCTTCTTGGAGGTTCATGAGATGTACTTTAAGCTGTGTGGACAGGTGGAGGACCCCCCGCTCACCACTCTGATTATGTTAATAGCACCTGTTATCATTGCCACTCTCTTCCTGCCAATTCTCTGTGTTAATCTCACCACCTGGAAGACAGTGATGCCCACCACTTTGGGGCTCTGATGTGCTGAGCTGACATTTTCCATATTCTATTATTCTCATAATTGTGGCCATTCTCTCTGGGGCTGAAGAATTTGGGGAATTATTTTTCCAGTAAACAGTAAATATAATAATGAAAAGAGCAATAAAATTTAAAAAATGTAAAACTAAATATTTCACATTCGATTAATCATGGTCTTGCATCATTTCAATTTGAAAACGAGGAATCGTTCAGCCCTAATTGTGACAGTGGGTCATGCTAATTTGCACTCAGCACCTGTGGTGCAGAGAGATCGGGAAATGTAGACTCTCACAAAACATATATATATATATATATATATATATATATATATATATATATATATATATATATATATCACAGAAGCTCTTAAAATACACCGTGATTTAACGAAAATGAGTTAGGCAACATTAGCCAGCCTGTTTATGTCTGTTAATGTTTGGATGGACAAGCGTTTGAAATAATATATGTAAAACCAAAGGCTCAAGCTGTTCGTCCCGTTATAATCTTCACAAAATCTCTAAAACGGAGCCGGCGAGTGCAAAGTTGGCCTGACCCATACTCAGAACAGCCAATTTTAAAAAATACTGCAATTTCCCTTCAAGTAATAGACATGTACAAACCAAAATATCTGTTACACGTAACAAAAAAATTGAAATCTGGAATATTATTATCAAAGTGTACAATTATAGGCAATATTAGGCTCTGGCTCTGTCCACAGATAACACAATTTGCCTACCAGCACTGGTCACTAATACAAATGTTGTGTCTGTTTTGTTTTATTTATACAAAAACCAAAGTGTAAAAAAAATCATTCACCGTTAATTGCTATGAATGACTATTTCAAATCATTTTCATCCTTTGCATGAAATCAAATGTGCACCACAAGCCATTGATTGTTTTCTCCCATATCGTTGTACATTCCGTAGGCAGAAATATATGCTCAACTGTCTAAACACTTTGCTTGAAGGTATCTACATAAGAGTGACATGACACTGTCATGAACACATGACACAGTCATGACACATGAACACTAACCCTAACTCTAACCCTAACTCTAACCCTAACCCTAACTCTACATCTAACCCTAACCCTAACTCCAACCCTAACCCTAACTTGTCATGAAAAAAACCAAATGACACTTACTGACAGAAGCATTATGTCATAAACGTTTATGACTTGTTTATAATATTTATGACATGTTCATGACAGTGTCATGTCACTCTTATGTAGATACCTTCAAGTAAAGTGTAACCAAATACTTGGATACGTGAACTTTCTTACACATTATTATGTTTCACTGATACTTGAATGATCTGTATTGTACTTAAACTGGCATTTTCTTTTAAACATGACAAAAAAAACAATGATTCCTTTTGTATTTGAAACACACAATAAATATTTATTTCAGACAAAAAAAATAATGTTTTACAGTTGTTTGAAAACCTCTTTACAACATTAATAAGATGGACCTGCTATTCAAGTAGCCACATGTCCCTAAGTGTCGGTCTGTGTTACGAATGCAAAAATACTGCATTTCATCATTTTGTCATCAGATCGGTATACATCAAAGGATAGTTGACGGCTGTGTGTCATTCAAACAACGTAAAGCTCCATCAGGCAATGCTTTCAATTTCAGCTTTCAGTCAGAATGACTCTATGCCTATACATTGATGCTAACACATGACGAAAGAGGACGTAAAAAAAGAGTCGAGCACATAGCAATCCAATGGAATAGCTGTGTTGCTCCGTTTCGGCTGCATGTGTACTGTGTTACTGAGTTACTGTGAGCGTGTTGGTTGTTGTGGTTTTTACTTCGGCTCCTATGTTAACAGGTTAGAGCTTGCACACTGCATGCGTGAGACGCACGTCTCAGCCGCGCCGAAAACGCATGCCTGCTTGAAATAGAACCGACGCCTATGTTTCACGCGACACGCAAGCGTGTTGGAAGCGTTTCCAGGCAAAATAGAATAGGAAAAATGTTTATATGTCATTTTGACACAAATACATTTAATAAATGACATTTTGATGTTTAAAAGTCTCTAGGTTTTGACATAAATGAAGATATAAATGTAATTTAAAAAATAATAAATAATTAACGATTTTCCAATATTGCACCTGTCAATACAGAACAAAATATTCTGTAGCCTATTTTGCCCTCAATACTGCCGACGTTGTCTTTGCTGTAATCAAATCAGTCTATATTTATGTTTAACATGGTATTTCATTTTATCAATGGGAAACATGTGGACAGACAAGGCTAGCAGCAGCATGTAGACTGAGACACGTTTCTGGTGTGTAAAGACAGAAAAATCCATGCAGCCGCCATGCAGCTGACACGCAACAGAAACGCCACGCAGCCAGTGTGCAGGAGCTCTAACCCCTACCCCTGCAGACTTTTTACCCGCCGCTTTTTCAGATATTTTTTTTAATCTGCTTTAGCAGGGCGGGCGGTTGCGAGTAACCGCGGCAGAGGCAACCTTTGCTGAGTTTTCTCATCCATTCTGCAGTAGGCTTGCAGTAACTCTGGCAGCGGCGACGTGCACTGAGCTCAGCCTCGTACACGCGAGCAGTAAAGTATGCTCAGTGGGGCAAGGAGGCATTTCATTGGTTCTTTCCATGAGGACCGCAAGGCAGTGATTGGTGGGCGTTTTTACAGGATTACAGCAGCTACAGATGACGGATCTTTTTCGCTCCTTTTTCAGAACCCAGAAGTTATTTATTGCTGTTGCGGCGTAAAGACCATTTCAAACAATATATTAAAACATGTATAGTTACCAGCCTTGCCTTTAAAGCAGCTTTAACAGTGCTTTGAGATAAATACTGAAGTTGTTTGGAAATCGTGGCTTTAAATGAACGCCGCGGGTGTAATATTCATAGGTGTTACTGAATGGACATACCTGCCACAACACTGAAATCAAACCATTTTTATGTTAAAGAGAGCCTTTCACTGAATAAAAAAAAGAGTATCCACAAAGGATTAGTATTTCATTTACAACCTACAAGATCGACAAAATGTGACAAAGGAAAGCAAAATTAGGAAACTAATGCTGCCAAGGAACTAATCCTTTGGTATGCAGTGCAATTAAAGAAAAATGAAGGGCATTCCTGTTGCATCCAAAAGGGACTATCCACAATAATTCCGTGCTCTTATATCAGCGTGAACAGCATTCCTTCTAATGGTGGATCTAATGTCACATATATCGGATTTATAGTTAAACACACTATGTTACTATATGCTAGAACTCCCAAGATCGCCAGACGTCTTTACTCAAACCAATGATGTTGAATTAAAAGAGGTTCAAAAATAACAGAGCCAAGTCTTAGATTTGGGTGGGTGGTCTGCCCTGCTACCATGGTGGTATAAGGCGACTAAATGTGGTCAACTCAGAACATTGACATGGCAGAACTTCTTGAGGGTCAAAAAAAAAAAAACTATTTTTCTTTTCATCTTGCGCGTTTCAACATCTAGGGCCCAGACGGGACAGAGTGGCAGCACCACGCCTTTTATTATCTTAAATAATACCCACAATTCCACTTTTTCTCTTGTGTAAACACTGAGAGGATGTTTTGCTAAGTGTACGCTGGCTGGCTCTGTCTTGGCTATGGTCTACGCAGCTCCACACATACTCAGACACACCAGTTCTTGCAATAACAAGAGCACGTGGACGTGTTGAGCAGTCTAGCAGACTTGTATTGTCAGACAATACTGACCCTTTTCACTCTTTCACCACTGTGGGTCAACCAGCACACGCTTGCCAGACTACAGTAGTTCCACTGGATTCAGATGGCAGATCCCAACCGCAAAAAGGTATTGATCAAAAGTCACATCATATGTCAATGAGCTAATTTAGTATGTGTTAGGAGCAAACCTACACCCGCACAACCCATTCTCACTCCCACCGCGTCAAAAAGTGACGCTTGGTCACGTGCCTTAGGCAATAGATACTGATGCAAAAATTCTCCTTTGGCGTCATGGTTAGACGCGCTTAGTCGGGACTATTGGGTCACTTTTCGGTCTTCCCGTTGACCATGAAACTTTTTGATTTTCTGGGTCAAAATTTTAAGTGAAAAGTTTGTCACTTTTTCTGATGTTTTTGTAGATTCTTTCTGCATTTTATTTGACACTTTTATTGTTTTTTCCCCCACATTTTTTGAAGCTCTTTCCGACACTTTTGTCACTTTTTTCAACGTTCTTTTATCAGTATTTTTTCAAATGCTATAAAATTGAATTAAACTTCAAAATTCAATTAAATTGTGAACTGATCATTTATTTAACGTGTGAAGAGTGTTGTATGGATCCACGTTACTTCTTTTTTTTGACAATTTGGTTGAAAGAAACCCAAATTTCTGATATAGAAACTTTTTGAAAATGGGTCAAAATTTGACCCCGAGGACAACAGGAGGGTTAACTGACGTGTGGCACAAGAACGGGATAGTTAGGTTTAGGAAAGATGGTGGGTGGGGTTCTGAAATGTACGTTTCAGTGACACGGGGCACAAGAACGGGACAGGAACCCCGGTCTCCTGGGTAAAAGTCCTGTGTCGTTTGACTCATCCACCACCCCGACCTACGTCCTTACACAGATTTTCGGTCTATTATACTAGTCGCTACCGCAGCGCCGTGCTCGAGCTGCTGCTCTGCCCGGTGCGTCCCATACAGACGCTAAAGGGTGATTTTTGCATCAGTTCAAAATGTTTTTGACCAGATTGACCACATTGGTGTCCATCTAATCTTTGATTCTCATAGCGTTGCACTTGTAGGTTGTCCATATTTTGTCATTTCCATTTCTGGTTACATACGGGTAAGTTAATTAATGACAAAACTGTTCATCAAGCACAACACTAATTTAAGCTTCAATAAAGCTGATAGTCACCATGAGAATGTGAATGTACATTTATCCGCTTATAACAAGTTTGGTGTAAAACATTATTCAAAATGCTCTCACTTTTCTCAAGCTAATTTAGTCCGTCAAACTGCTTACAAAGTTTTTTTGGGACTAACAAGCTTCAACAAAACATGCGCACGCGCAGCTATTAAGGTCACAATTAAAATCTTCTGACCATATGAGACTCTAGATCAATTCCAATGGACTGGCATAAACATATAAAGGAATATAAAGGGGCAAAACACAGAGCATATGATAAGCTAAGACAGAGCGTAGAGGAAACCTTATGGTACATGTCCCCTTATGTATATATATATATATATATATATATATATATATATATATATATATATATATATATATATATATATATATATATATATATATATATATAAGCATGTGTGTTTCAGTTTGTGGGGTGACTTTATGGAATAGACTGAACAATGACATCAAACAGAAGCATAACATCAGTCAGTTCAAAAATAGATTAAAGAAATCATTACTTGCACTTGACCAATACAGAAAAGAATAGACTGAAACACAGGAATGGAATTGTAATGTAAAGGTATTGTTGTATATTGTTGTAAGTTATTGTAAGACCTAAAAATTGTATGCTGTATTTGCATATCTATTTGCTTTGCAATAATATGATTTAGTGAAATAGGGGCAGGACCAAATAAGCTATTTGCTTCCGCCTGCTCCTTCTCGAACTAATCCCTTTTTAGTTTTGTGTTAAATTCTGAGTGTTGTGTTTTATTTTGTGGTTTTAAAATGTTTGTTTGTTTTGTTTTCTTTTGTAACATTGTTGATTGTTTGAGATAAATAATAAATGAAATATAAATATATATATAAGTCTAGCTAGAGCTCTGATCGTTAACATCTAACATAATCCTTCTTGTTTTTTGTTTCTTTGTTGTTTTTCTGCTCAACTGTCACGTAAAGTTCTTTGTGGTCGCTCAACAGCGTTGTCGCTAATGGACCTCCATAAATTGGAATCATAACTTACTAAATCTGACAAGCAAAATCATGTGCCTGGAAAAATACAGGCAGACAAACATTTACATTCAACAACGTCATGAACACAGTGGAGCCATGTAACATGGAGTATAATAGAGATAACCTATCAGTGTGTTTGCTCTGTTTACATTTCCTCTCTTTGTAAAGCCTGACACATAAACACATGGTTGAAAAGGTTAACCTCTTCACTCGAGCTCCTTTTCTCCATTTGACAGTGAAACACAAAAGCCTGGACTGTAAGCAATATATTTTTACATAGCATGTGTTGGATTGCCTTGACCGCTTTATGTACACACAAGAGACAACAAACTAAAGGCCTGGAAGTGATATTTACAGATCCAAGGACAGTTTCCCCTGAGACAGAATTCTTGCATGGCTCATAATAGGTAGGACACGGTTCTGTAAACGACTCTTTTCTGTGGTTAGCATACAAAAACGATACCACACTCAGGACGCCTAAAGTCTTTTTTAAATGTACTTTGAGAATGTCATAATCTGTGCTTCACTTTTTAGCACTTTGGAGTTTTATGATGTTGATTCTATTCCTGCATCAGTAATCATTATAATCAGGTGAATACAAGAAAACATGTTTTTTTTTCTTCTTTTTTGTTATATTTAATAGTTATTTACATAAACCTCTTCAGCTGTGTCTTCACTGATTCCACCTTAAAGGTCTTTATCCATTGCAGCAGATACAGTGTAGAGGTGAACACGCAGAACAATGATTCTGCATACTATTTATTCGGAAATTTTTACAGACTGAATATTGAATTTGGGAACAATGACAGTGTGCAGAAACCTTTTTCTTCTATCTTCTAACATCCATAGAATGCTCCAAAATGAAGTATTTTGTGAGGAAAGTGTGTCAGAGTGGAGTCTAACTTACTGGCCTTTTCCTAAAATCACATCAGTGACTTCCTCTTCTTCTTAAATAAGAGCAAATCTGTGCACAACCTGTTATTGAATGATTAAGTCACTTATGAAATGTGCCATTTCTAGTACAGTAGTTCTAACAACTGGTGTTTGTGTGTGGCAGAAGTAAGCTTTCTGTTTACCGGAGTCATGACTCAATAAAATTTAAATCCTATAGTCGGCTCGCAATATAGGTGAAAACTAAATCTCTGGCTATTTAAACTCTGAACACAGATGGTACATTGTAATTGCAAGCTCACAGTCTTACTGTACAATACATCATTCATACATCCTGCCAACACTCAACTGTTCCCCAGTGTTTTCAGTGCTTGTGTGTTTGCTTAGTTTCTATGCTGTTCCACACAAGTGTGTTATATTATTCATGACATGAAAAATGCACCACACCATGGAAATATCGCAGAGAAGGTGAAAGAACGGATGAATGATGTCTGAATGTGTAAATTTACACAATGTTCCTTTTTAGTTTAAACTAACTCTTACAGCACTTTGAGCCTCTCGGAGTCTAAACATCGCTGATGATCTGGCATGGCATTAAGTCCAAAGGTCACAAAATAAATAGATATACAACACAGTAGAAAAATAGGGTTGACACCATCTTAGCTATTTACTTATACATCCAAGGTGACAATAGTGGGGGGTCAGTGGACTGGCATGTTGGGCATTAAACACCTAACAAAGTACAGTAACAGCC
The DNA here is from genome assembly GCA_023566125.1 of Zingel zingel. Taxonomy (NCBI): domain Eukaryota; kingdom Metazoa; phylum Chordata; class Actinopteri; order Perciformes; family Percidae; genus Zingel; species Zingel zingel. Next base: position 28,949,903 of record CM042327.1, read on the forward strand.
ATTTGAAGAGGCTGCACAGTCTATGCAGAGATTTTGGCTTCAAGGGGAGACTACATTTAGAAGGAGGCTTTGTGCCAGGGAGCTCAGTTGGCAGCGGCAAAAGTGAACTTTTGCCCAGTCAAAGTGCTCATTACTAAAAGTCTGTACAGAAAGGAAAGGGACTACTTAACTCCTTGTTTGCACATCATTGTAAAATATAGGAAATGGCAGTAGTTTAAAGGAAAAAAGGCAGCTAAACGACACAGACGGAGTGGAATTCTGGGCTTTGAGTTTTAGGGTCAATTCACACGAACAATTATGAATTTTGATTAAAATCTGCTTCCTGAATTAAATTAAATGAAAGCAAATTGACCCTATTTCCCGCTTCCAGGACAAAAATACGTCTAAATAAATGATCCAACCTGCTGTAGTCCTAGAGCTCACCAACATCATTGCACTTATGCCCAGAACCTGCAGACTAATTAAAGGGATAAATAGGATAAAACGTTGGATAAAGTGTTCATGTCAGTGTTGCTAGATTAGTCCACTTCAGGTAGGGTGCTCAGAGTTATTTTCTGGCCGCAGGGAGTGTAACACATCACCACCACCACAGAGATCTAACAAAAGGGGTGCTCTTTAAAAAAAAAAAAAACTGGAATAAACTAAAGGTAAGAAGTGATCATCCAGCCATAGCTTTTGGTATATTTTACAAACACCATTACGGTAGCTCCCTTTCGATGTGTCACCATTACCCAGAAACGCAGAGGTTTCCGAAGAGACTTGCTCTGATTGGTCAGAGCTGGAGGGCGGAGGAAGTCCTACTGGCTGGGTCCAATTTTAAATTTATACAAGCATGTGGATCTCGTTGTACTCATCTCGTCCATCTTCATCAAAGTTGGGAGAATCCTCGTCGCAATCCAGCTGTGAAAGGACAAATGATCTTCAGTCATTTTCATTCAACACCTAACCTGTTTGGTGCTGTTCAAACCAACTCTGGTGGTGCACCTTAACACTTAAAATGTATTTTTGATTTTATATGTCTACATTTGAGTATGTCCTTTGGTTGTGGTTTTAATATAAGCTGTTACAGGGTTCTACCACACCCTCACATGTATTTCTGCAATGTAATTTGTTTTTTATGTTCTGTGAAACAAATAAACTAAACTAAATCTTTGGCTGGTTCGAGAGCTGTCAATTAAAATTGGGGGCAGACTAAACCAGTGGTCCCCCAGGGGTCCTTGAGGGGGTCCCCAGCAAAATAGGGGAATAATTATTTCCACTATGAGTCCATCCAGAAGTAACACAATGCCAGAATGTATGACTATTCTGGTCATAGGTTTAATACACTATCTGCAATTAAACATCTAAAAGCAAAACTCCTATCAGATGGGGGAACCTGGGGAAATATCTCATCAAATGGGGACCAGTGGTTTGATTTGTGTCAGTTTAGTGGTCCCTGACATGAAAAAGGTTGGGAACCACTGGACTAAACTATCGCACTGAGACCATGTGAAAAGGTGGGTCTGCTTCCATGTGGATTTCCTGAGAGTAGATGTGTGATTTTAGCATGACGTCAACAGCTAATCTACTGAAGGTACAATATGTAACATCTCTGCATTAAAATGTCTAAAAACGACTATGACTACTTATGTTTTATATTTTTTGAGTTGTGTTCTTACCCAAATGTTTCCACCAAATTTCAAACAAATCTGAAATCTTTTATTTTTGACACGAGACATTTCCTTTAGTCGCCTGTCAGTGGAGTCATATAACCTTTCACCATCTAGTTACTCGTAACTTCCGTCAAAACACGGGCACCCAGATGATACGTTCGAGAGTAATTGTAACTCATACAATGTCACAGAAAGAAATACTCGTAACGTAATACTGCTTTTTTGCCACACGGCATCATTTTGTGATTAATTACATGCCACTTTACAACACAGTAATACAGCAGAGCTCTAATTTATTGATACATAGCAATATCGATGCAGCTTAACGTTACTACAGCGTGCTGGTTGACAAGTAGCTAACATTATTGCTAATGCTTGGGGGTTAACATTATGAGGTTACAACATGGTTCAACACGCTCATAAAGTTATTTTTAGTATGATTATTTTGACCACACATAACAGCACTGTGCTAACCCACGAATTCACGAGTTCACCAGTAACGTTAACCGTATAGATAGACGACTAATCTAATGCTAATTTAGCCAGCTAGCACACCCCGGTCGGTCTGCCTCACTCCCCCGGCGCAGACAGACTTCAGTCGGGATGACAGCTGACAACAGCCCCAGGACATATAGTTACCATTAGCCCCCAACCAGCTAGCAGCAAGCCCTATCATTAGCTACAGCAATCCGAAACCCGGCCAGCACTTAACTCCAGTGCCGGGTGCTAACGACGCTAACGGCAGTTTAATAAAGCGTAACAGCCAGAACAGCGGCCATCCATAATGTTAGCTACGGCTCCGTTAGCGCTACCGGTGTTCGTGCCGAAAATCTCCTCCCTGCCAAATTTCTCCCCACTTCGCGTTTAGCTGTCTTTACAGTTAGCTAAATGAACCCGACAAAAGGTGTGTTAAGCACCAAAACGACTAGCTAGTTAAGATCTTAAGGTTAAGTTAAGATTACAGTAAAGTGAAGGGGAGATAATTCCAGGTGGCTGGGAGATGTTTTGCTGCACCCACACCCGTCTCTTAGCTTTCTTGAGTAACGATAAAACAAACCCCGTCCGCCCTGGTGTTGAAAACATCCAAAAGGTGACATTGACGTCAAATATATTGTGATAGTCACTGTGATTTTAGCTCCTGGCTAATTTTAGCTTACTGGCTCACTAGCTAACTGGTCAGCTAACAATACAAATCGAATCAAGAAAAACATAATTACGTTGGGGGAAACTGCAGCTATTTTATTAGAATGACATGAATAAACGTTACTAAACATAACGTAAATAAACTTGAATGGGTAAACTCGTGCGTGAACAGATGCATTCTAATCTAGCGATGGTGTTTAACTATAAAAACTACAACTCCCATAATTCCACGCAACTTCCCAACCTCATCAAAAGTCTGTGTTTACCATCCATTGTTTTGATTGAGAGACCCCTAGCAGCAGAAAGTTACATATTGTACGTTTAAAGCTGCTAATTCTGAAAGAAATGATTGGACATTTTGGGATATTCACTCATTCGCTTTGTTGTAGAGAGTTAGATGAGAAGATTGATTATAGACACAATGTCTGTTTGCTAAGAATAAAGCTACAGCTAGCAGCTGGCTAACTTAGCTTAGCATACAAACTGAAAACAGGGAAACAGCTAGCCTGTCCAAAGGTAACATAATTTGCCTACCAGCACTGCTTAAGCTCACTAATAAAAATGTTGCATCTCATTTGTTTTATCCATATAAAAACCAAAGTGTAAAAACAACAATTTACCATTACCATTACCATTACTTTTCAAGTAAAGTGTTACCCTATTTTGTTCCAGTAATAGAGCAAGCTCCAGCTTTTTGTTTGTAAAAAGACAGTGACGGCATAACACTGAATCTAGAACTAAAAGGCAACAATGTATCTTTTGTCCTTGGTCTAAAACCAGATGAAACAAGGTGTGAAAGATTCAGAAGTATTTGGTACCTAAACATGTTTGAACAGAACAAAGTAAAGAATGAAAAAATAGATACAGAGTATAAACTGGTTCATATAAGAGGGTCTACTTTTGGACATTTTCAAGTTCTTAATTTCAAGGTCCTCTGTCGTTTGATTTTACAGTGCCTTGGGTTCATGAGACCTTTGGATGAACACAACACAAATGGTGGTCAAGTTAAGACCAAAGCTGTTTATACTAGCTCCTGAAAAAGTTGACATTTTGGAACTGGAAGGTTTTAATCTGACAGCGTTGACGTGTATGAGTTTAGGCGATCTAACCAAGAAAACATGAAGCCTGGCTTCAAAATGGACTGTGAATCTTTTTTTCTGGTTAGAAAGCCCAGCAAAAGGAAATATTTGCATGTCATCTGAAAAAGATTTGGATGAGAAAGCTGTCCATAATCACAGAGGAGAAATCAGAGGAGAAAATCATTCTTAGTTCATTTTGTAGGATTTCGTTAAGAGATGTTAGTGTAAGACAGATATCAAAACATGCCAACATCCATCTAGTATTACATTTGCTATAGAATAAGTATCCTGAGGCTATGTGGGATCAGACTATGGTGGCAGACTCAAACATTCCTGGAGTGTCTCTGCTACCCAAACCTACCGCCTGGAGCTCACGTTCCTCGAAAATCCTGGACAGGATGAGACGGCGCAGCGGCACCGTCATGATGAGGACGAAGGGGAACGCCAGCGAGGCGTTGGTAGACTTCACTACCCACAGAGCCACGATGCACGCCAACTGGATGATGGTGAACATGTTCATACGCCATGTCTTCACCTGAAGCAACATGCGTGGTGGTTAATGGGTTGAAAGTCAATAGGCCATCGAACCCAGTACAGACACACAGACGTACACACAGACGTACACACAGATACTCAGAGACACAATAAACACACTCTATCCCAAACTCTTCCCTCACATATGGAAAATCTGACATGTTTTTGGCTCCATCTAGTGGGTAGTCCTGCATCTAATGATGTGAGGGACTGAATTTTCTGTAAACCTAGTCCTGTCCTTTCCTGTGTTTTTCACGTACCACAAAACTTGATTTGATTGCTTAACCAAATGCATGGTAAAACACAAGTTATTAACAATAATGATACTGATCTAATGTGAGATGCAGTGGTGGAAGAAGTATTCAGATCCTTTACTTAAAGTAAAAGTACTAATACCACACTGTAAAAATACTCTGTTATAAGTCAAAATCCTGCATTGAAAATGTAACTTAAGTAAAAGTATGTAAGTATCATCAGGAAAATGTACTCAATGCAGAAAAATCCTCACATTTTAGAAACTGGAAACGATCCAAACAGTTCTGTCAATCAACTAAGTGTTGAATGGTCTAATCATTTCAGCTGGACTTGTAGGCCTGTATGTTGTTGGGTACTTTGATTTATAATATAACACTGTATTGTATAAACTACATGTGTTTTGTGCGCAAAAATCTTAATCTGTAAAGTAACTAGTAACTAAAGCTGTCAGATGAATGTAGTGGAGTAAAAAGTACAATATTTCTCTCTGATATGTGGTGGAGTAGAAGTACAAAGTGGCATGAAAAGGAAAGACTCAAGTAAAGTACAAGTACCTCAAATTTGTACTTAAGTACAGTACTTGAGTAAATGTACTTATTGTGTGAAATCTCTGAAACAAAAAGGTGCATGCAGACAAGAGTGGCAGAGAAGCTAGTGCATGCACTGAGATGAGTGTTCATGTGCTGTGAGAGTGATCTAATGTGAGATGGGTCCTATATTTTTTCCTTTGGTGTTGATTCTATTCAAGCAAGTATCAAAACTCAAAGCAAGATCGTGTGATGTTGATACTTAGTTTGTGATCTGTCTGCTCCGGTATGAACTCAAAAAGAAATTCTTTCTCTGTTCACTCCCCTCTTTAAGAGCTATTGTGTCATGATTTTATGGGATTGCGATTGTAACTTCCTACATGCCAACATGTTGATTGTGCTAGTCTAGTTGTGACTACTAACTTGTCAGCTGCCATTTCACATCATCTTCCCATTTTACTCTGATGTTTAACGAGTATGTTAGTGCTTGGTTTTGTTTATTATAAAATTACAAATATTATTATATTTCCATTTATTATAGACTTGGTCACCCTAAAGTGGAAGCATTGTGTGCTGTTTGCACGATAGTTTCCTAATGTACATACATCATCCCCCCTCACAAGCTTAAAGAATAGGTTCACAATTTTTCAAGACTCCATCTCCATCTGATCATCATCAGATGGGGAAGCTAAATGCAGCAGTGCGATGAATGCAGCCAGTAACCCAACTGTCTTAATATTCAACTGTTGAGATAATTCTCTGTTTGGGGTCAAAAGTTCAGCAACATTTCCCTTTCTCCATGTATCTGGGAAGTAGGTGAAATCCAGATTTGACAAAAATGACGAAAACCTAGATGCTGTTCATGTATCATGTATACAGAATCTGAATCAGAATACTTTATTGATCCCCTCAGGGAAATGATGAAGTTGCAGTTGCTCACAGTCAAATGTAAGGCACAAATAAGAGGTATACATATGCATGTGCAGGGATCTGAATAATGAGGTCTCTCTATCAAACCGAACTGAAAACCAAAGACTGCAGGGAAAAAGGCTGCCTCGACTCGGCTACGGTTACCGCTCTGCTGGGTTTGGCTTCTCCATCTTACCACAAATAATAGAAGACGAGGGCATGTCAACATTCGTATTGCGTATGTTACCTTGGTGACGTAGATGTGGTCAGGGTGATGCTTGGCTGGCGTGACCATCAGTGTGATGCGTTCATACAGCTGGATGCCTGTCAGAGAGGTGACCCCCATGTACAGGAAGATGCCAAAGAGCACAGCCAGAGGGATGAGGCGGAGCACGTTTGTCATCACTATGGACATACCTGATGGGCAGAAAGGGGCTAGAGGTGAGGTTTTCGACGATATTACTGTTTTTATAGTCTGGATCAACGGAAGTACATTTCTAGCCTGAAAATGGCAAGTTTTGAAGAAAATTTGGATCGTGCAATAAGGCAGGCCTCCTTGGTTCTCTCAGTGAGATTTACAAAAAATATGTATACGGCATTTACTCTCTAATGGCGTTTTTCCATTACATGGTACCTGCTCGACTCGCCTCGACTCTACTCGCCTTTTGTGGTTTTCCATTATGAAAAAAAGTCCCTGGTACCTGCCAACAGGTACTTTTTTTAGTATCAGCTCCGTCCAGGTTCCAAGCGAGCTAAGGCGATACCAAAAGGTGACGTGAAAACCTGCAGACTACTGATTGGTCGGACAGAATCGTCACTAATCACTACGTCATCATCGCTAGCGACAGACGGGGGTGTCCTGAACAAACCCGCCATTTTTAAAGGTGTCTTTTTTTTTGCTGCCTCCAGCTTCTTTTGAAACTAAATTTGTCTTGAGAATCAAAAACAACACACATTCCACGTTCTGTGTGTGTGTTGCGTTTGGTCGAGGCAGTTTCCTGCGGTGTCGCTATGATGACCAGCCACACTCGCCTCAATCTGTAATGGAAAAAGGAGGACGGGGCACCGCGGCCGAGTCGAGCTGAGACGAGCCGAGCTGAGTCGAGCAGGTACCACGTAGTGGAAAAACGCCATAACCGGGATGTTTTGGGACCGATTGGAGAGGATTGCCATTGATGAAGTACACACGGCAATACACTGGAAAGAGAAAGTATTGTTTAACTATGTATCCAGCTAATTTAAATAGCTCACGGTACTGTATTGTGTGAACAGTTACCTTCATTTAATATTGTATTTGCGAGGTGCAAATGTTCCACCAAAACAAGTTCCTTCTTGAGACTATTTTTGCATCTCCATCCCAAACTGAGGGCCGCCCAAGACGATTGTGATTGGTTTAAAGAAATGCAAACAACCCAGACCGTTTTTTTCTTCTATCCCAGAATGTATGGTTTTTTGTTTTGATTCTAACCCTAACCCTAAACCTTGCGCTGTGGAGATAGTTTTGGCAATTCGAGACTACTGTTTTTGAGACTCTACACACGTCACGTGTACAATAGTTAGTAACTATGAAGATATTTATTCATTCAACAAGGGAACAGCCCTCATAACAAACATACTGTCAACGCCGTTTATTTGAAACTTATTCACTGTTCAGCTGCCTTGGTTGAAACGGTCTTTGGGCTAATCCAAAAAGTCTTATTCCTAATCCAAATAGCATTTTGAATCAAACAAAGGCTCAACAATCATGATGCGTCATTATGATTGTATACTCAAACGGGATCAAACTATACTTAAGACTTCTTTGGGAACCCCACCTTAATTGTAACAAGATATTCTGCTGGCAAAATAGTACTAGTCACTGCATGAAAACAATGTTGCAATGTCAGCCATTGCATTTAGAGTTTAACGATTTTCATTTGGAAAAATTTGTGTTTTGGTTCATTTTGAGGACAATTTGTAAACAGAGCGTAAACTCGTAAGCTGTTGGAACGGCTGATTCATACTTCATGAATGTCTAGACATGCAGGAGCTGCAGAAGTGGCACTTTATACCTTTGAGCTCATGTTTTCGTTTAAGACAAATAATTGCCTGGAAATTCCAGCAATGTTATAATGCTGTCGCAAAATACAACTCCCACAGCCAGATAATAAAACAGAATAATTGCTCTGAAAGTGGTCAGTAGTTCAGATTCCTCTTTTCCTTCTGCTCCTTTCAGATGCACTGCTGTGTGTTGATGTGATTTGTGTCTTGTGTCTTTTAATGAGAGAACTATTTTTGTGGAATTAAATTCCATTTCTTGATTTATTTGATAAGTTTATTATTCAATTTATAATAAAATAAAATGTTATATGGTCAAGAGGAGCCTTCCACCAAGCAATCGACCATGTGCTAAGACCAATACCCCCCAGTCACCGCTGCTTTGCCTGTCAAGCTTTCCATTCTAGCACAGCATAACAACTGTTGACTTCAGCTGTGTTTCTAACGTTTCTAATTGGTTTTGTGTTGTGTTTCTGTAAAGGATAAATGAAGCAGGCTGCTCTCATGAACCTTTTATACATATAGATACGAAAAGTAAAGCACTATAGTTCGTATGTAGTCCACGTATTTTTTGCTGTAAGCACCACATTGACGGCCGCTGTATAAGAACGCTGTGGGCCGTGTAGGGAGGAGGTTGTGGTGGGGTCATAAAATACGGCGCTTTCAATCCGGGGAGCAATAGACTTTCAACCAGGACACATGCTTGTTTCCGGAAGTGTTTAAATCCAAACCACGATCATTTTTCTAAACGTAACTAGTCGTCTTGGTGGCTAAACTTAACTGTCGTCGCTCACTTTTTGTCGGCTAAAGTCAACTGCCTGAGTAAATGTACTTCCGCCACTGCTAGCTACAGTTGCTAAGCTGTTCGGGGGTGGGTTTTAGGAACCATTAGCATCCCACACGTCCATCCTTCCCTTTTCCTCTTACCAACAAGAACAGCCACAAGAAGGCCAGTCAGCCTCTGTTCTTTCACCTCCTGGATCATGGGCTTCTCTCCGGGCGCCGTGGCCTTGCTCATCACGGTGAGGGCGTTTACATGAGTGACGGAGCGCACAGTGGCCGCCGTGAGCCACGGTAGGCCGAAGAGAGAACAGATGGCACCCAGGATGACGATGAGCAGGAGATCCAGGTGGAAGCCCGAGCCTTTGACCAAGCGACGCTCCTTCTTACTGACTATCAATCTGACAGATAGGAGGAAAATTGAGAAAATATTTAAAACATTGAATCGAAGAAAAATTTGTGGCGTATACCTTATTTATTATATTATATTTATTTATTAACGTGCAATAACAGTATAGATTTTTTAAACGTACAATAACTGTTTTCAATATTATTATTTATGCTGCTGTCAAACACCTTTTTTTAGCTATCTATCTATCTATCCATCCATCCATCCATCCATCCATCCATCCATCTATCCATTTATCTATCCATCTAGCTATCTATCTATCTATCTATCTTACTTTTACGCACACACACACACACACACATACACACACACACACACACAAGATTCTACTGTACACCACTGTAATCATATAATAATCATACTGTACGTACGAAGTGATCTGAGATTCCATGAAAATGAGGATGAAGACGAGAATGGCAGGTACAATGGACGCTCCCATCATCCAGGTGGGAAAGGGACGCTTGTCCCCAAAGGGACTGATGAACCAGCCTCTCTTGTCAGGGGAGGTGACGGAGAAGCCCGGCGGCACATTCAGTTTCTAAAAGTAAATAAAGATAATTTTCAGTACTGAGAAAAAAAGGCCCTGATTTGTTGGAACTGTAATACAACTGTTGCTGTGACGGAAGTAATTGACATGACAGTTACCTGTGTGTACGTGTCAGTAATGGAGTAATCCACCAACACTGAAAATAGAATTGAGATGGGGATGCCAAAGTCACCAATGATTCTTCTGGCCTGGGGATAATGAAACACCAAACATCAATCAAATCATGTTAACCTTCAGTACATACAAATGTATATAAAGCTCACTTTACCACAAGCAAGAGATGAACCAGAAAGAAGGCAAAGCAAGTTATCTTCAAGTTCAATTTAAAGGGAAACATTCCCTGTTGGATATATATATATATATAGGCCTCAGTGGTCCCCTAATACTGTATCTGAAGTCTCTTTTATATAGGCCTTAATGGTCCTCTAATACTGTATCTGAAGTCTCTTTTATATAGGCCTTAGTGGTCCCCTAATATTGTATCTGAAGTCTCTTTTATATAGACCTTAGTGGTCCCCTAATACTGTATCTGAAGTCTCTTTTATATAGGCCTTAGTGGTCCCCTAATACTGTATCTGAAGTCTCTTTTATATAGGCCTTAGTGGTGCCCTAATACTGTATCTGAAGTCTCTTTTATATAGGCCTTAGTGGTCCCCTAATACTGTATCTGAAGTCTCTTTTATATAGGCCTTAGTGGTCCCCTAATACTGTATCTGAAGTCTCTTTCCCGAAATTGATCCTTGGTGCAGAATTACGGCCACTAGAGCCAGTCCCATAATGAGCTTTACTTAGTATGTGCCATTTCTGTGTCTGTAGCTTTAAATGCTATTGAGAATGAGAGAGGGTGGGGGTGTGGTCTTAACCAACTGCCATGCTTTGCTCGTTTGCAAGCCATGATGTCTCTCTCTTTCTCATGGCTGGGCCAAATTCTCTGGGCGGGCAAAGCAGAGAAAGGGGAGGTAACCTTTCCCCTTATGACATCATAAGGAGTATTGGAAATACACATTATGTCTGAGTTAGGGATGCACCAAATCCAGGATTCAGGTTCGGATTTGGTCGATTTGATGCCTTCATCATACACTGGTTAGCGAAAATTTGCCAAACAAAATTGTCACTCATCTGGCGATAGCGATGTGCTTTCCTACGATGTGAAAAGAGTGTATGAATTCAACATTAAGTTGTTACATTGAACTATTTTAGAGGCTGTGGACGATGTGTACTTCATTAATGTGTTTACTTTATTAATGGACTGAGGATGGGAGTAGGATTCGGTATTCGGTTTCGGATTCAGCAGAATCTTAACCAGTGGATTCGGTATTCGGCTGAACCCTAAAAATCTGGAGTCGGTGCATCCCTAGTCTGAGCTGACTTTTTCAAAATAAGTAGATTTAAAGGAACCCTGAGGAGTTTTTGACCACTAGTAGCGCTAGTGTGCGCACTAGTTTACAAGCGAGCTCCACAGGGTCTCTTTAAAGGCCCATGCTGACTTCCACTGTTTGAATTTGAAGTTTTTAAGAGACTCAGTAAAGCAGGGTACCTTGCCACCTAAAAAACGACTGTTTCTGAATTTCCTGAGGAAGAAAGCCACTAAGAAAGTGCCCATCATGAGGACCATAGACATAAGAGCAGTGTTGGGCTGGTTTAAGACGGAGCCGTCAGCGTGTTGAAGCTCAGTAGCTGGGGTGGAGTCGCTGGGGTACATTGACATCAGTGGATGTTCCTTAAACACCTGGAAACAAGAAGGGAGTCTCAGTTTTACCCTGTGTGGATTGTTTGCAGTGGCTTTTTTGCAGATATGACAAGGGAAGGATTCAACCTAATTCCTAGATGCTATCAACTAATAAGTATTGTACTATTAATCCTAATTAGAGCTGCAAAATGTATCGATTAGTTTTCAATTATTAAATCAACATGTATTTTAATAATCAATTCATCCGTTTGAGTCATTTCTTAAGAAAATTAAAGGTAAAATGTCTCTGATTCCAGCTTGTTAAATGTGAATATGTCCTAGTTTCTTCTCTCCTCTGTGACAGTAAACTGAATATCTTTGAGTTGTCGACAAAACGAGAAATTTGAGGATGTCGTCTTGACAACAACTAATCGATTATTCGAGAAAATAATCAACACATTAATCGACTATGAAAGTAAACGATAGTTGCAGCCCCAATCATAATGAATGAGTAATTAAGAAAATATCTTGGTTTCTTGTTATGGGGAAATATGCATGATAAAAAAGTGTCTCAGTGTACCTTGAAGAGTTTGGAAAAAGTCTCATAAATGAAGATAAGGGAGATGAGGAACGCAAAAATCTCCTGGGTGAAGGGTGAGATGTAGCGAACGAGGAAGCTGCCCTCTGCCGCCACAATCACCAGGACGATGAAGATGAGCCAGAAACCAATCCACACACGGCCAGTCAGGTACTCAAAGTCTTGGGCCTGACAGAACTGAGTGAAAAGACACAGACATGTTAGTTACATGTTCAGGGGACACAAAATGGGAATTATGCAACACAAAAACTGGAGTATGTGATGTGTGGTATACGGTGTATACTCATAGGTAGGGATGTAACGATACTGTACACTCAACTCATGGTTCTAACGATTTTAAGTTCATGATACGATTTTCTCACGATTTATTTAAACAGCATGAACTGCAGAAAAAAGACTTATTTTTTAATGTAAACTGTGCAAGACAACATGTCCTCTTATCAAAAGTGTATTGTATTTTATCTTATATAATAAAAATAAATAAAAAATAAATATTTTTTCCCCCCTTTATTAGATAGTCACAGTGGACAGACAGGAAAGGTGGCATCAAAGGCCCGCAGGTCGGACTCGAACCGGAGCCGCTGCAAAGGACTCAGCCTTGGGGCGCATGTTCTTACTGGGTGAGCTAGAGGCCGCCCCAATAATTCGATTTTTAATCCCACTTAAAAAAAAAACAACTAAATGAATAGAAAGAAATCTCTTCAAATAAATAAACTAAGACGACGTAGTGACGTCTGGAGTCAAACAAATGAAATCAAAAGTAGATTACGCGATAGGCTGTTTAAAAATTGCATTGCGATACATTTTTTTATCTTATTGGTTGTAGTAATCTTAAATATTTGTATCAATTTTTAACCGATTCACAATGCATCGTTACATCCCTAATCATTTTTTTTTTTATTTGCAAACTTTACAAACATGTTATACAGTGTTTGAACAATTCGGCAACATACTTACAAAATATCAAAAAAGATATTCATTTCCATCCAAGAAACATTACAACCTTACTTAATGATAAAAAAAATAAATAAATAACACTCAAGAAGAAAGGTACTTCAATACATAAAGAGAAAAAAAGGAAGGTACAAAAAAGAAAACAATACAAAATACAGATAATACAATACAAAGACAAGGTGAAATGGAAAAAATCTTGCAGTATTCAGCTATATAAATACTTTTCTTATTATTCATAATTTGGATAGACTCAAAAAAATTCCGAAATTCAATTCTAAAGTGAGTAAAAGCTGGCTGAGATTTACATTTTTTTCGCTTTATGGATATGAAGTTTCCACTGTAGAATCAAAACATCCCTAATCATACGAGTTGTATGTTTTCAGTACCTTGTAGAAGGCTTCTTCAAACACCAGTAAGGGTCCTGAGAAGCCTATGATGAGGAGGGGTTGACCACCAAGCAGCGAGAATAAAATTCCAAGAGTTGCAGTAGACACAATAAGCTCAGTCACTCCCATCATGCCCTCTGTTTTTTCTCCTGTATGTGCAAAAACAGCCCAAAACACACACATCAGAGCACAGATATCAAAACGACATGGAATCCAAATGTTTTGTTTCCTTGTAGCTCCAGTTTACCCAGCAGGCCTCCGAAGGTGATAGTGGGCGACAGCGCAGCAAAGTAGATGAAGATGACGGCGGCAACGCACTGCACGTCCAACGCATCTTTGAGGTCGCTGACATACTGCGGGTAGCGGCGGCGGATGTCGTGGATTAGGCCTCCGAAAGGGATCCCTGAGCGTTTTAATGGGTCAACCTCCTGGTCTTCCTCCTCCTCCTCCTCTGGACTCACCTCTGGGGGAGGGGGGGGGGGGGGGGGGGGGGGGCACAGGCGAAGACGCAACTCACTATACCTTCTATGTTTGTCTTATCGTGAACTAATCCCATGAAAAGATCAAAACCAACTCAAGTATTTTTACTCCTGTTTAAATGACATTTCATTAAAACTAAAGTGCTGAGGTACTTTAGGAAATGACTGAAAAAGAAAATATAGAAAATATACTTGCGACCTGTTTTTTTTAATTTTATTTACCTCATTAGTCGGAAGACTTGGACCTGAACAGCTGGGAATTTGGAAAAGTATTAAGGGATGGACTAATTAATTGTTGGGTTAGTTCCTTTTATACGTTTTTTTGATTATAAGAAATAAAGATTAATGCCATCCTAGTCCCGCATTGCCTGACCTTCCTCCACAGCGCTGCAAAGGAGGGTCTGGCTAGAACACACAGCATTCTGGGATGGGAGAAAAACGTGCTCTGGTTTATTGGCGTTTCTTTAAACCAATCGCAATCGTCTTGGCCGGTGCTAACCGCCAGACACAATGACGGTGCCGCTGCAAAATAGCCTCAGGGAGGAACTTGTTTTGGTGGAACGTGTGTACGTTTAAAGGTTGTTTTAGTCGTGCAACAGAAAACTCAGATTGGTCAGATAGTCTAGCTAGCTGTCTGGATTTACCCTGCAGAGATCTGAGGAGTAGTTAACCATAGTCCTCAGAAATCGACTGGAGTTTAGAATGACAACACAAAGAAAGCGGAACATCAGGCCTAAAAACGGACATTCGGCTGAATTTCCGGCGACACCTGAACAATCCCGGAAATGAAACGTCGTCGATACAGACTAATGCCATCCTAATCGCCTAGCTACTATGTGTAGGATGAAAATGCGTAACTGTGGCGGCCCCATGTGGTTGTATCCACACAAAAAAAAACTCTTGAGGAACACAAAATGTTAATTTTGCATCTATGATCTACAATATATCTGTCAAACACTTTAGTTATTTATGTAATTATTTCTATTTATGCATAACATGTAATTTAAAAGCAGTCTGACTTTTGGGGTTGTTCTGTGTTTGCATTGCAAGACTAACATTGGTTTGCAGAATCGGAGGTGCCTCCTCCAAACCTAGTAATGAGGATTTGGCTCAGAAAAATAGGCCTTTTTTTCTTTTTTTAGAGACTTGACAGAGTACCTTTATTGTTCAGCTCCATTCCCGATGAGGATTGGTGCCTCTTGAGTTCTCTTTCCTTTCTC
This sequence comes from Zingel zingel, assembly GCA_023566125.1. Taxonomy (NCBI): domain Eukaryota; kingdom Metazoa; phylum Chordata; class Actinopteri; order Perciformes; family Percidae; genus Zingel; species Zingel zingel. The sequence goes on from CM042327.1 coordinate 28,965,081, forward strand.
TTGCGCAGCATCTGCTTCTGGAAGTCGGCCACTGTCTTCAGGAGGTCTTTGCCCTCCACATCTGACGGTGGAATGACGATGCTGCAGTCCAAGAACTCATTGATACCATTCAGGAGGTCCTGTCTGTCGTCAGCGAAATAGGCCACCTCATGGAAGTTCTGCAACAAAATACAATTGAATGTCATCACCAGAATGAATTTATGCAGCACAAATAAATCCAAATGGCTGCTTCATAAATCCTTTCGAAGAGGATGATTAGCAGCTTTTTTGTGAGCGCATCTTTTTCACAATTCCTCTCTCGACTTTATAATACGAATCGTCTGGGTTGTCCACTTTGCAAGACCTTTATGGTTCAGTGAAAATTGGTAAAAAAAAACCCTAAAAAGACACAACACTGAATAACAGCAACTACAAACACATGCCCCCTACATCCCCCTTTAACATTTGCGTATTTTAAATCCATATCAAATCTAAATCTAATTCTTAATGTTTAAAGGTCCCATGGCATGAAAGATTCACTTTATGAGGGTTTTCAACATTAATATGAGTTCCCCCAGCCTGCCTATGGTCCCCTAGTGGCTAGAAATGGTGATAGGTGTAAACCGAGCCCTGGGTATCCTGCTCTGCCTTTGAGAAAATGAAAGCTCAGATGGGCTGATCTGGAATCTCCTTCTTATGAGGTCATAAGGGGCAAGGTTACCTCCCCTTTCTCTGCTTTGCCCACCCAGAGAATTTGGCCCAACCATGAGAGAGAGACATCATGGCTTGAAAACAAGCGAAGCATGGCAGTTGGTCAATGCCACACCTCCACCCTCCACCTTGCCCCCCCTCTCTCCTCCTCAATACCATTTAAAGCTACAGACATAAAAATGGCACATCCTAAGGAAAGCTCATTATGGGACTGGCTCTAGTGGCTGGAATTCTGCACCAAGGATCAATTTCGGGGAAGAGACTTCAGGTACAGTATTAGGGGAACACTAAGGTCTATATAAAAGAGACTTCAGATACAGTATTAGGGGACCACTAAGGCCTATATAAAAGAGACTTCAGATACAGTATTAGGGGACCAATGAGGCCTATATAAAAGATACTTCAGAAACAGTATTAGGGGACCACTAAGGCCTATATAAAAGAGACTTCAGATACAGTATTAGGGGACCACTGAGGCCTATATAAAAGAGACTTCAGATACAGTATTAGGGGACCACTGAGGCCTATATAAAAGAGACTTCAGATACAGTATTAGGGGACCACTGAGGCCTATATAAAAGATACTTCAGATACAGTATTAGGGGACCACTAAGGTCTAAAAGAGACTTCAAATACAGTATTACGGGACCACTGAGGCCTATATAAAAGCGACTTCAGATACAGTATTAGGGGACCCTAAGGCCTATATAAAAGAGACTTCAGATACAGTATTAGGGGACCACTAAGGTCTATATAAAAGATACTTCAAATACAGTATTAGGGGACCACTGAGGCCTATATAAAAGCATCCAAAAAGCAGCATGTCATAGGACCTTTAAGAGTGTATAAATGGCATAATCCATCTTTGTCTTTGATTCTTGTGACTCAATCCTTTAATCATCTGATTAAAATGTTGGTTTACATCTTTTAGGTTTGACTCATGGAACAAACACAACAACACTTAAAATCAACTCACTTGTGCCTTTTGGACATTTTAGAAATCTAAGTTTAAATCTGAAGACCTCCAGACTTCTACTTGGAATTGCTTTACATAGTTGTATTACTTTTGCGTCCTGGTTGTCCTGATCTGTTTATCACATAGTTTTTTTTCCCATTTTGGAAAGTTTTAGTGTCTTTCTATGTTCTTATGATGGTGTTGCTTCCTTCTCTGTGTTGTTTTCTTTGTCTTTGTAACTCCATGTCATTGTACATGCCCCTCAATGATCTCTCGAGTATGAATAAAGGTTGAATGAAAGTTTTTTTTATTCACCTTGTCAGACATGAGAGTGGAGAAGGAGCGTCCAATCTCATGATAATCCACGCTGGACTGGGTGGGACCAAGCAGGACGAAAATAAAGCGGACAGGGACGGGGACCTCCAGCACGGACTCCAGAAGGACTGCCTCATTCAACCTGACAAAGGCCATGGCCGGCTGCTCCAGAAACTCCACACAGCCTGAAAGAAAAAAGACAGTGAACGACAAGTTTAGTCGATTGAGGTTTTCCACATCTCTGTATAAGGGGTGACTTGGGCTATTGGTACATTCATCACCTGTTTACTCTGAAATATCTCAACAGAAGTTGATCTGGAAAATGCATCCTCCTACCCATTGCCATCTTGTATGTGCTAAGTTGCTGTTAAGGCTACATCAAGACATCCTGCAGATTAACAGTGAAAGCTTTCCGACTCCTAGGGGGCTTAGCAAAGCAGCGTAACACCTCAAACTACAGTAGAACATACACAGAAGTAGGTTCCATTAGCGGTGACACTGTGGTGTTCTACTGATTTAATTCAATTATTTTATTTCTGTATTTGACGCCCTAATGTAGAACTGAAAACAAGCAGATTTATCTCTTAAGCAGTTTCTAAAAACAGAAGAAATAAAAAGATATAATTCCTCAAACTAATCCACTTTGTCAAAAGTCACGGAGCTTACCAACTAAAACAATGACAGCTTCGGCATCTTTGGGAATCTTGGCGAGGAGTTTCAGCGATCTGGCTGCAGCTGGATGGCTCTCAGGAGGCAGAGGGTGGAGCGATTTCTTGGAAGGAAGAACAGAACCAAGATTATCCACATTGTTGCCCCGACCAACGTGATGTGACACCATAACATAGCACGGGACCAATAATGTGGACTTTTTGTGGGAATAGCAATGTGTGTGTGGATAATCATTTTCTAATGACCTTGTACAATTCATTTTAAAGTGCACAACTGGATGACTGGTTCTTTATGTTTGGACAAAATGTTTTTAATAGGCTGTTTTGAATTTGCCAACATTTTAAGCCACGGGTAGCATTAAGTTTTCACAGTCAATGCATCAAGAAGCTTTAACTGGAAACACCTGTAAGCTGACTAAGAACATAATGCAACACATGTGGCCCAGACAGGCTTGCTTTCTCCCACTTCAAGTACTACATCCATGACTTCTGACCTCATGGAGGGGCGTTTCAAAGAACAATGCAAGAGCCACAGGCCTCACAGCAGGAATGTCATGTAATCAAACTTAAATCTGCACTTACTGCTGATTCTTGGAACTTAATGCAAACCATAAACTGGAACAAGACAGCTCAAAGTGGCTTTTATCTCTGTCCATTTAAATAGCTGAGATCAATTATCCTTGTGGTTTCTTGTCAAAGCTAGTTAATCGCTTACGTTGGCTTTTTGTAAATCATATTTACTGTGCTGTCTGCCTGCACTGTTTCAACTATGTCAACTTCTATCATCACCCAACGCTCATATCTTTCAGATCTCTGTCACCAGCTCCTCGAAACTGACACAACATGCAAATGTGTGAAGAATAAGGCTGTAGCGTGAGTGTTGTAATGTAACAAAGTACAAATAGTTTGTTACTGTACTTAAGTAGAATTTTCACGTATCTGTACTTTACTTCATTATTTATATTTATGGGAACTTTTACTTTTACTCCACTTCATTTCCTAAATAAAAATGTATACATTTACTCTATTACATTTCTCCTAAGCATCTTTGTTACTCATTACTACAAAAAAAAATCAGAAGAAATTTGTTACACTGCAAAAGGAGGTTTGGCAAATCATTTCTCCCAGATTGTAAGTTAATGCACGCTCCATTCCAGTTTGTGACGTAATGCTTGTTTGTTACCAAGCGCCAAAACTAAAGAAGAGAAGGAAGCATAATTGATAGCGTCATGGAAGCACCTGCTGCAAGCTCTGGCGCCAACGTAACAGACAATGACCACCCCGACGACAGCGGTGAAGATAATGTAACACACCTGTGGCTGTATTTGCAAGACATGTTTTCGTACGTTGGAGTGAAAGATTCTTCCTCACAAAAGAATGAAAATTCTGTTTCTATTTTTCTCTTTGTTAATGTCAGACTTTGAATTTGATGTTTAAGAAGGCGTGGAAACCCTGAATACTATGCTTTACTTTTAAGTACTTAATACGAGACTGAGAGTGAAGGGCAAACAAATAGGCAAATGGAAAAGACTGAGGAAACTTACAAACAGGGTGACAAAGACGTCTTGCTTTGGGTCGTATACCGGCCCTTTGCTATCCGGGTGCTCCTCCTGCTCTTCAGCCACCAGCGGCAGATTGGTGTCCTGGACGTTGTTGTGATTGAAGCTGCCATGAAGACTGCTGGATGAGTGGTGGCGGTGAAAAAAATGTTTCAGATCGCTCGGATGGCTGTGGAAAAAAAAGAAAAAGAATTGGAGTGAAATGCTAATTTCAGCATGCTAATATGCTCACAGTGACAATGTTAACACGCTGATGTTTAGCAATGTTCACCATCTTAGTTTTAGTGTGTTAGCATGCTAACATTTGCTAATTAGCAGAACGCACAGAGGATGCTGTTGGGAATGCCATTAGTTTCATCCACCAAAGTAGTATAAGTACAAATTAAATTGTTAACCTGACAATGGTGCTAGATGAAAAGTCAGGGAATCAGCAAAGTGGTTATGATTTACCCTCTTGGAACCATGAATATCTGCACCAAATTGTGTGCCAATCCATCCAGGTGATGTAAAGAAGTTCACTGTGTACTTGAAACTTTGACTTGCCTGTGGTGCTAGATAAAAGGATCACCAAAGTCCTTAGGATTTATCCACTGTGGATCATGAGGAGGACTGGGTATCAGTATTTGATTCCTTTAATATATCCACCGACATAACCCAGTACCAAGTAGTATCGGAACGTCTCCAGTCAAACAATACCTGCATTCACTCCTTTTTGTACCCAGATATAGAAAAAAATTGATGTCAAATGAAGCTTCATGAATCTTCATGAACCATTTTCTTTATTTTCTGAGCCCGCTAGATGGCGCTCTCTGTTCAGCAAAGGGTTAAAAACCCACTGAAATCCAATTCCTTGAGCCTTTTTCTTTAAACTAAGAGTGCCATCTATTTTACACAACTGAATACATAGGTATTGAGTACAAAAAAAAGTTACTCTATTGGTATCGGTATCACTTTAAGGGTACTGGTACTGTAATGTTTTAAATGATAGCCAGCCCTAATCATAAATGTCTGTAGCAAATGTCATGCTAGTTCCACTGCTAGCATGGCTAAAAAGCATTTAGTACTGGGAGGACTGTCCTTTATTATGTTTAAATAAGACTTACAATTCCAAGTTTCATTTTCGCTTGATCTGATAGACGTTACTGAAATGACTCAAAGACAGCCTTGCAGACTTTACCTTAGCTTCAGTCATTCAAAGCTAAACCCAAACCATTGTAGCACTATGGTGGAACAGGTGCAGAGTGACAGGGGGCAGCAACACAACATTGTACTTTCATTTCCTTCATAGATATATATCAATACATGCTTAATGATACATTATTCTTAACACTCAAGGTCCAATTGAGCTTTTAAGTCATCTTATGGCCTTCATCAACAAATGGAGTTGGATAAGTTGCCGTGGATATCTTTCAGCTGCTAATATTTACGATAATTTTGTCAAGCAACTGTTCCCAAGCTCAAATGCTCTATATATTTCTCCCAATTATCAGAAACTTCAACAGGAATGTCTATCTACTCGTTCTATTTCGTATAGGCTTCGCCCTCTAAGAGCTGTCGCTATTGGGTTAATCCCTTTGCGCATGCGCAGTCATGAAGATTTATTTCACGCCCTTGTGCCCTGCATGGGCCTCTATTACGTCCGCAGTTACTGTATATCACAGTTGCGCCACCATAGAACTGCTCCCTATTTTTCTTCAGCGACAAGCAGTTTGAAGACTTCGAAGAACAGCGGTGTCCGCCAGGTATTGACCACGGACCGGTTAGATCCTGCCGCCGGCCCTCCATCTGAGCTGCGAGGTGCGCCACGACCCCGTTCGCCGGGCTAGCACCCCGCCAGCTGCCGGCAGTTCTGCGGCCGCTTACCGCCGGAGGAACTGAAGCGGCAGACGATGGCGGCCGAGCGGACAATCGGGTACGGTAAGGATACCACCAGCGGCGACACCCAGACAACAGGGGAGGGGATCTCTTTGGCGGGCACGAGTCTGCTGACTCAATCCCCCGAGCCGGCTCTCCCGCCTCCCCGTTGGGAGGACTGCAACTCGTAACGACGGAGGATTACGAAGTCCCCACCACGGATGGAGGTTGTGCAGCACCTACAGACACTGGGCTTTGTCATAAACAGTCAAAAGAGCTTGCTGGTCCCCTCACAGACAATAATTTACTTGGGCGTGGACACAGACTCAACCACTATGAGAGCCAAACTGTGAGCGCCAAGGCTGGATGCACTGAGCTCTCTGCTATCACGCATCATGCCTCACACAACAGTGTCGGCTCTGTCTATGATGCATCTCCTGGGTATGATGTTCCCCTGGGTCTCCTCCAGTCGGACCTGGCATATTGGGGAAACTCCCAGACCTTGTCATCCGGGGTTACCCCGGGCACAGCGACGTCACTCGTAACAGTGTACACAGACGCCTTTCTGGCTGGGGAGGCATGTGCGAATCACAGGTGGTTGGAGGGAGATGGCCAGTTTCTCCCCTCCCCCACATAAACTGCCTGGAGCTGTCCACGGAGCTGAAAGTGTTAAAGCACTTTCGTCAAGTGGTAGCAGGGAGACATGCCGTCGTGGGGACAGACAACATCACAGCAGCAGCTTACATAAACCGTCAGGGGGACGTGCGCTCGGCTTGGCTATTAGAGATAGCCTCCTACTGGGGCACACAGACACCTTTTGTCTCTCAGAGCGGTCGACATCCCCGGGGTTTTGAACTGGGTGGAAGACCTAATGTCGAGGGAGGGGCCCTCTCACAACGAGTGGAAATTGAATCCCACTATCGTTCAGATGATGTGGAGCAGGTTCAGGAGAGCGTTCGCCTCACGCCTTTTCCCACCAACTTTGGCCCAGAGCCCTCCTATACGCTTTCCCCCCGGTCCCTCTGATCCCTCGCCTCCTGGCTGGCATCCAGGAGGAGAACCTGCCGGACATTCTGGTGGCACCTGGTTCCCGACTCTGGTTCAACTGCTGGCGGGGCCCCCTTGGCAACTGCCATGGCACGGAGATGCACTGTCGCAGCTGAACGGCTCGTTATCATACCCTCCGGTAATAAGCCAGCAGCTATTGGCCTGGCTGCTGAGCGGGAGCGTTTGAAGAGATTAGGCTTGCCCCCTGCCGTGGTGCGCACTATTCATGGCGCGAGAGCCCCCTCCACTACGGTGTGTTATGCAGGGCGATGGTCCGCAGGGCGATGGTCCGCTTTCCAGCATTGGTGTATGGAGAAAGGTGCAGAACCCACATCGTTCCCTCTGCCCCTCGTGTTAACTTATCCTCAAACATTGGTGGATAATGACTTGGCTCCGTCTACAGCCACGAGGGCTATGGAGAGAGGTCGGTTTTTGCGCACCCCCTGGTTAAGGGTTTTTTGAAGGGGTTTCGACTCTCGCTCTCTCACACCCCAATGGGACTTAGCCCTGGTGCTCCGAGCTCTGGGGAAACCTCCTTTCAAGCCTCTGGCACAAGCCTCTCTCAGGATGCTGTCACTGAAAACAGCGCTTCTCCTCGCCTTGACGTCGGCTAAGAGGGTGAGTGATTTATAGGCGCTGTCGGTTTCACCGTCCTGCCTCTCCATTAAGGGGGACGGGAGCGCGGCTTCTTTACAGCCAAACCCTTCTTTTACTCCAAAGTTTTAACTAGCTCCTTTCGGTCAAGGATGTTCTCCCTCAAGGGTTTTTTCCCCCCGCCTCACAGCAACGACGCAGAGGAGGCGTCTCACCGACTCTGCCCGGTACGCGCGTTATCTCAATATGTTTTATGCACAGCAGACAACAGACAAACACAGCAGCTGTTCTTTCACTACAGAGAGCGCTCCCAAGGAAAGCAGCGGCTGTCCCACTGGCTGTGCGATGCTATCACCCAACCCTATACACGGAGGGAGCGGAGCCCCCTCAGGGCATCCGGGCACACTCTACGAGAGCGCTATCAGCGTCCGCAGCCCTTTTTAGGGGCATGGCGGTGGCTGACATCTGCGCAACGGCCTCCTGGGCATCCCTGTGCCCGTTCATTCGCTTTTATCTGCGCGATATGTCCGAGTCCTTCATGGCTCACTGGGTCCTATCCACAATCGACGACAAATGAGGCGCTGTTGATGTGTTTTGCTGCTGTCCCCATCCCTCCTGCACTTGGGTGGCTGTGAAGAATGCAAGTGTTCTGCAGTTATTAGTCATGATCAGACATGGGCCTTAAAATCTGTATTAGGCCAATGCATAATCATGACAGGTTTGTATCAAAATAATATATTATTTGATACATTAAACTGGTTCAGTGCAAATAGGAAAAACAATTAGTCTATTTTCTTGTGTCGCAGGTGGCACTGACTACATCAGCTTCACCCTTGACCCAACAGCGACAGCTCTTAGAGGGTGAAGCCTATATAAAATAGAACGATAGTTACGTATTGTAACTCCAGATTCTATGAGTATAGGCATACCCCTCTAAGATTCAGGCCACCTGCTTCTCCAACGTTGGCTGAAGAAAAATGCTGATATTGGGAGCAGTTCTATGCTAGCGCAACTGTGATATACAGTAACTGTGGACGTAATAGAGACCCGTGCAGGGCACAAGGGCGCAAAAGAAATCTTCACGACTGTGCATGCCCATAACCCAATAGCGACAGCTCTTAGAGGGCTACGCCTATACTCATAGAATCTCCGGTTACAATACGTAACTATCGTTATCTCTCTAGTCTGAGGATGAATTAAATTATGATTATAATATGATAATAGTTCAGTCTTTGTTTGTAAAAAAAGGACAAAGCATTATTAAGAAATATGTTCTTAATTAAGAGGGCTGTAGGATCATTTGGATTCTAGAAATAACAAGCACAGCTGTGATTCTTGTTCATCTAATTTACCTTCTGTTCATTTGACATGTTAAAGAGCTGTACCTCATGCAGTTGCAATGCAGCTCATTAATTAGAAAAGTCATTCGCAAAATCCTTCAAAATCTTAACTACCTTTCCATTTGGGCGAATTAGAAGTCTCCTACGATGTGAGGTAAACCCTTGTCTGTATTTATTAAACGATTTCCCAGATTTTCGGTTAGATAAAAAAAAAAGTATAATATTAATTATTATAACATACTTTGCAAAGAAATGTATAATACTTTTTTGGAAAAATGAATCTATGGCAACCTTTAAGTTGTTTTGGGATCAAGTGTCACAATTTGTACCGTAAGAGAAACTCACTAACTTTGGAAAAATGTAATCGTGGTCATATTTTTCATGGACTTCTAGTTCCCATTGATTTCTTGTTTGGAGGGCTTTTCTAAAGGTTGTCAACAATGATAATGCAATGATGCTACGATTTGTAATTTTGTTGTTGTTGTATTTTTTAAATTTGTATTTGTGTGTGTATATATGTGTGCTTGTATGTATGAATGTATGCATGTGTTAATGGATTTCCGTGGGTGGAGGGAGGATACGGGGGATATGGGGACATTCCGTGTATGGTTTGCTAAAGGTTGTACACTCTCCCCAAATAAAGAGATGATAAAAATAAATAATAAAATCTCCTACGAGAAAATCTGTGTTGACACTGTAATTTTTCAAAACGTGGTATTTGCATTAGAACATAAAAAACAAACAGCTGGAGAATAATCTGTGTAGCCTTATTAGCTGCGCTTTTGTGCATGTGAGTGTAAGCACATTTCTCTCCCTCTCACAGAGAAGTTTTTAGTGTGTCACACCAGCCAAGATTTTGAACACTGCTTCATTACATCACTGCTCAGTCCAATGGTGACATCACCTAATTAGGCCCACATGGTCCAATAAGACGGCACCCAAATTGGATGCGACGGCACCACGAGACAAAAGAACGAGGTGTGACGCTGAAGTGAATTGTGCTTCAACCATTTCCAGAGGATCTTTAAAGTGGTCTGAGTAAGCAATGAGCTACAGTTTAGCAGCACCTTAATGTTTTTCCTTCCACGTCATAAATCTGATATCTCGGACTGGTGATGACTCTAATGACAGAGTCGGTTTTCTCCCCTGTGGAAGCAGCCAGTGTCATGCTGGGACTTTATGTGGAAAGGCTGTGAAAGATGGAATGATCGCATGATGGCCTGCTTCTAACAATGTCCGCTGGCCAGATTATTTTTATGTGCATCTGTTGTGTCGCTTTGCGTGTGCAAAACCCATCCTGTTAGGTTTGAGTGAAACAACACATTTTGTCACCACAATGTTAGTAATATTGAATTATTTGCCATAATCTATTGCCTAATCCAAACTTTTAAAGTGTCATCGCAACGATGCATTGTCCATGCAATAAAACTGTAACTGATCAAGCTGTACCACTCTGGTTTAACAGTAGCTGTTCTGGAGCTTTCATTGGTTTTACTCGATATGAGTAGAGAGCTTTTAAGCCAACATAGACGAGAAGTCTGAAAAGTGTTAAAAAGAAATTCTACGACCACTGGGCAACCTCCGTCTCCTAAGGAATCATGTGTACCAATCTTTATATCAATATCAAAAGCTCCAAAATAGCTAATAAATAATTATATAATAACAAATAAATTAACCTATCAACAGATGTGCATAGTATATGTTTGCAAGTGGGCAATGACACCAATCTTTATGCTAGTCCAAGAAAAATGAGTCGACATGCTAGCTTCTCTGTTGGCCAAATGCTAATATCATATGCTAACATGCTCACAATGACAATGTCAACAAGCTTGTGTTTAGCAGTATAATGTTTACTATGTCCAGTAACTTAGCTCAGTGGGTTAGCATGCTAACATTTCCTAACTAGCACTAAACACCAAGCACAGCTAAGGCTAATGGGACGGTTTGTCATTTTTTAAGAGCATTGGTCATAAAAATGACAAACAAACCAAATTAAATGACAATTTACCCAATGTCAACCTGCTGGTGGTGCTAGAGGAAAGGTCAGGGGAGTTCCAAAGTTTTTAGGATTCATCGCCTGGCAACTATGGATGTCCGAATCAACTTTTGTGCCAATCCACCTAGTAGATGTTGAAATATGTCCAGTATAAGATGGTATTGGTATCTATTGGTAGTGCTAGAGGAAGAGTCAGGGGATTATTTCATTTAGTGGACTTCATCAGGGGAACTTAAATGTCTGAATACAATTGTATGCCAATCCATCCAATAGTAACAGTAATGATTGACCAAAAGACACACTAATAAAATATGTTTCTAACTAAACCGAACTGGGGAAAGAGCGAGAATGACAAACCTTATTTGTACAGGCGTGGCTTATCTTTCCTCTGGTAATTCCATTTGACAGCCAACATTTAGTTAACTGTTATTTTTAGGTTATGTAACTGTTTAAGATCTATATAATGCACTATGTGTAGAGCACTGTTCCATTAGCCATGTGTGTCAATGCAATGGCCGATCAATAAGTGGGGACCGTTTGAGAGAGCTAGAGATAGTGTGGATATGACATGTCACATCTATTACACAGCCACATGCTTGTGTTTATTTGACTTTATATTTAGCAGTGTGCAGGAGGTGATGTAACTATCCCCTCTGGTAGAATGTATAAACTTCTGTTGGTTTAACATGAACATTGAAACCAACAGTGGCTGAGATGGAAAAAACCTGCTCATGCACAAACAACTAAGCACCAAAAAGCTCAAAATAACAACTGACCCTGTTGGTGAGAAACAGTAGACCTTTTGGAATGAAGACACCCCAATAGCCTCATGCTTAGTTAGTCTGCTTTCATCTTAAATCCTGGGTTTTAAGTCTGCCTCATCTCAAATCAAACATTTTAGACACATAATGAACCTAGGTTTATGAAAAGTAACACAATTGTAAGAAAGGCTGGTCTTAAGCCAGTTTATATGTTTTTATAAACCCTCTATCACTATATTTTCAATCTTGGTGTGTAGTTATTTGTGTATGAAATAGAAGTAAGTCCGACTGAGAAAGCAAACATCTTAACAAAGGCAGAGATCAAAGGGCCAGGATGGCTCACACACACTTTTAATCTGAAGGTCTAGGCTTTAAGACCCAGTGCAGCTACAGCACAGTATTAAGATTTGTAACTTAGTCAACCCCGGGGAAGTACACCAGATGATGAGCCAAGTGTTGTTAAATGTCATGAGTTGGAATTTCCCTCTTCAGTTCCCCTGAGTTTGCCTTTTTGTGACAACATCCACTGCTGGATGATGATAAATGAGGAGGAGGAAGAGGGCTAGGATTTTAGTTTTTATGCTGTCATACCTACAACCCATGATCAAAATGTAAAAAAAGCTGCAGCCACACTGCGAGGTCGGTTCATACATAGATAAAGAAACAACTAGAGTCATCTAACTTTGTTATTAAACACAATGAAATTAAGATCTGTGTCATGGTAACTAACACAGACCAAAACTGCATGTAGGAGTTCTAGTTCAGGCTTTCAGATCAAACTTATAAAAACATAGAAAAGTAGAAAGTCCTCATAAAACAACTACAAGTCAGAAATAGTGTTCACATTAAAGGGACAAGATAAGGCTGGCGATATTATTTAATATTAGTATAATAACATATTCTAAAGTAAATCTTTAACAGAGTAATGGGTTTCCAAACAAGTATCAATACTTTCCATGATTTCTAGCAAATAGCACAGAACTGGTTGCCAGTATTATGTATAAATCAAAAATAATGTTACATATTACAGTGTTTCCCATACAACCCCCCCCCCCCCCCCCCCCCGCTTAAAAAGAATGACAAAATTATATAATTATGCTATATATAAAATGGATGCAGGTGAAAAAGATGTTTTCACACATACAGGCAATTCGCTTCTCGTTCATCGCCTTAAAAGTTCAATTAATTTTAACTTAACGGGCTGGTGCTTACATTGCACATGTAACTTATGCAGAGAGGACGTTCCAACACTACGCTTCTTCTATAATCAATGAAAATGGAGACACCGGGCAGACAGCAGCATAAAGGCCTTTTTATGCGTCTGCGTAGAATCGACGGCGTACCCCCGCAGACCCCTCTGCGTCTAAGTCTAGGCTCTCCGTCTTGCCTGTGAATCACACAATCCTACGCCGTGTGTGCGCAGCAGGTGTAGCCAGTTAAAAGATACATTTTGCGGCACATCCGCTCCGCTTACGGTCCGCATACGTTACACGTTCAATGTAGCCAAAGTCGTGCAACCTCGCCCCTATTTTCAACTGTTACTGAGTGTTGCTAAATAGTTGTGTGATGTGTAAATCAATGTTGTTTTTATTTATTTTCAAAAATGATGTGCACTAAACCACAATTGTGCTAGTGGTCACACAGTGTTTGGACACCCCCATAAATAGTTGTGTGATGTGTAAATCAATGTTGCTTTTATTTATTCTGCAACACCACCACCCGCAGCAGCCCAATAGCCCCCCCCCCACTCAACAACTTTTTGGGGCAGAGTCACCACCCCCCCCCCCTCCTGAAAAAAATCCTATGGGAAAAACTGTATTAATTATTTGACAGCATTCCTGACAGGGACTGGATCAGTGTAGCCTCTTTAACATACTTATGCTCCATTAGTTAAACCCTGAAGAACCAGATTCCTGCACATACACCATTTTCAATTTTCGCCACAGCTTTGCGTTTATGCATTTTATACTCCTGCAATACTTCCTTAACATTTGGCTCTAGGACCAGCTTCATGACGCTGGTTTTGAGAATTGTTAATATCAGATTTAGTGGAGCTGAGTCAAAGAGAGCCTGACTAAGTTGAACTCACTTTAGAAGGCAGCCTCAGGTACTTTCAAATATTTGTTTAACCCACTGTGTACGGAAACATATGTTGTCTTTGAAAAAAGGTACAATCAATTAGATGTCTTTTAAATACTAAAGTAATGTTGGCCTGGTTTCTGACCTGTGTTTGAGAAGCAGAGCCCGGAGAACACCGGCTCTGTCCTCGGCTCTGATCTGATCAGAGATGATCATCGTCTCCACCACCAGATGGGCGATCCCGGGCAGAGAGTTCTGCTCCAGGTCCAGAAGGATGGCACCTAGGGAAGGAAGGTACAGGAAGATAATAAGTGGCTGCTAATAGCAGACTCCTTACAAATTATTCACATCCAGTGCTTCGCTAAATGGGGGAGAAATTTAGCCCACAACACACTGGATGAGTTTTGCTTCTTTTTGTATGCCATGTTTATCTTTGTGGATTTTATTTCAGCTGGTAAACAGGTAAACCATAAGATAACCATAAGAACATCTGCCTAGCTGTATGCATGCAAAAGGAGCTGTTTACCGTGTGTGATGGTGCGGCGGAGCTCCAGCAAGCTGCGGAAGGAGAGGGAGGCCACATGTGGTTTGCCCCAGCGGTCTGTCTCCTCCTCCACATCCTCCTCAAACTTGATCCAGCGGGCCCGCTCCTTCCAACGCATTTCATGGTCCTTATCCACAATTAGCTCGTTCAGCTCTACAAACAACTGAAGATGAAGCAGAGCAGACTTGTGAGCATTAAAAAGCTGTGGAGATGCCCCTTCTCACTCGGATCAAGTGCAATGAGGCTAGCACCTATACAAACAATTTTACTTCAGAAAACACCGGCGCAACCAGTTTGGCTGTTACTTATCTTGGATAGTTTTAAACCAAAACAAGATATTATACTGATAGGAAAATAAATTCAGAGACAGTTAATCCAAGGATACAGTCCACACACATGTTTATGAGGAGCAACTGAGCTGAGTGGTTTGGATCCAGGCAAGAGTGGTTTGGACTGAGAGGATAACCAAATGGTTTGGAGAGACATTTAGTCACATTTCAACATAGAATTCCATTTTAGCAGTGTTCTCAGAGCAACACAATATAATACTCGTGATATGTGTTTTTGGGACATTTTTGCTGTCAAACTGAGGTGAAACATACTGTAAGGAGCAAGTTTGTGTTCAAGTGTCATCAGGTCAATGAAGATGAGTGTCCTTAAAGCTATAGTGCGTAGTTTCTGTCTCCCCCGTGAGGAATTCTAAGTAATGACAACGCTGTCGGCGCGTCCACATGACGAGAACCTGCGGTGATCGCGCACCACCCCCACCCCTCCTCCACGCAGTTGCTAGTAGCATTTATCCCGTCAAATCGAGGACGCAGAGGATAAAAAAAACGTGATCGGCTTCTATAATTATCTACACTTGAGTTCATGCGCGCGAAAGTCGCCCGGATGACACAATTTTGTAAACAAAGCCATACTAAGAAATACAGAGAGAGTTGTGTGGAGCTGATAGTCTTAATTAGCTTTGTATTAACTCATTTGGCAATGGCTTGAGTGTAACAGACGTTCATTAATATCAAAAAGTTGCGCACTATAGCTTTAAATTAAGACTACACTCCATGAGCCATGAACTTTATAAGACCTTTGTAGCCTCTCTCAGCTCAATGTTTTTGGTTTAATGGCCCACAATTATTATTATTATTACTGGTTCACTCTCACTGCTCTCATCAATCTTGTTTCTAGCAGCACTAGGCAGCTGTTTTCAGCGCAACACTATTGATAAACCCTCACGCTCTTCTGCCTAGCACTTAATAACTGACAAACGAATAGTGGATAGTTTAGTAGCTAAATAGCCAGATTTCCCATCCGGAGCTGGTGGAGACCAAACCAGAGCAACAAGGAGAGTGAATATTGGACATACATTTGTCGGGGGACCCGAAACACCACTCCAAATGAATGCTGTTAGAATACATATTTTGAAGGTAACACGTTCACCAAAACAACTTAAAGGGTTAGGGTAGATGGCGGTCGGCATGCAGCCAGTTTGGAGAAGCAGGCAGGAGTACCAACACGGAAGCTAAGAAATGTACTGCTGTGGACGAGGGCAGCAGCAAGAACATATTTTAGCCACCTAAAAAAAAAAAAAATCACAATCCATTTAAATCATCGCTTTACCTTTCTGTCAGACAGCCCCGGCTGTAGACCGGCAATTCCAGTTTACTGCAAGGTAAAATTACTGTTTTTGTCAAAGGAGTCTGGTGGCTTTGAAGAGAGGATAGATGGATATAACGGCGTCAGTTGCGCTTTCGGGAAGGGCTGTCTGACGGCAAGGTGAAGTGGTGAAAATATTCTAAATGCAGTACACACTTAAACTGATATTTATTTATTAGGTAGCTAAAATATTTTTCCCTGTGTAGTGCCATACATAGCAGAACATTGCTTAGCTTCTGTGTCTGTACTCCTGTCAGCTTCTCCAAACTGGGGGCACGCCAACTGCCATCTACTGTAGGTAATACACAGAGGTACATCACCGCCCACTATTTTAACGGCTCTGGTTCCGGAAGAGTTTTTCCCCGTTCAATATCTCCACTCATTAAATGCTTATATAAAGAGTTTTAGAACCTTTCATTCTGGGCAAAATAACATAAAGGTAAAGGTGAAATACTGTGTACAGAAACTAACATAGACGTCAATGGTAGAAGCTCGCTCTAGCCGTGAGTTCCACCAATCAAAGAAGTTGCTGTTACACTTAGGATTGTGGGTAGTGTAGTATCTCTCCATAAAACTGCAGGTAAAACATGTTTTTCTTAAAACAAGGTTGATTTTTAGACGGACTTCTAGCAGGAGCATAATCATTCCGTTTTACATCCTTGTCACTCGTCGTCAGGCTACCTTGGATGGTTTAGACATTATGGCTGATAATCAAAATCCTTATGGAGAAAATGAACAGGATTTTCACTTCCGGAACAACAATGTTGAGCTCTAATGAATTGTTCACCCAGTGATCACAATGCAACATAACGTAGCTGGGGGGGGGGGGGGGGACAAAGTGTGCTGCTCACCTCATGTGTTTTCTTATCTGCTGCTCTCTTCTTCTTCTTCAGGCTGCTCAGTGGTATGGAACTGTTGCTGCCTCGGGACACCAGACATCGTGAGGACTTCTTCACCAAGTGGCGTCTCACGCCGGGGTTGTCCTCAAATCTGTGACCTGGACAGCCACAAGTGTTTTAACACAACAACAAAAATGCAGAGAAAAGATCAACATTGCAAAATCATGACGTCTAGATTTCTGTAGAAGTAATTCCGAAATCAACCTAACGAGGTGCACTCTGTAGGCTGAAATGCTCTTTTAAGGACTGTGATACAAATACAACATAACTCAGAAAATGTGCTCCATGCTGGAAAATCTGAAATCTTATTTGTATATCTGTTTAAGTTTCCAGCTGACAGCAGAACATCTAATGACAGAAGGCAACAGCTCCGTGGGTGAGCCAGAATCTATGTACGCCAAGTGGAAGTGTTACAGAGGAGGTGGTGTCCCCTGACATTTAAGTAAGATCAAAAAGAGTTGATTTCATTTTCAATTTCCTTCCCCCACAAATCAGATTTGATTGAATTTAGCATAATGAGGAGGTCTTTTCATTACAGTGACCTGGGTCATTTGCCATGTAAAACAGTGGGAGGCTTGTGGGGTCCCTTCATTTGGATATAGGAACTGGGAAATGCAAAGTAAAAAGCTAACTACCTGTGTGGAAAATGTGTTAAGCGAGTGGCAAATGATGACTGACATGATTTGAGGTAATGATTATGATTTGGCAACATTGTGACTAATGAATTATTTCCAGGCCCAGTATGTGTTTTCATACAGATGAGGTCAAATGTAGGTATTTGGTGACATTTAAATATAACTTAAGAAATACATTTTAGATGGGTTAAAGGAAAATATCAGTAGTTGTTGCATGTTTTAACTGCAAATCAGGTGTATTTACATTTCTGTCAACTATTTTCCAAAGCATACCCCAAGTGTTTGGGCTGATTTAACACTTTCCAGGCAGCAATTAGGGAGTATGGGTAGGTACTGTATTAGGTTATAGTAATGGTTAAAGTTATGACATGGGAGTGGTGTGTTTAAGTTTACGGCAAATATCTGGGGGACAGATTAGAAACTGATATTTGCATTCAGCCTGGAACTGCTGTTGACTGTCCCAACGACTGAATTTAATTTCTTACTAAATAAACACTTTTTTCATCTTTTACATGAGCAGCCGGTGGTATCCAAAGTGAAGGTGAGTGAGAGAGTGTGTGTGTGTGTGTGTTCATAAAACTGCATCGAGTGTTCCATTCTGCTGCGTCATGCCTTCCTCGAGGAAACAGGGAGAAATGGAAATCAAGATGAAGTTAGGCTGTATTTCATCTCAGTGTGTCTCCGAAGGGAAAAGCTCTGAAGGCCATCCTTGTATGAACTGCTCCAGCTGATTTGGATGAGCTGATGTGTTCACCATAGGGCAGGGCACGGGCCACGGACCACCACAGATATGCACCACATATCTGGAACAAACTCCCAGAAAACTGCAGGTCCGCTGCAACTTTCACTTCTTTTAAATCAAGGCTGAAGACTTTTCTGTTTAAAGCTGCTTTTTTAAAGTAATTGTTCATTTCTTACACTCCACTGTAACTTTTATTATTGTACTTCGTAACTGTCCTATTCTATTTTACCTGTTTTTATATTCTTCTTAATAGTTTTTTTTATGTTTTATGTAAAGCACTTTGTATTGCCTTGTTGCTGAAATGTGCTATATAAATGAAGCTGCCTTGACTAATTTTGTTCCTCTTCCTCCTCTGGAACTGGTGTCTGACCGCGGCTAAGGCCTTTTTATCTTGTTTAAAATACCAAAATACTTGAACCATCTACAGCAAGTGTGAACAGTATTACTTTTGTTATTATAATCCAACAATACCACACATCATGTTTAAATCTCTGAGTAGTTTCCTGTGCAGCTTTGCACAATGGAGATCAGCAGCCAAATGTACCTAATCTCCTTGGCTAACATGCACTTTCTGCAAAAATCCACACCTAAACACATGTAAGTATGTACAAATACACTCTATACTATGCAAAAAAAATGAATTGGAGTGAATTTAGTAAGCTATCACAGATACAGCCTTTAAAAGGCAATGCCAAGTCTACCCACACATTTTTTCTTTAATGTAAATGTAGATCCTTGTTGCACATTCATAGACATTTGATTATTATTTCTTTTGTAGTGAGCTGGAGGACAAACCCTTGGGCTTTTTTCTGTGATGGGACCTAACAGGACTGGTCTTGACTGATTACTTGGGTCAACGATGCAACACACATGTTCTAGATTATACTTTTATAATATATATATTTATTCTGAGGAAAACAAGTCAGCTATACTAGCCACCTCATTTTGATTACACTGATCAAATGTCCATTTTAGAAATCAAACAAATCCCAAGAATGACCAAAATCCCTTCATTATCAAAAATCACGATGGAATTGCTGTCCACATATCTCATTTTCTGTTTCTTTGTGCTCTTGCCCTGAGTGAAATCCAATTGTTGTACAAATTGGATTTGCAACATATTTCTAACCAAAGCATCTTAAATCTAGCTAGAAATGTTTGTTCCATATAAAGTCATCATGATACAAAGCTTGGCACCACCTTTGAACTGTCTAAAATAATTAAATGTCTTCCTTCAGAGGTTTGCTGTCAATGTTTCAATGTTAGTTGACCCTGACTATGACCATGTCAAATTTGAAGTTATTTTACTCCAGTCCTTTTTTGAAAATTAAAGGGAAACCACCTCAAAATACAGTGTAACACACAGAAAATGTCCTTGTGTTTAAACTCTCATCAAATCTATTGCTTCAGATGTTTGCTGAAATGTTTAACGTAATCCTGTTCGGGATGACCCTGACTATGAACATGTCCAATCTGAAGTCATTGTACTGTCTCATTCCAAACTAAATTGAAAAGTTGGCAGCCCTGCACTAAAGGCTTTATGCAGTAGATCTGCCCAACATCTGGAAACAGACTATGATGTGTACAATCTGTGGAGTTCCCCTTTGATACTAGTGGTAAAGGTTTGTTAAAACAGGAATGTTTGCCTTCAATTGTCCTGCTCTTAATTTGGACATTATTTTAGTGTTGGTGAAACAAAGTCATAGAGGGGTGTGGCTCCCAAAGCATCTCATCACTTTCTGATCATTGCACAGATCTTACTCTAGTTAAACAAGACTAAGAGTCTACAGTCACACTAGAAAATGCAAACTGCCAATGAAAACATCTTAGTTTAGCGCGTTAGGAAGCTGAAATTAGCTAATTAGTACTAAACACAAAGTATAGCTAAGGCTGATGAATGTGTTTAGTTTCATAGGTATTTCTTCAATATCCAAGTTTTGATCTGATGATGGTGCTAGAGGAAACGTCAGGGGATCACCAAAGTCATGGAACATGTCCTACTTGGCTAAATCCCGGTGTGCGAAACATGAATTTATTTACAAAATGTCATGGCCATCCATCCAATAGTTAGGGGTCCCACACCCCCTGTTGAAGAGCTAGAATAAGTAGCTACGCAGAAAAGAAATGTAAGTGAGTGAGCAAGGTTGGTTGACAGTACATGTAATGACTTTGTTGTGGAGTTAATACACTACCCATATAAGCTGTATTGGTGTCTTGCTGGCGCGCCACATCGGGAATGTCACCACAGACACCAAACAACCACAACTCCGGTATACTAAGACAGCCGAACCTTCCCTAGCAGTGATTGGCTTAATCAGAATGTAACTGACGTTCAATTATATGTAAAAGTTCTGCACTTTAGCTTTAAACTGACATTTACATTGCAATGGCATTTGGCAAGCACAGTTATCAATATCAACATAAAATACTGCTCAAAATTCAAACAATACCATCAGTCATGTCAATCATTTAAGTTATAGTTTCTACCCAATGTACCCAGTTGGTGCTAGCGGTTTTTAGCTACAATTGAACCCTAAACCAATTAGCGATTATATATGTGCTCAGGTATTGTAGGCTAATCACCTTCATCTCTTTTGCATGGGTTGGAACCTAGCTTCATCACGGGACTAGTGTGCCATGTCCCAAATAGGGATAAAAACAGCGGAACTACACATTGCTTGTCAATGCGATGTCTTTCCGCTCTAGCTGTGGCTGACCCCCAAAGCCAAATGGGTGCCACTAGATCAATGAGAAAGCAGGAAACAGCAGCAGTGGAGCACCGTGTCAATTTCGCTCAATACCGGGGACAACTTTGTTCTGTGTGTGGGCATGAATAAGGCTGATATTGCCATTAATTAAGCACACAGCATGCTACATAATCAATGGAAACAAGTGAGCTCCTGTACACTGATCATCCATGTACAAATAGAATCAAAATGCTAATCCATGTGAATTTGTCACTGTGTTATGACATCAGAACTTCCTTTATTGGAAGCTTGGCACAACATTCTTTAACTCAACTTTAAAGCTCTTCATTGAATGAGCAGGAATGTGATGCTACCCAGCAGGAGTATAGGTGAATCTCCACACAACTTACAGACAGGCTCCTCCGGTGAACCCATTTGAGTGTGGATTGACTCCAGCAAGTCGTAGTCATCAAAATCCAAAACAAACTCTTCAAAGTCCCCTTCCACATTGGGCAATGAGTTGCGGTGCTCCATTTGCTGCAGCTTTGGAGTGCCAAAGCCTTTTGGGACACTGCACCGACGTTCTGATCCATACTGGTCAGTGGCAAGCTTCTTTTCAGAAGTTCCAGCCACCTGGATCTCCTTTCCCTCAACGTCTGTCATCTCCACTGTTGGTACCTCCTCCTATCCTCCTCTCTCTGAGTGGACACACTGCTCATTCAGGGATTCCAATTCTTGAACGCCGTCGCTTGCCCTGGGTCACAGTTCTGATGAGCGTGGGTCTTTGCAGCGACCACTAGCCTACCTCTGTTGTATTGCTCGGGTTGTGCAAAAGAAACTATATGTACACTTTTGCAAACCAGCTCCAAAAAATGTTTCAAAAAAGGCTTTCGCCTCAGGCACCCAAGAAACAAATAGCTTGTGTTCAGGAAGTCCAACTTCAGAAATGGAAGTTCTATGAAGCAAAAAAAAACAAGCGCACAAAAAGAAAGATCTTGAAAATTCAGTCCAGAAACACAAAACACAAGATCCTCAATGTGACAAAAACTTAGCTTTGCCTTAAATCCAAACAAAAAGCAAAGTTGGAGCTACACCCTCAGGAAGAAGCCCCTGCTGTATCCACGATGAGAGAGATGCATACATAGAACTGTAGCGAATATCACTTTAGCTGCAACTAGTATTGATAAGGGATGGTCTACTTTGTGAGACCTGCCTGTCAGCTGAATGGAAATGCCGCCCTTTTTTAATGATTTCCCCTGCCCATTGATCTTGGTGGCTGTTGGAAACCAAACAGAAAGTAGATCGGAGCAGAATAGTTAATGCCTTTCGTTTCCATAGTGCCGCCATCACTTTCCCACCATGTGATGTGCAGGAGGGTAAAGGTCAAGTTCCAAAGGGTGGCATCTCCACCCATATAAAATACAAAACACACATGCAGAAATAAATACTGAGAGCTCTAAGTGCACAAACACTGCGAGTGTGGAGCTTAAATGAATGAGCTCCAGCACTCTGGTTAGTGAGATATCATGGTGCTAATTATCAGGGCAAGCTGTACCGCTCCTGTCTCTGGGTCTCCATGGAAACCATGAGGTGTCAAGGTCTGACTTGTCTATAACAGGTGCCCCAGTGCGAGCTAAACAGGACCCTCTCTAAAACACGCTCAACATGATTGAATAATGTATGTGTGTGTGTGTGTTTGTGTCACTTTCTGCATTTGCATGTGTGTGTGTGTGTGTGTGTGTGTGTGTGTGTGTATGTGTGTGTGTGTGTGTGTGTGTGTGTGTGTGTGTGTGTGTGTTACATTACATTTCATTTAGCTGACGCTTTTATCCAAAGCGACTTCCAATAAGTGCATTCAATCATGACGGTACGAACTCAGAACAGCAGGAATCACATAGAAGTACAGCTTCAAATAAGCCAAACTACAGAGTGCCATCTGTGTCACTAATCCGAACCCTAACCCTTCACAGCATTACATTCCTACCAAGCATAACTTCAAACAAATCAAATTTGTACATGAAATGAATCTGATGAAATGAATCTGATGAAATGAATCTGATGAAATGACGCAGCTGTTTGTCACCAGCTCTCCCACGGTGCCTATAACACAGGACTGCGTACGATACCGGCCTGCTGAACGCCTGCTGTACTCACATGAGACAGCTGTCGCAGGTTGATCTCTGGTTGTCACCGTTAGCAGAGACTCATGTCTGCAGTGGAGTTCCATACATTTCTCTACACCAAAAAATTATACTGAATTACATTTTATGAATATGAAATTCAGTTTCAGCCAATCCAGGCCCTCACTCTCTTATTAAGTTGTCCACATGTACATGTTTTCTGCTTTCTCTTTATATATGTTTCTTCTTTCTTTCTCGCTTTCTCATTTCCAGAAGTCAGTTAAATTATGCTCACATGTCACGCATTAATCAATCAATTTCCATCCTCCACAAAGACACCTTGCACGTCACAATGGCGGCTTGAATGGGGTATAAGTTTAAAGTGGCCATATTATGCTCATTTTCAGGTTCATAATTGTAATTTGAGATTGTATCAGAATAGGTTTACATGGTTTAATTTTCAAAAAACGCCATATTTTTGTTGTACTGCACATTGCTGCAGCTCCTCTTTTCACCCTGTGTCAGGTCTCTGTTTTAGCTACAGAGTGAGACCTCTCACTTCTGTAACATCTTTGTTGTCAGTTGCACATGTGCAGTAGCTAGGTAAGGATTACATGAGCTAGCTAGGTGTTTCTGCAACTTCAGTCTCTACAAAGCAGGATTAGCCGAGAGACTTCTTCTAAACGAGGGCGCACTTCCAACTTTGTGTGGAATACCTGCAGAACAGGGACATGTAAGTAGTTCTATACAATTTATTTTGTAGATTAGGGTGAATTCATGTGTGCTGTAGCAGTGTTTTGCCATTGAGAAGTTTGAGAACGAGCTAGCATGCTAGCGCTAGCATGCTAACGGTTAGCCCCCTAGGCCCCTCGTCTCGGCTAGTGACGTAGAAAGCCGTGCAGATTTTGACCAGCTCACCCGGAGACTGAAGGCAGGACACATTCAGAAACCGTATCTCACTCAAAACAGCATGGATGTTTTTTTTTCAAAGTTTGTATGCGTGTGGAAGCACCAGAGACACAAAATAACACCCCAAATCCAAGAAAAAGTGATTTTTTTTTTCATAATATGGGCACTTTAACAGCCTGTCAAGTCCAACTCGTCCAACTCTCACTCCCAACTCGTGAAGAGATAGGTGAAGGACTGAGACAGCGGCAGAGAGCACACTTTGACAACGTGATTTTAAAGTTTAAATAACTTCTTCAGCCAAGGATCAATATAAGACTAAAACCAACTCACACTTTCACTTAAAACTTCTAAACTGTGAGTTCAACTGGAGATCCCAGACATACAGCAGTAATATACATGGCCTGTCAATGTCAAGCATCACTCCCTACAAATCCAATAGCTATTTTTGAGTGACTCTTAGTGCCCCGTTTGCTGTTTCCAGATGGTTCTTAAACAGTCAATGATCACTGGTCTGCAGCAGGAATGGCCAGGGGCAGGGTCGCTGCTGAAGGGGAATCGACTGCAGCCCCTGTTAATTAATGCCCTGGTCGCTGGGAGAGAGAGAGCTTTTCTCTGGCAACACAAGCTTTTGCCTCCCAATCTCTCTCTCTCTCCTTCCATTCTTTTTCTCTTTCTATCTCTTACCGTGCTGCTCACACAACCTGGATATGAGAGATGTGGTACATTTTCTATCGTTATATCTGAAACTTTCATGGAAATAATATTACAGAAGGATAAACATATGATGGAGGGTATATAAACCTTCAACAATCTGCAACTGACTCGGTCAAAACGTCACAGCACCTAATGTCTTTTACTCTGACTTTCTGCTGATTCTAAACATTGAACTTTGTATTTATTGGCAGATCAGTATGGCCTCTACCCTGTAATAATATCAGTCCTTCCAGAAAAATGCAGAGTTTTTTTGTGATTGTTGCGGGCATAAATCCTTGATTATGTGGCGCGTTTTCTTAAAAAATGCGATGGAATATGCGTGATATTTATGCCGTTTTATGCGATGAAATTGCGGGAACTTGCAAAAACTGCGGTTTCATCATGGCTTCATTGCGGGGTTTGCAGCTTTTCGATGACGTTAACGTCGCGTAATTACGTCACTTCATAACGTTCCCATGGCAACAGGGGAAAATGGCTGCTCTTGTGTGAAGTAAACGCAACATTTTTCAACTTTCTGCTAAGATATATGTGACTTTTTTTGCAGCGAAAATGCGGGGATTATGAAATCATGCAAGCCCTGCATATTTTGCACGGAAATTGGCAATTTATGCGGCGAAAGTGCGGCGTATTTGAAAAAATGCGGCCCCCGCATAAATATGCGAACTTTGGCTGATTATGCATTGAATTATGCGATCGCATAATCACGTTTTTCTGGAGGGACTGTAATATGATACTTTACACCCTTTTGGTAAGATAAAGGCTGCCAGCAATAGCAATTCATGTGTTAAGGAGATGAAGATAAGCTAAATTGTTGTGTGTTGCTTTCTGCCCTAATTGTGCTAATTATTTCCTCACTGCCATTGTTAACTGCAATGGAGCTCAGATTGAAATGGTTGGCAATGTATAGTTTTGACACATTTGATTCAGTGTCTCATATGTCACAACAATATGTAATAACTGAATATATATACTACCGGTCAAACGTTTGGGGTCACTTATAAATTTCCATTCCATTCATTCCAGACAGAATACCAGCTGAGATCAGTTGCATTGTTTTTTTAATCAGGGCAGCAGTTTTCAGATTATATTATGTGTTTACATAATGTCAAAAGGGTTCTCCACTGTTGTAGACAGAAGTGGCTGAAGAAACGCTTGAAATCCATGCTTTTTGGTCTAAACGTCATACCCAAATTAAAAGTGGTACAGCTCCCATATACTTTGACGCTCAGGGGTGAGCCTGATATCACTGGAAAGGTGATTGATGTGGGTGTGTTTGTGTATTTGAGAAGTGTTGTATTTTGTAGTTTTTTGGCTTTTTTCTTTGCACTTCAAATGGAAATAAAAAAATCCACAGACATATCTGTAGAAAAACCATCATATAAAATCCATTTTTGAGTCTTCTGGCTTCATTTTTTCTGTAATAATCTGAGACACGTGGCTATGGCCTTGTGCTGTCTGTATCTTACCAGATGTGTTTACAGCAGTGTATTTTAATCATTTTACAGATGTATGACTTGGATGGAAATAAAAACCCTCCATACTAGCCTCTGTAACTCTGTGTCAGTAAGGCCTAGAATCACCCTGACACTTGTAATAAGAACTTGAGAGTGTTTCCTTTCCAATGATATCAGGCTCACCCCTGAGCGTCAAAGTATATGGGAGCTGTACCACTTTTAATTTGGGTATGACGTTTAGACCAAAAAAGCATGGATTTCAAGCGTTTCTTCAGCCACTTCTGTCTACAACAGTGGAGAACCCTTTTGACATTATGTAAACACATAATGTAATCTGAAAACTGCTGCCCTGATTAAAAAAAACAATGCAACTGATCTCAGCTGTTATTCTGTCTGGAATGGATGGAATGGAAATGTCTAAGTGACCGGTAGTGTACACTGATGTACTGTGGAGTTTTCTCTTCATCATCCTACTGTAAATGTGATTATCATTTTCAGAAACCATGAGCAGATACTGTCATTTCTTTGTCCTCCATCCTTTGTGTTATTTGTTCGGAAGCTAATTCTTAACAGTATGTGCGGGGGCCAGAAGCTGTGTGGGTAGCTTTCATGAGACAGAGTGTGTGGGACGCCCATAGTGGAGCCAAGTTACAGGCAGCAGGGAGAAAACTTGTCAATGGTCGGCACCAGAGCAGCAAGGGAGTCAATACGTGTTGCGTCAGGGTTTCCAGGTTGACCACTATTTCAAAGAGGCGGGGACAATAACAATCTTATATTACTGTTCCAATATTGTTGATGTTAAATAGACTGTAAGGTTAACATATTTTACATTACACATGTCTTGTAATCCAGATGAAACACGATTTATAAAGAATGTTATTCATTATATTTGACATTAAAAGAAATACAAATTAGCTACTTTTGGTGGACAAATAAACAACATTAACATTCTCTAGTTAGTAGACAGTCCTGTTTGTTCCAAGTAGAGGTCTGTTGTATAACTTTAGGATTTCTATGGTTAGAAATATTTCCATCCATGAAGTGTTTAGATATTACTACAGTTAGTATTGTGCTGTTTGAAACTGACAACAACTGTCTCTTGCTCTATTAGCAGGACAAAATAATAGAACACATAATATGCAGTATGTATAAAAAACACCAGTATCTATAATTAAGGTGTCTTAAATTAAATAAAGCTGATAATACTAAGGAGCTTAAGTTATTTTCCTGTTTTGGATTCTCACAATAAAAGAGCTGCGAACCAAAGAGTAGCAGCTGTCGAGTTATAATCAGTCAGGGAAAATGATAAAACAAAATATGTATGTGTGTGTGTGTGTGTGTGTGTGTGTGTGTGTGTGTGTGTGTGTGTGTGTGTGTGTGTGTGTGACACACGTATGAAAAATAAAAAGCCATTGGGTAATCTAATATTTCTTATTTCTAATACACATATGCCCAGGATCCGACTACAGAAGCGGGTCAGAAAGAAGTCATGGACTGATATTTAAAATGTTTGTACTGTTACATTCAAAATAGCCATAATTCATTTGAACTATGAATGTGTTGTATAGGCAGATGTAGTCTTTACTGCCAGTAGAGGGTGCTGATCGTTATAAAAAAGAAAAGAAAAGATGACTCCAATCATAAATGCAGGTGAAAACATCTGATCCAAACTTTCGAGATACATTTTGCTGCTTGAAATTAATATTCTGTATTCTATTTACAGGGACCTGGACAAGTTATTCCTATGGCAGTTAAATAGGCCTATAACTTAACATATTGTATATTGTAATCAAAGCAGCAGTAGTCGGTCTTCCACAATAAAACAGTCAGGATAACATCAACAGAATGGTATCCAGCTCTCTGTCAGGTGGAATGGAAGCTTCTTTTACTGTCTGTTTTGAAGGGAGCTGCACAGAGCCAAGAGTCTGAAGTCATATCCATTTATGTTCGGATCAGAGTGCTGCTGATGCTCTAAAATAGACACTTTCTTTCTTTTCTTTGCTGCTTTTATCTTAACTATACACATGTACATAGTTATTTTTTATCATGACTTTATGTTGATGAGGCTGCTTACCCATACTGCACATGTTATGTACTATTATGACTGTTATGATGAGTCGTACAACAGGCAGTGTGCAGTTTTGTTGGCGGCCGGCAGTCTGTGCATGTAATATGAGTGTGTCCGTGCGGAGTGGTAACAGTCTGTGTCTGTGTACTGTATGTATGTATGCACTACGTTGTGTAGGGCTGGGTACCGAATTCAAAACATTTTTTTGGCACCAGCCAAATTGCCTCTAAAGTATTGAGTATTGAAAAATGCCCCGTCATTCAATACCCAAAGAGTAAATCTCATCAGCGTCAGTGAGCCAATAAGCATGCAGCATGCTTCTATCAAGATCTAATCATGTTTGTGATTGGTTGTCTAACGTAACAAGTCATAGAGACACGCAGGAAAAACTCTACGTTACACAGGTCCGGGCTCACGTAGTAGGAGAGAAAAATAAATGATAAGATTTTTGCCATAATGTGTAATGTTGTATTTTCTTTTTGTTTTAGAAAATTGGTATGGAAAAAAGTATCGTTTAGGAAGCATGTCGAAGTCACAGTATTGGTATCGGTACCGGTATAGAATATTTTTGAACGATACTCAGCCCTAATGTTGTGTTGAATTTCCTAAACAGCAGATACTGTCTGTGTATGTGTTTTCTCTCTTCCTTCGTCATTTAATCATTTATCCACGCAGTCCTACGCTCCATTGTCCAATCCTGATCCCACAGTGCAGGCCAATAGGGGTGCACGATTCAGAAAATGTCACGATTCGATTCAATATCAATTTTTAAGCTCACGATTCGATTCAAAAAAGATTCTCGATTAAAAAAACGATTCTCAATTTAAAAAACTATTCACAGTATGTAAATGTAGTTACTTTTCTCATGTGATTGTAGTAGACATATAATTAAAAAAAAAAAAAAAAAAAAACACCCCTACACCCCTGCACACCCCTACAGGCCAACATACACCGATGGAAATTTTCTGAAATTTATCTATACCATTAATCTTACTAATATTTGGCATTATCATTCTGAGCTGGTACCTCATAGTCATTAGTGTAGTGAGTAACATTAAAGCAGGATAACCAATGAAATAAATCATTATAATAACACAAATACATACGAAAATAAAAAAAAGGATGTGAGCCTTTTGAAAATTGGGGAATTGAATCACTAACCTAAATACACAGGCTGACCAACATGAAAACGTGTTTCATGCATGACTACATGAGCTACTATAGAGACTTGGCAGTTATATCATAAATATCCTAGCAACCACATCAGGCGCTATAGTGAAGGTCTGCTGGAGAAGTGGTAGCGCCCAGTGACTGGCTGATATATATACCACCCTAGAAAAAGACACCTCACAAAGATCCCCCTCACGACGCTGTTGTGGCGTGGGTGCAAAGTAAAATTGAGTCATCTGAGAAGTTACATTTTAGACAACAGAGAAAATCATCTCCCATGTCCCCTGCTCCAAAGCCTTTATTTCTCGATAGCAAAGAGATTATATAAAAGGTAGTGTTTTTAGTCAACTGGTAGCCCAGCCATGTGATTACTTTGTGGGGCAAAATATGTCACAACATAGCAACGGATTTATATTTAAACCCCTATTATATTCACACATAGGGAAAAAAACTACCACACAGTAAGTCATTAAAAATAACATCTTTGTTTGTCCAAAACACCAATACCACCCGCCTGACAAATGACACCAGAGTTCATTCAACACCACTCTGACTAGGGATGGGCATGATTACTCGACGATCGATAATTGATTATTAAGAATTTCGTCGATCACGTTAATTTGTTATTGATTAAACTAATGCTGGTTGCGTTGCGTAGTGTGAGTCATGAAGCAATGAAATGAATTGCACAGTGTGGCAGCAATTAAACATTTTACCACCCGGGGGCAATATTTGACTCCATACTCAGTTACCTGGCTGCGAGTTTACGTTTTGATTTCAAAAGTAATCACGAAGAAGACACGGCGAAGTGTGGCGTGGGACTATTTTGATTTAAAAAAACTGGCTGGACTGACGGTCACCAGGTAGCGGTCGCCGTCTGACCCCAGATCATGTCAACATGCTTATCTTTCTCAACAAAATCAGTAGACTAGTGCAGAAGTTGGATGTGAGTTACTGGTTATTTTTTATTAGGCTTTGTCCGTGCCTTGGATAATTTTGAGTTACATTTTGACAACACCTGTCAGATCTAAGTTTTATTCTGTTTTTGGTTAAGTTATTATTTAACATTCTTTTTATTTATTATTTGTTATTCTGTTTAAGAATGCTGGCTCGCAGCTGCAGGTTCTGCTGCTTCAGAGCACCGCACCTAATCTATATCTATATCTATAACCTCCAGTTTAACTGCCACAAGTTGTTCTTCTTGTAATTAAGATCTCATCAAGGAAAAACACGCTGTATTTTTGTATTTTCATTGCATTTTTAATTTATAAAAAGTTAAATAAATAATGAATTTTAATATAAAAATATTAATGATGAATCGATAGTCGATCGTTAATTCTCCCGACGATCGACTAAGAAAATTTAATCGAATGCCCATCCCTAACTCTGACACATAAAAAAAAGTTAAGATTGAAGGTTTGAGAGGATTTTGTGCAGCACTGCTGTGGTAGGCAACATTCTATTCTACTGGTGTACCTAATGAATTGTACTGCCAAGTCTATGGAATATATATATATAGCGTGTCGGTCATTATTGCCAGTTAGAACCCTGACAGGGTGATGCAGGACTTGCAGTCCCGGTCACGACGGATAACTTTAGCGCTGATGAGCACGGCTCTCTGGTGAAGGCCAGGTCGCCCCGGTGAGTGAGCTAACCATGGAGCTAACTAATGCTCTGTTTGCACTGTTGCCATTAGTGCTGTTAGCGAGCCCCGTTTCCATCACCCTCTCTCTGTCTTTGTTACCCGCTGATCAGCTATATGAGCTCCGTATGAGCACAGATATTGATTTAAAAATGTTCTGCCAGAGTCTGTGATCCATGGCAACGGTCTGTTATACTTAGCAACGGTCTGTTATACAGAAAGAACAGACCGTAGAATGCTTCCGTCAACATAAATTACTTTGTCAGTGCACAGGGAGTCTGGCTTAATGGATTTACATTGTTGCAATTATATCACTCTTACTTTTCATGTCATCCAGGTCGGCGCTGGCCAACATCTGGGCCTCAGCCTCATCAGTGGGCACCTGCTGGTAGACGGCCGTCTCTAGAGCCGTCATGCTGCCGATGCAGATCCGCTCCCGCAGGTCATAGTTGCTCCGCTGGGCGCCCGCCACACGATGGTGGACGGGCTTCCTACGGAACCAGCCGCGGGTCGTGTTTAATCTCGAGGGATGTGATCCTGGGGGAACACTGACAGAAAGCAAAGACAGATATTGGTGAATTTAAAGTAGGGCTGTGCCATTAATACAAATTGTAATCACAATTACAATTCCGGCTCCTAATTATTACAAAAACAGAGTAATTGAGAAAAACAATTATTTTGCACGTTACGTTTTGCAAGTGTTCCAAATGGAAAAACAAGTTAAAATGGGAAATGTATGAAGGGAAATTGTCAATATTTTGTTTCACTGTTTTTTAAAAAAAAAATGTATATCTTTCCAAAAGACAATGAATAATCGTGTTAAATAATCATGATTTCAATACTGACCCAAAGTATCGTGATTAAGATTTTTTCCATTATCAAGCAACCCTAATTTAAAGATTATCAAATGTCACCATAAAGTGTGGAGGTTTAGATGTTAAATTTGGTAAAATGTAGATAAACTATCAAACAAAATTCAAATGTTGCTGCTGTGCTGACTGAAATGCTGTGTTGTGGCGCAGGGTTGCATTGCTATGTCTTCACCAGGAGAGGGCTTCACAACACAGCAACAGGCCAGCATCTCCTCACCAACCCTCTGAGTCATCCACAGCTGTGTTCACTCAAACACACACACACACACACACACACACACACACACACACACACACACACACACACACACACAAACACACCACAATCTGATATCACCAACTAATTAACAGTCCAGGATCAATGACAAAGTTGTTTGCCCATTACAACCAACCAATCAGTGGCAGGTTTTGATTGTGATGTCATTAAAGGGGAGGTTCAGAATTTTGGACGTAGGACCTCATTTCCAAGTTAGCCAGTGTGTTATTTATCAGTGGAGACAGTTTTCGACACTTTTCATCCAGTCCTTCCAGTTGCAGAGTTCGCTGATGCTAGGCTAGCGCAAGTCAACAGTATCAGCTAGCCTGCCACTAAAAACTTCTTACCCACTCCACAGTACACCCAAGGCAAATAAATTAGAACTCCAGACTATCGATGTAAATGTCTGTGTTGATAGAATAATGTTAGAAATAAAACTACCCTTACATCTCAATGATCGCATTACATTTTGAGGGACTAGTTTCTCAGCAGTGGCAGAATTTTACTTTGCTCTGGTTAGTAGTACTGTGCCGAAAAGTAAACAAGAAACACACTACAGTCGAGACATCTAGTAGTAGCCTAGTACATTGGTATTGAAGCCATGCATTGGAAATAAACCAAACAGATGGGCACCACAAAGTTTCCACACATTTCCATTGGGAGATTCAGAAAGGAACCAACTGTGGCTTCTTGCTGCTGGCTTGGACATCAAGATACCGGCGGAGACTCTACTCAAGTGGCGAATGTGTAGTGATCATTTTAGACCAGACGACTTTGAAAAACCCAGCAATCTAAAGGACCACAAGTCACTGACAACGAATGCGGTTCCATCCATCTTTCCAGATGCACCAACAGCTATTAATGAACAGGTAATTCTGTAATTTCCCATTTTTGGGATCAATAAATATCTATCTATCTATCTATCTATCTATCTATCTATCTAATAACTTTTGATAGGCTAGTCTAGCTATTAAAGCTAGCCCCTTTCATAACGTTAGCCTAGCTACTACTGATAGATTGAGACTGACAACGTTAGTGGAGATAACTTTACAGTTCAATGCATTGTGGAGAGTGACAACGTTAGCTAACGATATAGCTACATTCTTGGTAGATACCTGGCTGGGCTAACCGCTAACTTTAGGTAATTGCTGACAGAAAAGTCATGTAATCTTGGAGAGTTTTCATGCAAATTGCAGCGGCAGGTAAATAAACTCGCATGACTGTCATGGAAACCGGCTTCCTCGGTAGCCTAGGTAATATCACCCCGCCGCTGTTGTATGCTACCAACTACAGGGAACAACGTAAAACTATTGCAATGCGATGCAAGGGTAGTTTTATTTCTAACATTATTCTATCAACACAGACATTTACATCGATAGTCTGGCATTATAATTTATTTGCCTCGGGTGTACTATAGAATGGGTAAGAAGTTTTTAGTGCCAGGATAGCAAATACTGTTGACTTGCGCTAGCCTAGCACCAGCGAACTCTGCAACTGGAAGGACTGGATGAAAAGTGTTGAAAACGGTATCCACTGATAAATAACACACTGGCTAACTTGGAAATGAGGTCCTATGTCCAAAATTCTGAACCACCCCTTTAATAGTGCGACGTGAAGGTAAAAAAAAAAAAACTTTCGCCAGTTTCACTATCGTAACGGCTACCAGTTTCAGATCTCCCACCGATACTTTACTATTGTGCTTAACAGGTACGATTTAGCCTAGTTCCAAGTGTTTGAACGTCTTCAAAAACATTATAGAGTTAACGTGTAGGCTAAACAAGATAACAATAACTAGCATGACCAGCTAACGTGTATGACCAGCTAACGTGTAGGCTAAACAAGCTAATAAAGATAACTAGCATGACCAGATAGTGTGCTAGCAGTTATTAAATTGAAAAGGGTTGAGCTACCAAGTGTGATATTGATAAGAATTAAAATATCAGTTATTCTGTGCTGTCACTAAGTGTTGATCCAGGACCACCACACACTCTGACACTAGGCACTATGCTGATGCCTGCGGCAAAGGGAAAATTATAATAAAAGGGAGAGATGTTGAACTTTGAAGTCTATAACGTTGGTTTGGCTCAAAATTGTTTTTCAAATATGTTCATAGCTAAAATGGATGCATGTGATTATTTTAGATTATTTTTTTAATCGATTGACAGCCCTAGTTTTAAACCATATACCATACCATAACATAGGTCTTATCATAATTCATTTGGACCACTTGCACTGGGGCATATTCTTTCCCTCCTAATTGGGAAATTGGAGCAATTACAGTTTTAGTTTCTAAATAAAAAACATTTACTAAACATTCTGTTTTTATTTTTATCATTTCATACATTTTCATGTATGGGCAAATGAACACACACATTAATCAAGTTCAAGTAGTTTATTGTCATGTACTCAAAAGGAATTATAAGTAATGATAATGTGGTGTGTGGGAGGGGGATGACGTGGCAAGTTTGTCTTTCTTGGATCCACGTTTTCTTTTTTCTTCATTGATGACCGCTTTTTTAATAATATCCTCCATTTCTGAAAGAAAAGAGCACATGGTTTTACCTCCACAGACTTTACTCACAATACAAGGCTGTGGTGGTCCTGGATCAACACTTAATCACAGCCACAGAATAACTGTGGCTGTGATTGTCCTGGACTAACAATAAACAACAGTCCAGGATAATGTGATGCTGTGGTGGTCCTGGATCAACACTTAATGACTTGCAGCTAATTGTAGCATCGCACATATAAGTTGCTAATGCTATAAAACACACACATTGCTAGGGTGTTTTGTCTGTAATGTTAGTTATGCAAAACATGTCTACAGACTCACACAGGCTTAGCTTGAACATTTTAGTAGTAAACTACCTTCAGGCTAGTTCATACCCCCACAAGTCTGCTAGCGCCCTAGCTGGTCATGCGAGGTAGCCTGTTTTCCATAGGATTAAAGTGGTTAGCCTAATGATAGACATTCCATCTTGTTAATAGAGATACCTGGACACTGATATTTTATTTCTTATCAATATCACACTTGGTAGCTCAACCCTTTCCAATTGAATAACTGATTGCACACTAGCTGGTCATGCTAGTTATATTCATTAGCTTGTTTAGCCTACACGTTAGCTGGTCATACACGTTAGTTGGTGATGCTAGTTATCGTTATTAGCTTGTTTAGCCTACACGTTAACGCTATAATGTTTTTGAAGAAGTTCAAACTCTTGGAACTAGGCTAAATCTTACCTGTTAAGCACAATAGTGAAGCATCGGTGGGAGATCTGAAACTTGCAGCCGTTACGATAGTGAAACTGGTGGACATTTTTTTTGTTGGAATTTACCTTCACGTCGCACTATTAATGACATCACAATCAAAACCTGCCACTGATTGGTTGGTTATAATGTTAATCCAGGGCAAACAACTTCGTCATTGATCATGGACTGTTCATTTTATGATTAAAAAACAACAACAATTTACATCCTTATGTTTATGCATGTGTGCCAGATGGTCTTCTAATATCTATATTTCAGCAGGAGCCTTTAGTGACCCATTATAGCCTTAAGGACTGTATAAATGAGTTATTAGTGTTAGATAGAATGTGATTTGCTCACATTCCTAATGAAACATTTCAGATAAAGGGTAGACACTAAGGCTTGCTGAATCAGTGACTTCTTTTACATCACTTCTTAAAACAAAGTTTTATGGACTTGCTTTTATGTGTTGTCGTCTTATTATCATCTTTTCATTGTATTTATTCATTTGTTGTTTTTCTGTCCTTTAAAGGTGTCCCATCTTCTATTTTATCTATTACAATGATGTGTGTACTATATATGTGTATGTGTATTGATTTGATGTGTATAAATGTGTATTGATTTGTATGTGCTTTTGTTTCTTCTGTCAAAGCACATTGTAAACTGTTGTTTTTAAAGGTGCTATGCAAATAGAGTTATCATCCCCTATATAATAATGCTGCTGTTTGGCTGTCTAACGTAACAAGTTGTAAAGACACGCAGGAAAAACTCTACGTTACACAGAGACGGAGCTCACGTAGTAGGAGAGGAAAAAAAATAAGGTGAATTGTGCCGTAATGTGTAATGTTGTAATTTCTTTTTGTTTTATAAGATTGGTATCGAAAAAAGTATAGTTTAGGAACCGGTATCGAAATCACAGTATTGGTATTGGTGCCGGTATTGAATATTTTTGAATGATACCCAGGGCCAAAAACACGACTCCAGATGAATATTTATGTTGCTCAGCTTCTGCTGGAAGTGCAGGCTACAGCAATGAGGATTTTTCACAGCAGTCATTTTGCCTCGCTATACTAGCAAAAGCTCAGGTGAGATGTCAGGTGAAATGTTGTAATAGCCTACCTGTTGCAAGCCGCTTCCTCGCCACGCAGCTTCTCATTCAATCCAAGAACAGCAACTCCCCCGTTATGAGCCTCCCCCTCTATCAGAGCGGGTGCGGCTAGCCTCGACAATGGATGTTCTTCGTTTTCCTTGTGGAAGGCAGTGAGCGGGAGAGGTTCCTCCAAGTCCTCTTGGCTCCCCAAACTAAACTGAGAGGAAGAGGAAGATCAGTGAGAGGGGAGGAAGATGCTAACATTTGGTTATACAGTAGGTATCGGTAGGTTGTTACGGAGCCAGGCACTTTTGCACTAACACAGAGACACGGGTCCATGCCTCGGCCATCTCAATAGCAGGGAAGATCCTGCGTTCATTTAAATTTCTTGGAATATTAATAGACAACAAATTGACAACAAAAATATTCAATGGCTATGAGCTGGACCAGTGATTTTCCTGTTTGGTTATTTCTTCTTGGTGGACTGTTTAATGGTTTTTGGTTCATCAATTCAGATTATTTTGTTCTTGATTTTGTCCAGAAAGGGGTTGATTTGTTCCAGCCGAGTTCAACGTGGACACTGATGGATGCAAATTGAATTTCTATTATCTATAATTAATGTATAAAAATTAGAGGGCGTAGTAGGACCAGAAATGTTCTCAACTTCTTACTACCCATTTTGAACATGAACAATATTATTTGTTGTTTGTCCATTGAGTCGCTTATTTGTTGCTTGTATGTTTCTAAGGGTTCCCGTTAGTTTTTCATTGTTATTGCGTATAAGTTTTACTTTGTGTTTGTATTTTTTTTTAACATGTTCAAATAATTGACTAAAAGAAATGGTATGAATGTATCACTAGAGGCCCCACTGTTCCTCAGTCTTATTTTACCTGTGGTTGGATGTCAGGTAGCTCTGCGGGGGGGGCAGCCCCTCCCTGTCCCTCCGTCTCAGACTCGGCCTCTTCCTCGTCTACCTCGTGGATGGTGGGTGTAACATCGGAGGGGGGCAGAGAGGTCTTCCTTTTCTTCTGTTTCTTCTTGCGCCTTCTGTCCGTGCTGTGCACCCTCTTGCGTAAACGCTGGGCCAGGGGCAGGTGGGTGGATAAGGGGTGGTGCGTATGGTGAAATGAGTGTCTGTGATCTGTGTTAAACAAAATGAGGAATAAAATCTAAATGACTTCACGGTATTGAATGTTGAAGTCTGCTGGGAACCAAGAATGTTTCAACAAAAAATGTCCTGGCGTTCCAGCTCATCGCTGAAATATTTCAGTCTGGACCAAAGTGGTGGATTTAGGTCCGATAATGTTTAAATAGGAACAAGTTAAAATATAAAGTGCATGTTTAAGACAGGGTCGGTAAGTATTTCTTAATAAACACGTTTTAATATATTGTTTGAAATCACTGCCTCGCGGTCCGCTTGGAAAGAACCAATGAAATGCCTCCTTATCCCGCTGAGCGTACTCTACCCCTCCCCTGTACGAGCCTGAGCTCAGCGCACGTCGCCGACGCATTGCTAACAGTAGTCATGTTTGTTTTAAACCTTTGGTATGATAATATTAGGTGTTTGCTTAGCGGTGAATGAGACATAAAGTGACATTGCGGTCCTTTCTTTGCCTTTAAGACTATGAAATGTGATATAATCATATAAATGTAAAAATGTTGATGTCATATGGAATGAACAATTGAATGGAAACGTATGTATTCTTACTCTGGGTACGTTGATTCCTGATAATAATGTGGATCAATACTCTGTACTGGGTTAGGGTTATGGCTAGACAACAGTTTGTAAGTGACACCTATTGGGTAGTTGTAGGTACAATGTCTATATGATACTTGTACAAACTACATGGTAGCTCGGCTTACATTCAAAGTCTTTCTCAGTGTAGTGTCGACCCATCCTGTCTCCACTGGTAGAAGCAGAGTCACTGATGATGTCTCCAAAGCGCTCCACAGACAGGGCTTTCTCCCAGTTCTCCTCCTCCTCCTCTTCCTCCAGTTCCTCCACGGACCCTTCCTCA
This sequence comes from Zingel zingel, assembly GCA_023566125.1. Classification (NCBI taxonomy): domain Eukaryota; kingdom Metazoa; phylum Chordata; class Actinopteri; order Perciformes; family Percidae; genus Zingel; species Zingel zingel. The sequence continues at coordinate 29,003,658 of CM042327.1, forward strand.
TCTTCCTCCTCCACCTTCACCTAGGGGAAGGATGGAGAGAACACGTTCACTTGAAAACGCTTGAAAAAGTGCAGGGAGAAAGAGTTGACAGGGAGAGGACAATGCAACATAAGAATTGCAGGAGAAGAGAGCACTAGCTGTGAAAGAAAAAGGCTTTTGACTAAGAAATCTATAAAGGACCATGTAGTCCATCTGTCCACGCAGACAGCAATCACCATTGCAGTGGATTTGGAACTTGATGGTTACACGAATTGTGCCACTCTGATTGCTGTGTTGCATATATTATCCAAGTGGGTAATCCAATCAGACATTCTTTTTTGACATAACACAGCTTGGCTTTGATTATCTGCCACACAGGGAGCAGATTCATGATAAATTAAAGTAAAATACTAATCAGGCTGCACATAGAACTAATAAATGTGAGGGAGTTCCATCACCAATTCTGCTAGAGATGCAACGATGAATCGATTAGTTGTCAATTATTAAATTAATCGCCAACTATTTTGATAATCGATCGTCATTTTGGGTCATTTTTTTTATTTTTACAAAGTCTCTGATTGCAGCTTCTTAAATGTCAATATTTTCTAGTTTATTCTCTCCTCTGTGACAATAAACTGAATATCTTTGAGTTGTGGACAAAACAAGACATTTGAGGACGTCACTATGGTGGCAATCGAGCTAAAAGCAGCGCAACTTGTAGAAGGTTAAAACCCAACACATACTGTGTCAATTAAAGCACATCAAATTAAAGGTCCCATATTATGCTCAGTTTCCATTAGAACATGTGTACTTGCTTTAATGTTCAAAAAACACATTATTTTTCTCATACTGTCTGTCTGAATAAACCGGTAGTCACCCTCTGTCTGAAATGCTCCGTTTAAGCGCCTGTCTCTTTAAGCCCCCCTCCCAAAAAAGCCCAGACTGCTCTGATTGGTCAGCATTAGGGCTGTCCCAAACGTTTACTTTTTAGTCGACTAAGTCGACATTTGAGGACGTCACGTCGGCCTTTGGGAAACACTGATCGACATTTTTCACCATTTTCTGGCATTTTATAGACCAAACAACTATTCCATTCATTGAGAAAATAATCGACGGATTAATGGACAATGAAAATAATCGAACACACTGCATGTAAGTAGTTAAAACTGTGGATAAAGCCAAAGCCCACCACAGTTGGCCCCAGCCCCTGTTTTGCTATGTATTTATCACAGGAGACACCTAAAAAGGGTATTGTAAAATGAATTATGTTTCAGTACAATAGGCACACAGTGCCTGTACATCCTCCGCTTCATGTATGTTGGACATCAAATCAATACAACAAAGAGCTAAGCAACAAAGAACTAATGCACTGGACAGACCCTGGAGACAGCCGAGGCTGAAGGGAGTGTCCTGCCAGAGACATGTGGTTCCTCTGCCTTTAGATTGGTGCTGGCTTGGTAAGCATACTGGCTCCTGCTCTGTGGTCTCCGATTTCTCTGAGCCAGAGCTCCATTACTTCCTAATTACCAGTGGGATGAAGGGACAGGACACGTTTAATGGTCTGAGCTACCTATCTACACAAGGCCCAAGCAGATGAAGCCAGACAGAAAATAAAAAGGGAGAATTTTAAATTGACTGATCAGTAAAAGCCTTGTTTACACTGGCTCAATTTTGCTCATTGGTTAAGGTGCTCTATAAACCTTCGAACCGATTCTATTTTAATTTCAACCTCTCTAACATCCTCCGTTCCTTACCTTGCTCTGGTAAGCACTGTTTTTCAGTGTAAGACTCTGAATTGAATAGTCCTAATGGAATGCATGAGGGAATAATACTCTCAGCTGTGGCAGATACAGTGATGGAGTTCCTCTAAACCTGCTTTTGCTTTGCTCGAGCTCCATTGGCGCGAATGACTCAAAACTCTTTTATTGTCAGCTTTGATGTCAGTTGGGGTGGAGGGACACAACCCATGCTCAGGTGGTGCAGGCACTATGTGTGTCGGATTTGGATGGCTGACAATGTACAGTGATATTAAATACACTACATTGTATCGACATTAGGCCGCAAATGGCTATCAGAGATTTAAGAACAGGCTCATATTACAGTGGACACACTAAAACTGGGAGACAAACAGGATAGATACTACAATCTGATAGATACAATAGCACCAAAACTACTTAAAGTCACAGAGAAAGGGGAGTTAGACGTCAGTTGGACATATTTGTAGGCAGGTTCGTTATAAGAGGGATTTACTATGGAGTTTTAATTGATTGTTGGACTTTACCCACACCTCCCTAATTTGTGTTGGAGGAGTTTTTTGATGACTGACATCCAAACACACACCTTTTACTATTACTATGCAGACATTGCTCTGCTGGTTACTCAATAGCAGGCAGTCAAGTGCTGTTTTACATAATGGTTATCTAGTTGCTCCAAATCACATTTGATTGGATACATGTATGTGTACAAAGTCAAGATAAGTCTACTATTTCCAGGAAGAGAAAAGAGAGAAAACGAGAGATTTTGCAACACAAATACTCCAAAAAAACATTTTTTGCATGTAATACGTTAACTGAACAACACAGGAGAAATACACAGTTATGTATGTACAATATATATCATTAGTTATTTTCAAATTGCACTATAACAATTAGTTGATTATGCATTTAGTCAATCAACAAAAAATTGATCTGCAACATTTTCCAGCCTTTTTTTAATCGTTAAAAGCCTTTTTTTTTTTCAAGCACACATGCCCAAATCCACAGGATTTAACTTCTCAAATATGAATATTAGCAGCTTTTCTTCATCTTTCTTTAATAGTCATCTAAATGTCTTTGGGTATTTGGCTATTGGTTGGACAATGTCATTGATGATGTGGACTCTTTCTTGCATCTTGTAATCCAAATAATTAGCGATTAATTGAGGAATATTTAACAAAGAATCAGCAGTTAACAGAGTGGCTCCTTTGACATGCTGTAAAAACCCACTGGAGCAAAACGGATTTCTGTAATCCATTGTGAGTCAGCTGTGCTGCCAACACGGAGATCAAAACCTCCTAATATTAATAATGCTATAATGATTGCTGGATAAGAGCTTTCATTTCATCTCAGCCTGTTTACTGTGGGTGTCAGCGCTGGGGGTTACCATCAACATCAAACACAGTGATGTTACTCTGTGGCTGATTTGGCCACTTGTAATCAATTATGAGGACGGGAGGCTTCAATTAAATCAGCCAAGAAACATGCTGTCAAACCTTTTCTCATGAACTGCCCCCAACTTCTACTGCCACATTAATATTTCAGATTTAATGGAATGCTGAGCCAGAGAGCTGCATTAAAATATTTATCAGCTGCTGACTAATATGGAGGAGAGTAGGTCTGTGTTTGCCTTGTTTGTCACGATCAAACGCCCTCACAGCAGTGATCAGGAAAACCTCCTGGAGTAAGGGCATATTTGGGTTATTAATGTCCAAGACATTAGGTTTAAAGATTAAAGGTGGGTTAGGATGTATGTCATTAGGTGTAATATCAAGGTTAGGGATTGTAACTAGGGCTGCACAATATGAGGAAAATTTCTAATTGGCGTTATTTTGACTGATATGATTGCGATATGATTCACGATATTGGAGGGAATATTTTAAAATGATTATAGTGTGGATCTGTACCAAAGAAATACGTTTTCTGTAGTCTGTAGGATAGGATTTGTCTCAGCAGCACCACAATACTTCATTCAGAATGGTTTGACACATATTTAGCCTTTAACAAAAGGCCCAGCCCTTGGACATGGATATTGCACTATTGCGATTTTGATCAAATTTATTAAACAATGGTGTAGCCCTAATTGTAATTAGGCTCAAGTTCAAAGCAACAACAACAACGTAGGCAATTTAAATAGCTTGGTTAATGGTAGAGTAAGGTTTAAAAATAGAAGAAAAAATACAAATGAAACAAAGAAATTCAACAACGGTAGGAACTATTTTTACCATTGGTTAACTAATGCACTTGGGTAGTTACAAGCTGAACACAATGTAACATCATTGTATACACCCATAAAACCTGCAGAGCATCTGACCGACGTAATTAGTCTCTTCCACCCTGCCAAGCCAACGGAGGTCAATTATTACAAACACATGCTGAGCAAATACCCAAAAAGCCTCATTCATTAAACTAAACTACAATTCTGTATATCAAATAATAATGCTGAAAAACTGGGAGAAATGTGTAAATATCTTGCAAAACATCCAGTATATTTACTGATGTGATGGTGCTATGCAGCCATAAAAATATACTTTAGGCATCATCATTGTTCGGTATACCCTACAAGAATACAGTTTATTTATTTGTTTTCCTTTATTTTCCCAGGTGTAAGGGTCTTTGTGAGTAGAAAAGTTAAGCCAAGAAAACAACACAAAAAACTGTTGTTTTAACAACAAATACAATATACAATACACGGTCAGACAAAAGGGCATACATCCAATTAAGATTCATATACAGGTGTGGAGTTTTCAGAAAGGATTAACATACAGTATACTGTATGCACTGTAAAGGCGGACCAGACCAAGAAGTAGCGTATGAAATATTGAGGTGGTAAAGGGGATCACGACATGTTTGGACACTGCAGGTGCATTCATGAAACGTGAATCAACATAATTGAATTAAATCAAAGGGAGATGTCTCTGTCTTTATGCTGAGCCAGATTTCAGCGTTGAGGCCTTCAGGCTGCAGTATGTTACACTATGTGATAGTATGTGACGCTGTATGTTTGTTGTCAATTTAAAATCTAGTGCCAGGCATAACGCATCGTACTGCTGGGTAGATGGCACTAGGGCGTCAGTTTCAAATGTGAAACACTCGCTTATTAAAATTCCGGCAGATGAGAATAGGCAATCATTTTGTTTGCCTCTGCAGATTACGCTGCATTCTGTTGCTTCCTTCTCTTTTTATTTAACAGTGTTCAGAACTGCTTCCCACCCGGACAAACAAATCACAACTAACATAAATATCAGCATCAGTGTTTGGCTTTTCTTGTCAGTTGTCACTGCACAGCTGATGTTTATCAGCCATTATATAAAGATGTTTGCCTTATTACTGGATGGGATTTTTTTTTAATGACCCGATAAGCGGACGAAGATGGCTGGAAGTTTCCCTTAAATAATGTTCAATCATTACATGCACTAAAACATCTAACTAACACATATTTATGTCACCTCCTCTACACTTCTACTCTGCCAATATCAAGCAGCAGCAGCAGTACAGTATTATAAGCAATATCCCACATTGTCTGACAGTATTGTATATATTCTGTATGTTTGAGCGCTTCATTGAAGCGTCATTATGTTAACACTCAATATTTAAACATGTTCCTTTTAGCTGCATGACTTCATCAAATGTAAATATTGTAGATTCTTTGGCCATTGTTATACACATTCCCCAAAATCCTGATAACTGATATACAGTATCTGGTCTCTTTGAAAACTTTGTGATCTCCATCAAAATTAAAAAAATACTAATCTGTGGGTTTGAACAATGTTTGGCTGCACAACAGGAGTTTGTAACAACTGGCTATTGGATCAGGTTTACTGGATTTTTCATTAAGTTTTAATGAGGGTTTACTATGGTGGCAATGGAGCTAAAAGCAGCACAACTTGTAGAAGTTTACGGTCAAAACCCAACACATACTGTGTCAATTAAAGCACATCAAACTAAAGGTCCCATTTTATGCTCATTTTCAGGTTCACAGATGTATTTTGGGTTTCCATTAGAACATGTGTACTTGCTTTAATGTTCGAAAAACACATTATTTTTCTCATACTGTCTGTCTGAATAAACCTGTATTCACCCTCTGTCTGAAATGCTCCGTTTTAGCGCCTGTCTCTTTAAGCCCCCCTCCCAAAAAAGCCCAGTCTGCTCCGATTGGTCAGCATGTCCGGGTCTTCTGCATCTGCACTCTCAGTGTCTCTGCACCGTCATTGCAGCCGGGGAATGACCGTAATGGCACTGTAGCAGCACTTTCTACCTATATATAGTAGAGTTGTGATATCACAACAGTACGGATGTCCTGACGGCTCCTTTAAAAGCATAGTTTCAAAGGCTGTGTGCATTGCTCTGTGAATTGAGCGTTTTGATATTTTCCCAGTATTTAAATAGCACATCGACCTGCTTTATAATCAAAAAATGATATCAAAAAAGACTTCTCAGAATATAGGACCTTTAGGACACGCATGCGGAGACTAAAGCTAATAACATCCATACGAGGATCTCTTCAAAAACTGCAGCTGACGTCAGCTGGCAGCTGGTGATGTTTCTGTGGTAACCCACACTCAGCTGGGTTACATGCGTTTGTTTTAATATCCTCCATACGCACATACACTCACACCAAACCACCTTAAAAAAAAAGATAAACTGGCCATAGTTCAGAGTGACATCAATGAGAGGTCACGGTGCAAAGAAGCTGTTCTCTACCTATGGGCGCTGTGTGAGTGTGAGAGTGTGTGAGAGTGTGTGTGTGTGTGTGTGTGTGTGTTTTAAGTACATAGTGCATGTGTAATTGAAGGAAGGAAATTGAAGGGTCCGCTTATGTAGTCAAGCATTCAGCCTATTATTTCCTTCAGTGTCACAATATGGGATGCACACTGAGGATGACATGGCCCCCACTCTATGTAATGACACATCACCTCCTTAGTTGGAAGATATATTTTCCCTTGAAAACACAGTCTAATCCACTTGAATAACAGATAGAAAGCATTCAGCTATGCAGGACATGAGCATTTATCACACAACCATGTGTGACTCATCCCTGTGTTGAGACGCTGGAGGGAACAAGTCAGTCTTAAAGTGCTCACAGTATGCTCATTTTCAGGTTCGTAATTGTATTTAGAGGTTGTACCACAATAGGTGTATGTGGTTTAATTTTCAGAAAACACCATATATTTGTTGTACTGCACATTGCTGCAGCTCCTCTTTTCACCCTGTGTGTTGAGTTCTCTGTTTTAGCTACAGAGTGAGGCATCTCACTTCTGTTCCATCTTTGTTGGGAGTCGCACATGCTCAGTAGCTAGGTAAGGACTACTAGCCAGTCAGAAGCAGAGTATGAGGGTGTGCCATGCTAGCAGCTAGGTGAGCATTATAACGTGTGTAACAAAGTGACCACGTTTGTCTCTGAAGTAAAGACTGGACTACAATAGAGCTGTTTGGAGCAGTTTGTGAACAGTGTTCTCTGTTGGAGATGGTAAGTCCCTTTGGGGTGGACTTTGGGCTTTTTCACTTTGTAACCTGTAATGTACACAAAAAGATATATAACACAATAAAGGAAAGGGAAAAAGCCAAAAAGGATAATATGAGCACATTAACGGCATGTCAGTGCTCCTTTTTAGTCATTATACTCTTGGGGGAGGGAATTATAGTCCTTAAAATCTTTAAAAAAAAATAAAAAATAAAAAAAAGATAAGGGTAATTGTGATCAAGTGATGATGTGAACAAAAATCTCTAAAAATTCTCCAGTAGCAAAAATGAGCAAGAACGCTGTGACCGCCAGATTATTATTATTATTGTACAAAGTAAGTGTCTAACAGCATGGAAATGATCCATACAAAGACCTTTGTTGAAGAGTGAGCTCCTGGGCGCCAGGATAGCTCAGTTGGTAGAGCGGGCGCCTATATAGTATAGAGGTTAACTCCTCAAAGCAGCGGGCCCGGGGTCGACTCAGACCTACGGCCCTTTGCTGCATGTCATTCCCCCTCTCTCTCCCCTCTCATGTCTTGAGCTGTCCAGTCAAAAAAAGGCCAAAAATTAATCTTTAATAAAAGAGTGAGATCCTTTTTGTTTAACATGAAACAGCTCCAAAACGTCATTGCCAAACTCACCAGACTACATGTAAATAAACAATACTTTTAGCGTGTATAGAGCCAGCACATTTCCATATGTAAATGGATGAATTAAGAGTTAATTTCAACCAAACCAGAGTGGTATTTTTCTTCTGACGACTTTGAATGAAGCATATTTTACAATGAAAAAATGTCTGGTTGGTTTACCGATAGCAATTTCAAGGATTTCAAAAATAATCTGAGCATGTCGGTGGCAAAACAAGCACTTTTAGTGGATGTTAATTGAAGGTGCGCAATTGCCCATTAACTTTACATTGCAGCTCGTTACTAGCATGTGTGAACATATTGGTTTAGCAATATCTGGGAAAACTAATGTTAAAACATCAGGCAGAGTTTACTTAAGTTCAAAATATCTTGAAAGGGGTGACAGAATGATTATATAGGGTATTTCACACTGTTCCTTAAGGTCTCCTAATAGGGTATGTATCATTGGTTGGGCTGAAAATGGCCTGGGTGCTGTTCTATGCTCCCTAATGCAACCCTGTGAAATAGCCTTAGAATGAAAGGAGAGGTTTTCTCCCTTATATGGTATTCTCATGTATATTTAGATGAGCTGGGCGCTGATTGGTTGGTTTACAATGAAGCTGGAGATTAAAGACACACGGGGGTGGGGGTGAACAACACAGAGCACAGCAACACAACACCTTTTTCTCCTTTTGATTCTGACCTTGTCAGCGTCACCTTTCCCTTTTCTTTTGTGGCTTTCCATCATTAGACTCACACACTGTCTGTTAACGTTACCGGCCGCAGCGCCGCCAGAGCAGGAATGGCTGGAGCAGCCGAGGCCCGAGAAAATATCCCCGGCTGGCTTCAAACTTCATTTCTGCTCCGACACATAAACTCATCAACTAATGTTACTGTACAAATCACCAGAGACACAGTTTACTTACAGTTTAGTCAACCTCCATTGTGTCACACGCACACACACCAATGCAAAGTTTCGACACTTTCATTACAACTAGTGTTGTTGTAACGTTACCCTTGGGACATAAAAAACCTCCACTTCCAGACAAGGAATCACAACTTGCGCTGTAGCTAGTTCAGTGTCTCAGCGCACGGACATTTAGAGGAGAGTGAAGCCCACAGGCACACAGACAGAGAGCAGCAGCAGCAGCTCCAGTAGCACAACGCCCATTGCAATCCTCTGCGCCGCCACGTTAGATCTCCCTCTCCACAACTCCTGCTCCATTTTCGTTTCCATTCGCACGTTTGTAAGTCTATCTGTATGTGACAGTGTGTGAGTCTAATGATGCTCGCTGCTGCAGCCCGCTGTATGGGTCGAGCAGAGGCTGCACAGTTTGATCAGCGGGCAGGCCGCCGGATGGTGTTGCTAAGAACTTGCGATGTATAACTATTATCAGACCGGCCCTCGCGGCCTCGAAACACTACCGGCCCAACGGGAAAAGTCCTGACTCTCCCGATTGCCACTCCGCTACTGGTTAAGTGTATTATTTACATTGCAATATAAATGAAAACATAACTTAATTTATTAATATCAGGGAACATGCCTGCCACACTCGCAGTTACCCGGTAACTAGACCACCAACTACGCTGACCTGACGGAGCTTCACAACCGGCAGTTCATGGTGCTCTGTACCCAGCGCACAGTCATCTTTTCTGGGGTAACTGAACCACTGTCTACCGCTTACGTGGAGCACCATGACCGGCAGCCCGCGATGAAATGTGAAATGTGTCAGCATTCCCTGTACAGCCTGGAACACTGCACTTACAACCGTGGTTCATTTTCAAAATCCGTTAAAAACTTCCAAACTTTCTTCTTTGTAATTCCCGTGGAAGTGCAGCGCTCGCAGCTAAACTAGTGTGTGAGATCTGCGTGACCTACATTCAGAACACCAGCTGGTCTCAGACCACTGGTCTGTATGTATATTTTGGGGAGTGACAAAGGTACAGACCAGAGCCAATTAAGGTACAGCCACTGAGTTGAAGTCAACTATTTTAAAAGTCTGAGGTACTTAATCACTGATGATAATAATGGGCACAATGTTGAATGAAAAAACAGTTCTTATTTATTTTCTTTAAAATGTAAGTATTCAAGTAAAAACAATTAAAAAACATACAAAATACTAATTGAACTAGTGTAGGAACATTAAACTCTGAGTTAACATTCAGTTGTTCACCTCTGCTGTAATGTAAATTGTGCAGCACACAAGCAAGATGAAATCATAACAATAAGCAAAGGGCTCTGTTCTGTAACATATTGTACATAACTATGTCCTTATTGGAAGCAGTCCTGGAGCTGGTATAGGGCAGTGTCAGGCCAGGCTTTGATAGACCTTCTACTTGGCTGTATAGTTCTTCTGACCGGGATGTATGCTGGGATCAGGAGTAGTTGGATGTGCTCTGACTGGCTCAGGTGAGGGAGAGGCATAGTTCTGTATCTTCCCTCTAGTAGCACAATCTGCATGCTGTAAAAAGCTGGGGAGTACAGACTTTAAGGACACATTGTTAAAATCCCCTGCTACAATATGTATCCCCTCCAGGTGGTCGCGCTGCAGTTTGTTCACTATGGTTAGCAGTGAGCCAAACTTGTGCTAACGTTAGCATCGGGGGCTATGTAGACAGCAGTGTGCTGTTTTCGTGGTAAATAAAAACGGCCTGTATATTACCGACAGGGCTTCCAGGTCAGGTGAGCAGTGCTGGGAAACAATCCTGCCATTGGTACTCCATTCATTATGTACAAAAATGCACAGTCCTCCTCCTCTGGTCTTGCCGGTGTTATGTCCCTACTGGTTTCCACACTAACTGGTTTCCGTATATTGTGTTTACCTAACACTAGGGGTGGAACGGTACACTGAAGTCAAGGTTCGGTTCATACCTCGGTTCAGACATCACGGTTCGGTACAATGGAGGGAAAAGCATAACAAAAATGCAGAAAGCAATTTTTTTATTGTGCATGTCTCAGGCTGTACCACCTAGTGTCATCCAGTCTCTCCCCTGAGCTAGCTGAAGCGTATAACGTAAGATGTAAACAGTAAACAATAAGTAGGCTACCCCACATCTTCTCCAGACTCCATCTGGAACTTGTAAACAAAACAAGACAATCAGCTAGTAGTGTGATATGGGAGACAAGCGCTGCTCTCATATGTGAATGCACAGAGCGGGGGTGTTAAAAGAGCAGCTTCAGTTACACAGAGCAGTTGGCGAATTGTGGCGTTGGCGAATTGTGGCGTTGGCAAATTGTGGCGTTAGCTTCACACGCTAACAGCGGAGCTAGCAGCTAACAGCGAAGCTAACAGCGAAGCGGCGGAGCTAACAGCGGAGCAAACAGCGAAGCAAATGGGCCTGGAAGCCTTTTGTGGTCGAGGCAAGAAGGGATACAGCTACAGTACATCCGTGTTTGGTTGTATATGGAAGGGACTAGTTTGCTTCGTGTGGACCAGAGTGACAGAGAAAGACATGGCTCTGGTGTGGACTCACTGGACCGACTCGACATGTAGGCAGAGCTTGGGAGCTTCAGAGCTAAGGCGGGGCTACAGATTAGGTGTCCCTAAGAAACGCGTATGTAACAGTAGTTCCACATTACATTAATTCATTTGCACGCAAGTTTTATTTATTTTTATACCGTGTATTCTCCGTATAAATTCATGTACCGAACCGAGACCTAACAGCAGCAGTTGTTGCTGCCTCTCTCGCCAGATTCGTCACACAATCCCAAACAAATTACTGGCGATTTTGAAATCTCTTCCCAGATCTACTGCGGTGAATATGATGGTATACAGTAAGTGAGCACTACGTCACAGCCACATACAAAAAAGAAATTTAAGAAAATATAATGATTGCAAGATTGTGTCGAGGTAGTTTTGATCTCACAAGGGCAAAAACATATAATCACCTATTAACAGCAGCTCTACGCTGTGAGCTACGAAGCTCATGGATTTTCTGCTTTCCAGTCATATATTAATTAACTAGGTCAGCACCCAAGTAACATGTTGTCTTGAGTTGATCTGAAACAACTGGTTACCTGGGTTTAGTTTAGAAAATACCCAAACGTATTTCACGTTTCTTTCCTCGCGGCTACAGCTCTATATTGACCACTGTAGCCTACATTACAGCCCCCTACAACACTACACAGGCTATGGTAAAAAAAAAAGTTTGTTGTATCGTAGTCCTATATTGATTAGTTCAGTGTGGCTGTACTTGTATAAATATACACCGACAGGAGAACTAGTAGCCGCTGCACAATCGCGGGCCGCCATCTTTGTTGACATTAGTGAATGTGTAGCGTTCCAATGCGTGTTTTGAAATGTTTTTTTTCTAAGTAATTTAAATACTCGATAATGTCAATTTGAACATTGTTAACACAACAATGACGATATTATCGTAGACGATGTATATCGCCCACCCCTAGTTCTCTGTATGCCCATTTCACCCACCGAACTGTCGTTATTCAACTATGACAAGGTAAACTCGGTTTGCATTCTATCATCCCTTTAACAGTATTGCAACAATATCAAAAGTTGGCATCTGAAAGAAGTGAAACAGGCCTCTTTGTTTGACATTCATGGGCACCACTGGCCTCAGGGTTAGAGAACAGTGACAGCCAAATGCTTCTTTTAGAAATATCAGATCCAGCTGGGAAAATACTTGATTAGGGAAACAGGAAACGCCACATCCAACAAATTCTGTTAAAGCATTTCAATTCTGGCATTGCACAGCGGCCTATAATACACAAGCTATTTGGCAGCTGATTGGTGTGAAAATGTGAAATTAGTGTTTGAGAAATGTTGCAGCTAAGAAACAACACAGACGCAAAGCATTTTCTCATAGCATTCTGTCAACCAATCTTATGAAGTCTTTTCTTCTAATTCCACTTCTCAATCTCAAGCATCCAGCCACACAGCCAGCATTGATGTCTACTAAAAAGGCCACCTACTCTAGCTATAAAGGACTCTTTCACAGGCTCACTGAGACTCCATTGTACAAGCTGACATAGTAAGGTCGGCATCTGTTACACACACATTGTCCACATTTCTCTCCTCAGATACTTTTTGGCGGAGTAGTTTTTGTCCTGCAAAGTCAGACTCTGCACTTCTCAGCAGTCTGCATTTGCATATTCATTTTTCCATCCTTAAGACTTCAGTCACTTTCCAAAACGAATTATTAACCTTCCTTCACTTTCCTGACTTCTATATCCCATAATGCAAACCAGAACTGCCAGCTGAAAAGCAGAAATCATATATATATATATATATATATATATATATATATATATATATATATATATATATATATATATATATATATATATATATATATATATATATTTATATATATTTGCAGTCAGTGGTTTTGAATAGGCTACCACAAAATGCTTGCTGTATGAATCCAGACTCACAAATGTATGTGTTTGCTGTGATAGCCAACACAGCATAACCATATTCTCCTATTGTTCTTGAGTTTCTGTTTAAGGCATAGATTGACATTTTAGAAAATGATAAAATACGAACTTTGGAGAGAGCTAGCTGTGTCCCCTGTTTTCAGTCCTATTCAGTCCCTCCAGAAAAACGCGATTATGCGATCGCATAATTCAATGCATAATCAGCCAAAGTCCGCATTTTTTCAAATACGCCGCACTTTTGCCGCATAAATTGACGATTTCCGCGCAAAATATGCAGGGCTTGCATGATTTCATAATCTCCGCATTTTCGCTGCAAAAAAAGTCACATATATCTTAGCAGAAAGTTGAAAAATGTTGCGTTTACTTCACACAAGAGCAGCCATTTTCCCCTGTTGCCATGGGAACGTTATGAAGTGACATAATTACGCGACGTGAACATCATCGAAAAGCTGCAAACCCCGCGATGAAGCCATGATGAAACTGCAATTTTTAACATTTCCCGCAATTTCATGGCATAAAACTGCATGAATATCCCGCATATTCCATCGCATTTGTTAAGAAAATGTGCCGCATAATCAAGGATTTTTGCCCGCAACAATCACAAAAAAACTCTGCATTTTTCTGGAAGGACTTCCTATTGCTGAGCTATGCTTATTGCCTCTTGGCTCTAAATCTATATTTTACACGCATACATGAGAGTGGCATGGATCTTCTCATCAAACTCTCGGCAAGAGAGCAAATAAGCCCAGAATGTCAAACTATTCCTTTGAATGTGCAAGTTCATTGATTTCTGTTAATTTAAAAGAAAAACACACAGACTTTCTATCCCACTTTCTATACACTTTCCATAAAAAAAATCCACAAAGGAAATCAACAGGACTAAAACAGGGACTGTGTCGCTGTTCCTAATCTCTTAGTTGCTGGTGAGAGCTCTCGGCCTAATTAGGGCAATTCAGATCAAACTGAAAGCTGTTGGCTTCATCACAAGTTTATGCCACTCAAAGCCCGGTGCTGGATAGTTAACCTTTGAGAGGGCTGCTGGCCAAAAGGCAACAGAATCTCTCCAGCTCAGAATGGACTCGCTCTGGGTTAAACAAAAGAGGAGCTTGTGGTTTGCTATACTTAGCTTATTACAGTTGAAGTTTAAGAAATGTTTCACATGAGCACAAGCCTAATGCATATGGCGGTATGGTTTCTCAGGAAAAAGTACATTTTAACGAGGACTGTCAAAATTAATGGGACAAAAACGAGTTAACGCACATTCCTTTTTTTAACGGCACTCATTTTTTGACGCAAGATTAACGCATGCACGCTCTGTGATTTGGGCCTCGGGCGGCTCCGTAGTTTGGGAAATCAGGAAGCGATGTAGCAGTAACGTTGGTAGTGGTAGCAGAAACAACCCTCCTTGCACAGAAATGGATACATACAGTAAAAGGGTCTTTTGAATGGCAAGTTGAGTTTCAAAGCCCTTCCAGATGGTTTTCTCCACAAGTTATTTGCATGTGCTCTCCATGTAAACTGAGTCTGAGTACACCACTGGAGTACTCCACTCTCAAATACCACTTTCAATTTAAGAAAGACCTTAAAGAGCCCCTATTATACTACTTTTCAGCATCATATTTGTACTCTTGGGGTCTACTAGAATAGGTTTGCATGCTTTGATGTGATGAAAAAACATGTTTCTCATACTGCCCATTGCTGAAGTGCCTCTGCCTGTGCTCTTCGCCCGCCTTCCCAAAAAGCCTAGTCTGCTCTGATTGGTCATTTGGATTGAAATGTGTTTTTTTTGTACTTTATACATATATTACATACACAAAAAAACTATATAACACACTAAAACATGAAAAAAAAACCTGCTCTTTAAAGTAATATTTACCTGTTGTAGGTTGATCAACACATCTATCTCTGGGGCATGACCTCCTGTAGCCATGGGGCCTGGCGTGCAGCCAGTGGGGGGGAGATTAGCTCTATGACGAGGGCAGGGGGCAGCAGAAGAGACAGCTAGCGTGGCTGGGGTAAGACTCAACAGAGAGCCTGGGTATGGAGACGCTGCAGAGAGGGACGTGACTGGACCAACAGTGCGTGAGGTAAAGGATGACCGGTCGGGTCTGGGCGTAGGAGTCGGGTGGGGGTTAGTGCGGTTGGGAGAAGGGAATAAGCAGGAGAGGGAAGGAGGGAAAGTTGGAGTGCAAAGCCGCAGGAACCTGGGGGAGGACGGGGATCAGCCCTTCTCTTTCACGGCTGGGGATCCAGGAAGTCTTTCGGGTGGCATAACCTGCAGGAGAGTGGACAGGAGAGACAACGTTACAAGTCTGATACCAGGAATATATGGGCAACTCTTGGACAGCAACCAAGCCAGGGCTGCACAATATATGTTTTTTTTAATTGTCATCGTGATATCAACTGTCGCGGTATTCACATCATGAAAGGTTGTGACATATCGCGAAAAGACACTCAGAGTTTTTTTTGTGTTAGTTCAAAGAAAATACCAGCAGTCATTCTTTTTTTAGCGGTGCCTTTTATGTTCAATTCAAGGCTCAATTTGTTCAATAAAAGAAGGTTGGAAATGATTTCCTTTCATTTGTTTTAAATTCAACAAGCAGGTTGTTGTATTTTAGCAGAATAATGAAAGCAGCAGAAAGGCAGAACTGGGTACACTGTATCTGTTTATTTATCGCAGGTAATATCGTTATCGCGATATTCAACAATGTTATCGCATATCGCATATTTTCCGCCCTAAACCAATCACACATAATGCACTGTATTGTTGATACTGCAGAGTGTACATAACAATGTAAATGATCCGTACACGCTGAGAAATATACAAAGTGAAAAGTCATGTTCAAAGTGAAATGCAAATTTGTCAAATCCCTGCAAAATAAACTGCAAATCAGTGTGTGACCTATGCAAATATATTCTATGTGACTAGATTATATAAGTAACCAAGCACCTCACTCTGATACTGTATATCATGGCATTCCATTGCTGCTCCACACCCACGTGATGGCATTTGTCTTTTTTTATTTTAAATTGATTATCTCTTGTGAGCCACATCCTGTTCCCTGTGGTGTTTTTAGTAGCTGCCATGGCGACAGAGAGGGCGTTGACATGGACTCAAAGCAAGGATGTTGTGGTCACACCCATGTCACCTCTGCAGATTTTATACTTTCTACCTCTGGTGTCTCAGTGGAGTAAAGGAGAATACTATGCACTGATATGAATGACACCATTTGTTTTGCCTCATTACACTGTGAAGGTTGTCACTTGTAACAGGAGATCTTCTAAGAATATAGGACATTTGGTAGATTTTTTTTCTGTTCTCCCCCCTCCCTCCTCGATGCTCACTCCTCGGGGCAGAAATAAGAGCTTTGAGACGGCCTTCACCGAGGAGGGACAGAACAACTTCCCGTTCAGCCGAGGACCGAGCAGTCTCGGATCTATCAGATAAGGGTTAAGAGATGCAGTCATAGTCTCGCATTGCCAGACCTTCCTCCACAGCGCTGCGGAGGAGGGTCTGGCTAGTCCACACAACATTCCGGGATGGAAGAAAAATGTGCTGTGGTCTATAGGCATTTCTTTAAACCAATCACAATCATCTTGAGTGGTGCTAGGCGCCGGACGCAGCAACAGCGCCGCTGCAAAATAGCCTCGGGAAGGAACTTGTTTTGGTGGAACGTGTGTACGTTCAAAGGTTGTTTTAGTCGTGCAACAGAAAACTCAGATTGGTCAGATAGTCTAGCTAGCTGTCTGGATTTACCCTGCAGAGATCTGAGGAGCAGTTAACCATAGTCCTCAGAAATCTGAACGCCAACACAAAGGAAGAGGAAGGTGACATGCGGACGAAAAAGAGGGACACCTGGCGGAATTTCCGGCGGCACCGGAGCAATCCCGGAAATGAAACGTCGTCGACATTAGTAGGGCTTATGAAAAAAAATCATAATCACGATTATTTTGGTCAATATTGAAATCACAATTATTTAACACAGTTACTCATTGACTTTTGGAAAGATGTCCGAGGACGTAATCAGGTTGATAATAACAGCAGGCTTATTTCCATAGCAATGGAGTATTACATCTATACAGTAATAAAACACTTGGATATAGTCAACATTTCAAAACCTTGCAATTTTAGGGTTAAGGCCGAGTGCCACTAGCCTATTTTTGTAATCACACAATGACTTGACAATTTAATTTACATTTAAATTTATATCAATATGCATATTCGTCATTTGTATGGGAATTTCCTGGTAAAATGAAGCTTAAAAAACTATTATTTAATATTTTACTTTGCTTTTCCACGGACCACTTGCAGTACCCTCACGGACCACTAGTGGTCCGCAGACCACAGTTTGGGAATGACTGACCTAACTCATCTTAATCCTCACTTATCAGTCTAATTAGAACACCACGGTGGCACACACGGGCATAAACAAACATGAGAAGGCACCTTGGGGCCCGCTTAATTATCCCGGGGATGCCAAAATAGACACTGCTGATTATTTTGGTTTCCATGTGGAGGAAAACAGGTGCCTCTCATCCATGT
This sequence comes from Zingel zingel, assembly GCA_023566125.1. Lineage (NCBI taxonomy): Eukaryota > Metazoa > Chordata > Actinopteri > Perciformes > Percidae > Zingel > Zingel zingel. The sequence goes on from CM042327.1 coordinate 29,021,418, forward strand.
AAACATGCCACGGATTGTTGGTCTGCTATTATTCTGGGCAGTGTGTGAGAGGGCAGGCCAGACCATGGTCATTTATCATTGCCACTTAGTTTGTCTCCAGAATTTTGGAATAGGGCACAGCAGAATGTGCTGCTCCTCTGATCCCTGGTTATAAAGTTAGAACAGTGCATGTGATGATGACGACACTTGAACAAAACAAGCATACACTAATAGACTGAATCAAGCATTAGGGCTGCACAATCAAATCGGTTCTTTATCGTCATCGCAATATCAACTTGCGCAATAAACACACGACGAAAGCCTCAGACACATCGAGAGAGACAGTTTTTGAGTTAGTTGAAAGAAAATACCAGTAGAAAACGGCACTTTGAAATGTAACTGTTGTTCTTTTTTTAGTGGTGCCTTTTATGTTCAATTCAATGCTCAATTTGTTCAATAAAAGAAGGTTGGAAATGAGCTCCTTTTGTTTGTTTTTAATTCAGCAAGCAAGTTGTTGTACTTTAGCAGAATACTGAAAGCAGCAGAAATGCAGAACTGAGTACATTTTAATATCGGTGTATTTATCGCAAGTAATATCGTTATCGCGATATTAAACAATGTTATCGCATATCGCATATTTTCCTCATTTCGTGCAGCCCTATTAGATACAGTGTATATAAAGAAGTCGTGGGAATTGATGGAATATAGCTGATAAGTCCCAAGTGACCCACTCTGTTTGGAGCTGCTGTTTTCCCACTGTCACAAGAGGCTCTGCATCTGTCTCCGTTTTATTTAGCTGAATCATTTGCTCCCTCTGAGACATTTACAGCTGGCTCATATAGCTCACATTACACACAATGCACTGCACAGATTAAAAGTATGAGATGCAGAAGTGCGCTTAGGGTAATTCTTGTGCACAATGTCATTATTACGCCGCGCTGCATCTCCAAGAACAACGGCTCAATAAACAGCCTGCACATGTACCAAATACTGCATATCCATATATCCATGGATGAATCCGTTCTGAGCAACTCCCACCAACCTCACACCTTTTCAATAACTACAGGGGTATCTGTGCTGTTTAAATATGCTATGGCGAAAGGCTGGGCGATATGGAGAAAATCAAATATCACGATATTTTTGACCAAATACCTCAGCGACGATGCGGCGATGTTGTAGGGTTGACTATTGGTGCTTTCACGAAATATTTACACAATAAGAGTTTTGATTATTAATCATCAGTATTGTGGATACAATGACTACGTGGACAGAACAGCTACAACTGTCTGGTAATGACATCACTTTACTATAATGCAGCCTTTACAACCAGGAAAAGACAACACTTGTGTCATATCACGATGTTACCATATCCCAAATCTAAGACAATATCTAGTCTCATATATCGATATCGATATATGTTGCATGACAGTATGTGTTGAGAGATGCTTATTTTCTGTATTTTCTGTAGTATATCTTATCTATCTATATTGATACATTGCCCAGCCCTACTATGGGGAAATATACCCTCTGCACAATGAGATTTTTGAAAAATAATCATCAGAAATGTGGATATAATGACTAAGTGGGTAAAGGCAAATAATAGAACAGCTAGAACAGTCTGGTACGTTAAAAAAATGACATCACTTTACTGTGATGCAGCCTTTAAAACCAGGAAAAGACAACACTTTGTCATATTACAATGTCATATCACGATATCCAAAATGTAAGACGATATCTAGCCTCGTACATTGATATGGATGGATATATAATATCGATATATTGCCTTGCCCTAATAATAAACCCCTGGCCTGCACATGTTCCGTCCTACCTTCCATTGGGTCTGAAGGGCCAGTGTGTCATCCTGATTGGCCACCGGTGGAGTGTGTAACCTTGGCTAAAGCTGACCCAGCTCTGGACCACCACCACCAGCTAACTCCCTGCAACAGTGATATCACAAGTCCCGCCCCCCTTCATACCAGCTGTGTAATCAGAGCGCTCTGCGTGGCTCATCCTTTGAATGTGTGAAGGGGACGCTGACAAACAGAAGTGACAGACATTGACAGTGTTGAGGGGGGGTGAGGGTGTGGGGGGGGCAGTTGAGGAATGCCAACAGACACGAAAAAAAGGAAAACAAAACCTCTGGTGAGTGGCTACAATAAAAATGATGAGGGTGACTCAGCAGGAGAGAGCCCCTTAAAATAGGGGCCGTATAGAAAATGTTTACGTGAATCATTGGTAAAAAATAAATTAAATAAATACCCATTTTAGGGAAAAAAAAAAATTGATTTTAAAAATTGTCACCAAAAAAAATTACAATACATTAAAAAAAAATTCCAGCCGGTTACCTCTCACAATAATGCCACTACTGCCATTGAACAATAGTTTCTTCAAGCCATTTATACTGTATAATTGACTCAATTACCAATGCTCTATAATTAACCTTTTGACATGAATATCCAGAGGAACATTTATCTTTTTCAAGATAACTTACATCTTGTATCACTCACTTAAATTTAACAGAAATGACTGCAGTCATAGTTCTGCTGTATCACATTATATCAGAAGCCTGCCAGGCGATGTGGACAGAAACAGAGAGACACAGAGACGGAGGGAAAGTGTGAAGTAGGGAAAGAGGAGGGTGAACCTCAAATTGGCAGTTTGATGTGAAGTGTGGTTCATTTTTCCACAGCTGGTGTGTGTCGCACATCATTTGATCAAGGTAAACACAGTGGATCATTGTGTCTAATGGCACATTGGTGCAGCAAATCAGACTACAGATGCTAAAGTCCTATCTGCCCTGTGGACCCCAGCTGGCTGTCGGGATTTAATCAACTGAAGGCGACTTCCATACAGTCGAAAAGCCGTCATGTCTAACAGATATCAGTTAGTATCACTATCAATCGTCAGCTCGGTAGAATGTCTTTAAAGGTACCATGGCATCAAAATTTCACTTAGTATGAGTTCCCCCAGCGTGCCTATGGTCCCCCAGTGGCTAGAAATGGTGATAGGTGTAAACCGAGCCCTGGGTATCCTGCTCTGCCTTTGAGAAAATGAAAACTCAGATGGGCCGATCTGGAATCTCCTCCTTATGAGGTCATAAGGAGGACGGTTACCTCCCCTTTCTCTGCTTTGCCCACCCAGAGAATTTGCCCCGCCCATGAGAAAGAGAGAGACATCATGGCTTGCAAACAAGCAAAGTGGCAGTTGGTCAAGGCCACACCCCCACCTTGCCCCCCCTCTCTCCTCCTCAATAGCATTTAAAGCTACAGATACAGAAATGGCACATCCTAAGGAAAGCTCATTGTGGGACTGGCTCTAGTGGCTGTAATTCTGCACCAAGGATCAATTTCGGGAAAGAGACTTCAGGTACAGTATTAGGGGACCACTAAGGCCTATATAAAAGAGACTTCAGATACAGTATTAGGGGACCACTAAGGCCTATATAAAAGAGACTCCAGATACAGTATTAGGGGACCACTAAGGCCTATATAAAAGAGACTTCAGATACAGTATTAGGGGACCACTAAGGCCTATATAAAAGAGACTTCAGATACAGTATTAGGGGACCACTAAGGCCTATATAAAAGAGACTCCAGATACAGTATTAGGGGACCACTAAGGTCTATATAAAAGAGACTTCAGATACAGTATTAGGGGACCACTAAGGTCTATATAAAAGAGACTTCAGATACAGTATTAGGGGACCACTAAGGGGGTAAGCTTCTCCATGGACCGCGTAGCTCCTATGGCACCATTTTGATGCTACCAAGCCATCACCTCCCGTTAGCATTCCATTGACTCCCATTCATTTTGGCGCCACTTTGACAGCGAATAACTTTACATCTGAAGCGTTTAAAGACTCTATTTGTCCATTGTATATTTCTAAAGAAACACGACAATGTATAAAAGGCTCCATTACCTTGTACCTCACGTTATGGCTCTGTAGCAGACGTTTTTGTAAAAATAGGCTAACGATTGTGTCATAACCACGCGACTTACTGTCGCTTAGTAGAGGAAACAGTACAGGAGAAGGTCACAGGCAGTTTGGACTTACATTAGCTGTTTAAGTGTCATAATCTAATGTTAACTAGCATTTTAGTTAGCAATAATTAGCCTGTGTCCATGTTATCTCCTTACATATACCTACGCTCTCCGTCTCTGCTAGATTGGGAATGATTTAGATTTCTCTTGGCACAGCTACCAGAACTTTCAACTTTCAGACAAGTTGCTCACGTCACATCTATGTCGTCTCTCTCAGTTGGAGGCTGCGCAGTAACACTCAGCACTCACCGGAAAAGTGCTTCTTAGGGCCTTCACTGGTCTCTGTCCAGAGCAACGGGATCTGTTGGTCCATTCTTATATATGTCAATGGGGACCACTAAGGCCTATATAAAAGCATCCAAAAAGCAGCATGTCATGGGACCTTTAAAAATCTAGTGTAGAGTAACGCACTTTTTTCTATGGTTAAATAGAATACGTGAGTTGCCCGATGCATCGGAAAACATAAAGCCCTTAATTAAACTTATCCTTAATGTATAGAATTATAAAAAATAAATGTTGCCAACTCGCTGTGTATGTTATTTTTGCAGCCGTTTCCCTTAGCAGGAGGAGTCCGTGGCTGCACACACACCCGCCACACAGTGTAAACAAACATACCATGTCCATGTTTATGTGATGGTCACAAGAGGCTCTGTTCACTCTGAGGTACATCAGAACTGCAGTATGTAAAGATTGAAACTTCAAGAATTTGGGAATTATTCCAGTCCACAGTCAAAGGTATAGGATGGCGTGCCCTCGAGTACATGGGTGGGAATCACAGGGTAAACTCACAATACAATACGAAACAGGATACGCGATACACGTCTCGCGATACCGATTGTATCACGATATAACATACGTCACAATATTGGTCTAACTTTGAATACAAAATGCCCATGAAAAGGTTAAATGCAGGTTTTCTCTCTGTATTCACAGCAGGTCCAAACTGTTAGAAAACAGCACAGTTCTGCAACAAGAACAAGTTTTTTCTGTAAATTAAAATTACACAACGATATTTCAACTATGGGTCCGGACTTTGGACTTAAACGTGGATGGGTCATCTGTTATTTTCCTCAAACTGCTGTCCGCCATCCCGTTGAAAACCTCTTCCTCTTCAGCTAGTTAACTTATGTTCAAGTTTCCCTCCTTAATGGTTTGAGCGCCACCTTGAGGAGCCATGAAGTAACAGCGATGGGAGCAGGGAAATCTATTCAGAGCGCCTTATTTCATTCATTAAAATATCAATATTTGGTGCCAGCGTGTCGATTATCGTATCGCACAAAGAAGGACAACGATATTGTATCGATACTTTGTCCCACCCCTACTCAGGTGTGTGTATAGACCTTTTTCACGGCAGACATGTTGACATGTCATAGTAGGAAAAGCACAGGTGTATTCAAAACCATTACTGATGGCTGCATTCCACTTAGCAGAGGCCCTGGTATGGTGCATGTTGACTCACTGAAATAGCTTACTGGGGACACTTGATGGAATTGAGCCATCGTTAAGGTTATCAATTTCAGCTGTGCTTTTCCTTCTATGACAAGTTAACATGTCTGCTGTGAAAAAGGTCCTTTAGGTGTGAGTCGAGTGCAGATGTGAGTCGCGCATGCGTCACTTTGCGACAAGTAGCCTACAAGATGCTAACGACGTTTTCAGCTGACGTTAGCACTCAAACAATCACAGATAGCTGAAAGGTTTTTGAAATGACTGCTAGCTACAAGTTAGCAATCAAACATAACAAAGGCAGTCACTTGAATGGCGTTTTGAGCTAACGTTAGCACTCAAACAATCATAAATAACTGAAACGTTTTTGAAATGACTGCTAGCTACAAGTTAGCAATCAAACATAACAAAGGCAGTCAGTTGAATGGCGTTTTGAGCTAACATTAGCACTCAAACAATCATAAATAACTGAAACGTTTTTGAAATGACTGCTAGCTACAAGTTAGCAATCAAACACAACAAAGGCTGTCACTTGAATGGCGTTTTGAGCTAACATTAGCACTCAAACAATCATAGATAGCTGAAACGTTTCTGAAATGATTTCCATTTTCTGTTACTGTATGTAAAGAGAAACGTTTATTATTTTATGGATTTCACAAATTTCAGTATGATACGTTATGCCGTAAACCGTTTAAATTTGAGCATGCGCGACTCACATCTGCACTCGACTCACATCGGGTAGTGACAGAGGTGTCACTAAAAAGTTACTATGGCAAAAACCTCAATCACTTTCACCACAAAATGTTTCACCAACTGCACTGGATTGGCAACAGATACTCAGGATTATGCGACTCAATCGTTAAATCGGTAAATCATCTGGGAGTTATTATGGCACTGAAGAAACCGGCGAGTGATTAATTTTGAACAAAAAACTGAACAAGAATGACTCTGGGCATCAATGCCGAGACATCTTGCAGAGTTTGACAGGACATAATGACACACATGGCCAGGACTTCACACTCCGTGCACGGGGGAAGAGAGTTAAGATTACAATCACTGCAAACCACAGTTAACCTGTTAAACCACACAGCTCATTCCGTAGCAATGTTACTGGTATACTGACTGATTAATGGAGCCCTGCATGCATGCACAGCTTTTATATATGCACACAGCTTTTATCAACAGGCAGCACTGCCAAAAGCACCATCTGTGCAAACACAATGCAATCGTGTTGGCCAGCAAGTCTGAACAGAGGCCACCTGCAGAGTCTTCATTCACAGGTCTTTGCCCGGTAATAACCACTCCCCTCACTCCAGGCCAGATCAAGCCACTCCAGACACAGCCGCAAGCTATTTCTTGACGTGTGGATCTACATTTAGAGAAAAGTGGGCAACAAACTCAGAGACACTGTGGCTCATAGTTCTACAAAGGCTTCAAACTGGGGAAGACAGGTGCCACATTGGAATAAGCCTCAAAGCCAGAGCCAAAGTATACACACAGGCACTAAACAAATATCGTTGCATCACTATAGTCCTCATACATTCATTTAGTAAGACAATAGAGGTGATCAAAGAGTAGATCATTTGTCATTCATTAACTTCAACTCGTTCCACTGAAATCAGTCACACCTCTCTACTACACTCACAATGGTATTGTGTCCAAACACAGAAACGGCTATTAAAGGGTCAGTACATCCTAATTACAGTTTTAACCCAGGCTTCGAAATACAGTGTCTGTCAGATTTCTGCTTCCTCGCCTATAAAATTCACAGCACCGCAAAAACAACATTAAAAAAGAAATAGTCCCCTATGAAACGGTAAACAGCATATTAGATGATGTCTGGAAAGACAAATAACTGTTGAATTTTACAAACTTTGGTCCAATCTCAACAACTATTGGAAGTGAAATGCCTCAATAACTACTCGATCCGTTGACGTGAAATATAACTTTGGTGACCCCAAAACTTCTCATCTAGCGCCATCAGGTATAGCCTACCTGTGATCGGTGCTAGTAAGCTAATGTTAGCACGCTAACCAGTTTCAGACAATAACGCTTAGTTTTTCCACTTCCTCCACTGTACAAAAGTGAAGCCAAAATATGGATATGTGCGCCGCCATCTTGTAATTTTGGAGCCATAGTCTGCAAAGTAGTGATCGGGCGGTGGAGACGCGGTATCAACGTCCTGCCCATACACCCGATCGACCAATCACGAGTCAATCACAGCTGTCAAACACAACGTTTCCTCCTGTTTTTACACGACTGTATGGCTGCAGCCTGGAACCTCCTGTCTCATGCCCATGCCATGGTGTTAAAAGCAAGGCAAACTACATATTTAGGGCCCTATTCTAACGATCTAAGTGCACGGCGTGAAGTGCATGGCGCAGGTGCATTTAGGGCGTGTCCAAATCCACTTTTGCTAGTTTGACGGCGGAAAAAAGGGTCTGTGCGCCGGGCGCATGGTTCAAAAGGGGTTGTACTTAGTGTCTTCATTAATTCATAGGTGTGTTTGAGCATAACATGCAATAAACCAATCAGAGTGTCATCTCCCATTCCCTTAAAAAGCCAGGCGCGTTTTGCCCATTGCTATTATGATGGCAGATTTGCACCGTAATATTTTTATTTGTAATCTTCTGCATGTTTGTGTGCTGCTGCGCTTCCCTGTGTGTGTAACAAGCATAGTGTGTGCGCGCTGTGCATAAGCCAGTTGTTTGAAGACGGCGCTGTGCTGAGTAACAAAAATAAACTATGCTAACAACAACGAGTAGCTTACTGTAATGGGTATAGTACGACACTCTTCAAAGAGCCGTATGTTAGCACTGTCATTGTGTGCACATTAGCATATTGTAACGGCCGGCAGGATGCCGTTGTGTTAACTGTTCTGCACGGTAGTGCAAAGCATCATGGGACTAGGTTATTAGTGTTGTTTAAGTGTTTAGTTTAAGTGGGTAAATGATGTTCTGTTAGTGTTTTTGTTATGCATTTACGTTACCTAGGTTTTAGTCTTGATAATGTGTTCATGTTTACTTATATTTGTTGGGTTACCATGACTGAAACACTGGGGTTGGTTGATGACCTCTGTGTATCGAGGGGCTCTGGCTCTTTGACTTCTTCCACGTAGCTCGCTACAATATTGACATGTAGCTGCTAAACTCAGAGTTGTAGACTCTAAAGAAAATTCAATTCACTTTTTATTGCATTGGGATACAGGCTGAAATCTCACAGATGACTAAAGAACAATTCAAATCCAAAATACTATATCCGCATGGTGAGTTACCACTAGAGGTAAGTGAGAAAATGTGTATTATGCATGGGCTAATTAGGCTGAACTGTAACCCTTTAATCACTTATCCCCCAGTCATCAGTTGTATATGAAGTGACAAGAGTTTAGAAAATGTGTAATATTATTGTATGTAACATCCAAAATAGATATGGGATCGAGTCTCTTGAAAGGTGCTACAGGCGTCTTTACCCTTCAGTTGAGTTATAGGCCTAATGGATGACCTAGCCTACTGTAGTTTACACAGCTATTTGAAATCCCACTCTCTGGCTGCTTCATAAGTGCTACAATAATCAATACTCGCACTCAATTCTCATCCTCCTGATTTAGAAAACATTTTAAAGCTGGAAGGTGTCAGGTTACCACAGCCACCAGGTTTTCCACAAGAACTAAACAGCCAGCTGCTGTCAGCTTTTAATTTAGGGAAATCCGGTGAAGCACCGTGAGTTGACTCTCCTCAGCAGACGATAGTTGCTGAGTCATTACTACTGTATGTGACCTTACCCACCTCCAGCTTTCTGTTTGAACTTGGATCTCAGACAATTGCACGCGGCTCATACATGACCTATAGAGCTTCTGGTCTATTTTTTGAGCAAGACAATACTTTATAATGTACAGGCGAAACACTGCAGCATAACCACTATCAATACTACAATCAGTATCTAAGCCACCGCCTCCGGTGCACAATGAGGACGGCTCTGCCTCACAGTGCAGTCTTGCTCTCAAAGGCAACGCTACACCTGCGAGGACCTAGCATCAATTTTCTACACTAATTCTCAGCCTGAGCAAAAACCTCAATGCTATACCGTTAGTCAGTAATGATGTCCTTTAGCTGAGGCGCATATGTCCGTCTTTGTTGAATAGCAAGTAGCCTTCCCAGACAGCGACTCGGCATCATTTGAATGCCAGTGCGTAGTTACCATCCACTCAGAAGTCAACACTGCCGTAACATTTGCATTTGTAACTAACCGCCGTATGCGTCGCCTTACCTGCGGTTTCAGAGAGCAGTCCAGCGGTGGAAAAAATACAAACAAGACACGCTGCGGCTATCATACACGGCAGCTCAACAACCTTACTGGTCCTTAACCTACTGAAGAGGAGAAGACACGCCGGCCACGCAGACTGCTGGGTCTGCGAAGGATGCTCAGCATGAGCACGTGACTCTGGAGTACAACCTGGCAGTCTGAAGTCACTGATAGATGGACAACAGTAAAGTGCTCTCTCAACATTTGGTGTTAGGATTCCTAGGAAGGAAGGATCGGTCATAGATACATCTATCCTCATTGCAGTACTAGGAGTAGTAGTAGAAGAACTTCTTCTATTAGCCTATATTTCAACCTACAACAGTGAAATTAACTTTAATCCGTAAACAAGCCTCTATAGGGTGCAGTATGATATAGGCTATGTAGGCGCTGTGGTGAGCTGCAAATATGAATTGATTAATTATCAACTATTAAATTAATCAGCAACTCATTTGATAATTAATTAATCGGTTTTAGTCATTTTTTTTAATGAATAAATCTGATTCCAGCTTGTTAACTGTGATTATTTTCTAGTTTCTTCACTCCTCTGTGACAGTAACTGAATATCTTTAAGTTGTGGACAAAACAAGACATTTCAGCTTGCTGACATTTTATAGACCAAACTAATCGATTATTGGAGAAAATAATCGACAAATGAAGTTGCAGCCCTACGGTGGTGCAGTGAGGATATGCAGACTTAACACAGGGGGCTTTTTTTCTACTACAAGTATACACCACATGCGTATTTACATACAGACACACACACACACACACACACACACACACGCACAGACACACACACATGCACACACACAGACACACGCACACACACTCACACACACACACACGAAATTAAACCAAAAAAGGATTGACGGGTGACTGTATACAGCTGAAACATTATCCAATAGGAAAATAACATAGAGAAATAAATGTCTAATACATATAAATAAGACATTAATAATACATTAATTTCAACCAAGTTCCAGCTTTTTAAGCTTTTCTGTAAACTGAAACACATTAAATGAAAATGTGAAGTTTTAAATAGAGAAAAGAAAAGAATTTGTCCCACACAGTGTTACACCCATTTATAATTCCATAATAGTTCCCAGACAACATCATACACTGTTTAATTATTGAGTCTCAGACAAGAGGAATCACAGCCACTATGTGGCAGTAATGCTTCAATTTGAAGGGCACAGATAGACCGACACACTGAGCTCGATTATCTACCAGGCCAAGCCAGAACACTGTTTTGAGGCCCCCATGGGCCCCCAAAGTCCCAAATTCACTGTGTGTCACCTTTATGGTGGTAATTTGAATGCCTTTGTTTGGGCGTGTGTGACACCTTCATTATTTCCTATATTGTTGAGGAGCCTCAGAAAAAACTGCAACTAAATGTTGAATCTGGGTGAGAAGACAGTTTTGATGCAAGACACAACAGTTATTGGTGTAGACGAGCGTGAGGCACGTACCGTACGGATACCTACTGAGAGACGGAAAGGCAGTGGCCAGAGGAATGTTGTAAAATGCCAAATCACAAAGTAATTTTTGGGGCATTTTTAGGCCTTAATTTGATAGGACAGCTTAGACATGAAAGGGGAGAGAGAGAGGGAATGACACGCAGCAAAGGGCTGCAGGTCAGAGTCGAGGGCTGAGCCTCTGTATCTGTATCTACCAGGTGAGCTACACAGGCACCCGTAAATTAGAGTTCTAATTGACCCTAAACAGAGAGTAGGCTACATGGTGGCAGAGTACCTGACCACCGTGACTGATAACTGTAAAACTAAGAAAAACATCACACAGCCTGGCCATTAGAAACAGGCTGTCACAGGCAGAACCCAGGTGGTCTATATCGAGGACATTTCATTTATGGGATTGCTCCGGTGCCGTCGGATATTTTTTTTTTTTGGCCGGATGTCTGTCACCTTCCTCTTTCTTTGTGTCGGCATTCTAAACTCCGGTGGATTTCTGAGGACTATGGTTAACTGCTCCTCAGATCTCTGCAGGGTAAATCCAGACAGCTAGCTAGACTATCTGTCCAATCTGAGTTTTCTGTTGCACGACACAAACAGCTTTTGAACGTACACATGTTCCACCAAAACAAGTTCCTTCCCGAGGCTATTTTGCAGAGGCGCCGTTGCTCCGTCCGGCGCCTAGCCATGTAACTTATTTGAACTGAATCAAGAGAGAGGGGGGGGGGGGGGGGACAGATTATATAAATAGAGTAAGCATGAAGATAGTCATCCTGATTGAACTTACTCTAAGCTTCCAAACTGAAAAAGTCAAGTATCCTCAAGTCTAAATGCATGTTGATGTCCAGGTTGTATAAACCTCCCACAGACTGAGCTTTTTCATCTTTTGGAAGTAATGTATTGCTTGTGAAGTTAATACAAAAGCAACCAGACTATAACAGTTGCACAGTTATATTAAACCTGCAAGTTATAGAGACACAGCTGGCAGCTAAGATAACACAGGAACATCTTTAGTGGCAGAGCATCAACTGCATGTCAGTGGGGTTGAGATAGAAGAAAGTCTACACACACATGCACACACACACACACACACACACACACACACACACACACACACACACACACACGCACACACACACACACACACACACACACATACACACACAAACCTTTTCAGATACAGAAACTAAACATGTAAGAGCACAGAAATAGTGTTGACAGCTCTTAATTAATTATAAACCATGGCATTCTTTCTGTCTCTGTTCAATCTCAAAGTTTAAAATTTGTCAGGTTTTGTCAGACAGACAAACAATTATTTTTCCTCCCTCTGATTCCTGATTATCATATTTAACCAATCGCAACAACAGATAGTTTCACGCAAAATAAACTCACACCTAATAGCTACACAAGCATATCATTTCCAAATACATTTTGTGAGGCGTAGTCATCAAGTTAGAGTACACACATTATAACAGAGGGAAGACCCTCTGTACATTTGTGCATGCAAGTAGCCTACAGATGTGCCAATACGCAATATGGGTCTACTCCACTAGAGGGTGCCCTAACTTTAAATATAAAAAGACATTACACATTTTATGGCAAGAGTTAGGCTATGTATGATGTACAGTAGAGCCCTGCGCGGGACTGTTTTCTTCATCCCGCTCCCGAATTTCTGACCATTACCGCCCGCACCCGCAACATGTGTGTTACACTCCCGCCCGCACCCGCAATGTGTACGTCCACTCCCGCCCGCACCCGCAAAACTCTGAGAATTTATGCCCGCACAATAATAGAGATGCATTGATGTTGTGTCTTCTCCCGTCCCCCATGAGAAAACACGTCATTTTATAGGTTAATAAGGAGAAGATGCAGGCAAAGAAGACAGGTGCTTGTTGCTGTTAGACGGGGAGGAAGGAGACGAGGATGAGGGAGAGAGGAGAGGAGGAGAGGGGGAGGAAGGAGACGAGGATGAGGGAGAGAGGAGAGGAGGAGAGGGGGAGGAAGGAGACGAGGATGAGGGAGCGGGCGGACGGTGGACGGAGCCTTGGCTCGGAGCTCCCCGTCCTGGGAGGCTCAGACACGCTGGTGTCTGCTCATAGATGGGCTATACAGTATATACTCAGTCAGTATATATGTATATCTATGGTTTCTGCTGGCGTGGGGGGATTCCAGGCTACATCCCGATCCCGCAGTGTTTTTTTTAGCCGCCCGCTCCCGCCCGCAGCAAAGTTAAAACCGCCCGCTCCCGCGAGATTTGCGTTGGGTCCCGCGGGACCCGGCGGGACCAAATCCCAATGCCTCTAATATACAGTATGTCGCCATAATTAGCCTACTAAAAAATAGTTGCTCAATGCTTATGATGCTATAAATATATATAAGGAAATATGAATTAGAATATGAACAGGAAGAGTAAAGCCTCTCAGGTAATGAAGAACAAGCATTAATGCATTTTTTCTCTCCATTTTTTCAAAATGAATGACATTTTTTTGCATTATTCCTCAGATCAGTTCATGGCAAGCAGCTGCCACACAACATCCTGTCAAGAGAGGAAGACATGCTTATATGGCAGACTTTATAATAGTGTCAGGAAACCCTGTTGATGTTTAAAGTTCACAGATGTTTGAATGTGCAAGGCAGACGTTTCACAGCTGGGAGCATCGTCCAAATGGAACCTTTTTCCACTTCCGTTACTTCTTAGACAGAAAGAGATCTCCGTGTTCAGGTTTCCCCGTTGTGACTGTCTTTCAATTTGATGACGAAGACAGTTTAACGAGATGAACGCCATCCGAATAATGTTACGCTGTCGAATGTGAAAGCACAGGGCCGGGTTTGGAGCCGAAGAAGGAGTTAAACGTGGGGATCAGTTGTGGAACTGAGTCAGCAGTGCAAAAATGGTGAACACACACACACACACACACACACACACACACACACGTCAAGTACAGTAGAACCAGAGCCTTCTCACACAGACTTCTCAGGTGATTTTACAGGATGTTTCATTTGGCTCCGTCAGTACCTGAGGCTCTCAATACTTCCAGACCACCAGTCATTTCATTCACTCTGTCCAAACACCTTTCTTCTTCTGATAAATGTAGTCACAACTCAGTCCTGATTTTGTACTCTAACTGTAGTACTGCTACAGACCAGTGGCTACTTTACATTCAGTCTGGATCGATGACATTTTGGGTACGGGATAGTTCCCGCGCCGGCAGAAGTTCCGCCGATATCCCTCACTTTCCGCTTTCTTTGTGTTTACCCTAAACTCCGGTCGTATCTAGGAACATTAAACGGAACCTCTGAGCAACATCACACGCTGAAAATGGCAAGTATATACATATATTTATTTTTTTCAATTATTTTTTGGGGCTTTTTAGGCCTGTATTAGACAGGAGAGTTGTAGATAGGAAATAGGGAAAGAGAGGGAAAATGACACGCAGCAAAGGGTGTTTGGTGTTTTAAGCCCCCAACATCGCCTCTCAGGCAACGCGGCAAAAGTTCTGTTTAGGGTTAAAGTTAGGGTAAGCTGCCTGGAAGGCAACATTGGAGGCTTAAAACACCATAGAGCGCAGCAAAGGGCCACAGGCTGGTATTGAACCCCCAGCCACTGCAGCCAGAAATGAGCCTATGCACATGGGGCACAAGCTTAAACAGGTGTGCTATCCGGGTGCCCCAAGAAAATGGCAAGTTTTGAAGAAAATTTGGATCATGCAACAAGGCAGGCCTGCTAAGTTCTTTCAGGGAATGATTGTAAGGATTTACAAGGAATATGTTTACGGAATTTCCTCTCTAATTGGGACGTTTTGGGACCGATTGGCGGGGAGGTGCTATGGACAAAATACACACGCGATACACTGGTAAGAGCAAATGACATTTAACCATGTATCCAGCTAATTTATATTGCTCAAGTTACTATATTGTGTGAACAGTTAACATCAGTTAATATTGTGTGTGGCGTTTTCTTTCACCGGGTGCAAACGTTCCACCAAAACAAGTTCCTTCCCGGGATTATTTTGCAGAGGCACCGTCGCTACGTCCGGAGCTTAGCGCCGTCCAAGACGATTGTGATTGGTTTAAAGAAATGCAAACAACCCAGCAAACCTATCCAGGAGTGTATGCTCCTGTTACCAGACCTTCCTCCGCAGCGCTGTGAAGATAGGTCTGGCAATGCCAGACTATTTTACATTTGACTCAAGTTTTGTCTTTTTCATTTGTGGAACTCATTTTAGTAACTTTATATCCCGATGGGTGGTTTATGGAAGAGGATTAGGGCCAATGTGAAAAATGTATTTGAGTTCTGAGTTTAAAGTCATTAATGAATTCTGACTGTATTCTCACAATTCTGACTTCAAAGTCAGAACTCAAATACATTTTTCACATATGGCCATAATCCTTTTCTGTAGTGGCTTAACCTATAATTTTTTTGTATTGCATATTTTGCACATCCTGCACTAAAACATACAGCCTGTAGTTAGGATGTTAGTTGTATTGTACATACAGTATTTGTTTTCGTATTTATTGTCTATTTCATATTAATGTATATGTCTATGTATGCACCAACCAAGTGTTACTTACTTGGCAAACAATCCTAAAGAGTACAATATTTCACTCTAAAATATAGTATAAAAGTATAAAGACGCACTAAAAGGACATACACAAGTAAAGTACAAGTACCTCATACTTGTACTTAAACCCAGTAATTAAATCAATGTTAGTAGTTACATTCCACCACTGGGAATGCAACATGTGCTTACACATACATTGAAAAAAACTAAATCTGTGGCAAATAAAAACAGCATGTCAGTGTATCATAAGAGGGGAATCTTAAAAGACAAACACCGACGAGAAATAGCTCTTCAAATAGCGACTTCTCCAGTGCTTATAATCTCATTAACATTCAGTACGTCCCGCCCTCTCATCCCCGCTTCCTTTGGAATTTGATGGACTCTGTTCATTTATTTTGTATACAGATTTCCTTTTCGGATAAGCGAGTCAGAGCTCGCCCCTCTGCTTCTCTCTGCTGTTGTTGCAGCCCATCTGTGGAGAGCAACCAGCAACGATAGAGCACCACTGTTGTGCGTTACCGAGGCAAATGTGTCCACAGTGCTCAGTCATCTGAAGGACAGTTCATCAGCACTCTTAGGCCTCCTGCACGCTGCCTGCGTGGCGTGAGCGTGGCGTTTCTGTTGCGTGTCAGCTGCGTGTCGGCTGCGTGGATTTTTCTACGTCTTGACACACCAGAAACGTGTCTGACAATGTTTCCCATTGATAAAATGAAATACCATGTTAAACATAAATATAGACTGATTTGATTACAGCAAAGACAACGTTGGCAGTATTGACGGCAAAATAGGCTACAGAATATTTCGTTATATTTGAAAATTGGTAATTATTTATTATGATTATTTTAAATTACATTTACTATATCTACATTTTTTCCAAAATCTAGAGACTTTCCAACATCAAAATGTCATTTATTAAATGTATTTGTGTCAAAATGACACCTGGAAACGCTTCCAACATGCTCGCGGTCTCATTTCTAGCATGCACGCGTTCGGCGTGGCTCGAGCCGCGGCTGAGACGCAGGCAGTGTGTAAGCTCTAACCTGTTAACATGGGAGCCGAAATAAAAAGCAGACACGCCACGCAGCTGACACGCTCACGCCACGCAGCCAGTGTGCAAGCGGCCTTGGCATGCTTGCTGTTTTCGAATCAGAAGGTATGAAAACATTAGTGAGTTTTTTGAGTTTAAACACTTATTATTATTATTATTCACTATTGGCAGGGGTTTGAGGTTGATGCAGGTGATCGGTTTGAAGCCAGAAGTATTATAGGTAACATTGATTAGAATAGTGGTTCCCAAACTTTTTTTTACATCAAGGACCCTAAACTACGACGGAGCATTAGGGCCACATCAAAGGAAAAAAAATAAGGAGGAAGATTTTTTTTATTTATTTTGCATTTCGAGAATGAAGTCGAAATGTCGAGAATAAAGTCAACATGACGAGCATAAAGTTGAAATACTTTTTCGGGAATAAAGTCGAAATGACGAGAATAAAGTTGATCTACCATTTCGAGAAATAATGTCGGAATGTCGAGATTAAAGTTGAAATGACGAGAATAAATTCAGCTCCTTTATCACTTAATCACATTAGAACGACTGTCCGCCATGCCATCTGCCATGTACGCAACATCATACATATGGGTTACATCCTTGGAGTGCCGCGCTCGCCTGAACGCCAATCCTTCAGGATCAAACAAGTTGATCAATTGTCTTATTGTGTCTTGTGATACAACATATCCTCTCTGTATTGCGCGTTGGTGTAACCAGAGCGATAGAGAAAGACAGAGTGCCGACACTCCCATTGGACTCCGTCGTATGCTTTTTGCCGCCTACTTCCGGGGTATGCAGTCTCGCATAGTTCCAAACAACCCATTCACGGCGTCGGACATCATTCATTTTCATTGCTGGCCGTCGAGTAACTTCTGAGGTAAGTTGATTAAATAGCTACCTCTTTTGAATTGTCAACTGTCTATATTTTATCAGAGGCCCTTTATGATGCATATACTGATATTTTATGTGTGCACAGCGTAATTATATATATTTTTATCTTGGTAGCTGACCGATTGCCTGCTAGTTTGTTAGCTCGTTTGTTAGCTTGACTTCGCCAGCTGTGAAGGTATCGCTACACCAACAATTATGAAGTTCAGTAGTGAATCTCTGACAACTTTTATTTAGTGAGTTATTGATGTTGGATTACTAGGATCACTAAGGTTGATTAAGGACGGATTTTATGTAGGTTTTATCTGCTGAACCTGACGGTGTTAGCTAGTCAGCTGAGTACTGTGTGTCTAGAAATAAGGTTGTGTTTGTTTAGTTATACCCTTGAAAGGGCTGTTGGATTACATGTATGAATACAAATTATTCCACACAAAAAATATCAGTAAGTGACATGACAATGACATAAGTTTAAATATGAAAAAGTATAGTAGTAAAGTTTTTTTTTTTTTTTTTTAACTGTTGATTTATTTAATGTTTTCCACAGTTTTTTAAGTTCAGTAATTGCAAAAGTCAACAAGTAATCATGTTAAATTATCGTGAGTTCAATATTGACCAGAATAATTATGATAATATTTCTTTCCATATTCGAGCAGCCCTAGCTGGTGCTGGCGACGGCTGCTGGTGGCGGCTGCTGAAATAAGAGGCGACTGGAGGCTGCGGACGGTGTGTCAGGGGATGGAGAGGCCAAATACATCCATGGCAACCAGTAAGGTGTTTGGCAGTGGACTAGATGTTATGACCTTAGGTGAGAAAGTCTGCTGTGTTGAAATTGCCTTCTTAGTCTGACTCTTGCTGCCAGGGTACCCCTTATCACGGTTATTTACCTTCCTCTCAGCCCTGATGCACTTTGCTTGTCATTCACACTTGTCAGTATTTTTGCTTGAATCCTTAACCTCAGCCTGATATATGTGGAGGATTTTTTTTTGTTAATTAATCACTTATACTATTCCCCCCTGTTCCTTCACTTTGTTCTTGTTTTTCGAATAAGATACACTGCACACCTGTTCACACATTTGTTGTTCTTTTTCCACTCATGACTAACTTTGTTTTATTTATTGATACCCCCTGGCTCTACTTTGTTGCTCTTATTCATGCTATTTCCCACTTGGTTTTTGTTCCACAAACCTCAGCCTGATATATATGTGGAGAGGATTTGTTTTATTAAACACTCAGCATCTCAAACACTAACCCCCAAAACTCCTGGCTCCAGCTTTACATGCTGCATCCTCCTTTGCAGCGTGCGGATGTTAGGCAGTAGAATCTGCATTTGCTGAAGGGTTTTATAACCAGTGGTGCCAGCGGTAAATCTTATTTGTACTGCTTTTTTTTATTGTCTCCTTTCCCCACAGTATTCCTTTCTTTTTCTGTACTTGTTCTTGTGGTGCGTTCTATTATTTATCCGAGTCGGAGTTCCGACTAGGAAAACAGACGTCTTGTGTCACTCATTGTTTAATAAAAAAAATAGGCTACATTTCATTCTTTCATCCAAGTGTAATGAGTTGTTATTCTTTAATATATGTCATACTTTGTGTATGGCTTAGTCTTAAAATGATCATGGTTGTGTGGTCAACTCCTGCCTCATCAGAAGAAGTGGGCTGGACACTAAATGCAGTCCATTCAGCATTTAGTGTGCTCCTCTGCTTTCTCAATCGCTCTCTGACCACGGGTAAGTGAATCAGAATTACAAGCAAAATCAAAGAAAATACAATAGTCCAGATGTGCAAAAAAGAACATCTTGAATCTGTGATTAAAAAAAAGATGTAGTAAGGTTAAGGTTAACCCTTGTGTTGTCCTTTGGGTCCCCGGGACTTAGTTTATTTTTGACGTTTTTTGCATTGGATTGGCCTGGAGTTGAGCTTCGGGTCCGCTGGTGACCCTTGCATACTATGTGATGTCATTTAACGTGAACTGACACGGGGGGGAGGGGCGGTGTCCCCAGACATGTCAGAACGAACGTGTTTGGACATGCTAATACAAAATGTAAATAAACTAAACAAGCCCCTGTGACACGAAGGACAATACAAGACAGTTGTTAGGTTATGGAGAATGGATGGATGGCGGACCCAAAGTGCAGAGAGCAGGCAGGAGAAGTTGAAGTTGAAGATGAAAGTTTTAATAAACAAAACACAAAAATCCAAAGAAGTCCACAGCAAAGTAAAACAAAGAAAAGCTGACACGGAAAACACGACGGAACCAAAAACTCACGTGAATACAAACAGTCGGGAACAAATACCACTGGAATAACAAACAAACTACAATGATCTGACATTGGACAAGGGGAACACAAAGACTAAATACAGAGGGTAACGAGAGGCAGGTGACACAAGGGCTGGGAAACAGGTGGAAAACATCAGGCAAGAGCGGGAAAACCGAAAGTAAAACTAGTCAAGACAAGATCGGACACAGACTATCAAAATAAAACAGGAAACAGAACCGAAACAGACTACCAAAATAAGAAAATACACCAACCCGTAACAGAACCCCCCCAAGGGACAGATCCCAGATGTCCAAAAAAAACAAACAAAACAGAAACAACCCAGGGAGGGCGGAGGGGGCTCGGAGGAGGGACAACCAAAACAGTCAAAATAAATCAACCCAAGAGGGGCGAGAGAAGGCACCAGAGTCAGAGGGGACAAGGGAACTGGGAACAGAGGCGCTGGGGCACTTGGGTCAGGGAACAGAGTGGGGTCACTCGGGCACTTGGGGGAAACAGAGCGGGGTCACTCGGGCACAGGGAAGAGAACCCTGGGCACAGGGGACAAAAGAGTCACTGTGGCACCCAGGGGGAAACAGAGAGTCAGTGGGGTACCCGGGGGAAACAGGGGACCACTCAAGGGAACAGAGGGACCACTTGAGGAAACTGAGAAGGACCGCTCGGGGAATCAGAGAGCAGCAGCGAAGGCAGAAGCCTTCAGGAGGCCGGCGGCGAAGGCAGAACCCTTCAGGCGGCCCAGCAGGACGTCGAGGACTCCAAGGCTGCTGGAAGCGAAGGCGAAACCTGTCAGGCGGCCGAACAGGACGGCGAAGGTAGACCCCCACAGGCAGCCAGGCAGGGCGCCGAGGACTCCGAGGCTGCTGGCAGCGAAGGCGAAGCCTCTCAGGCGGCCGAACAGGACGGCGAAGGTAGACCCCCACAGGCGGCCAGGCAGGACGCCGAGGACTCCAAGGCTGCTGGCAGCGAAGGCGAAGCTTCTCAGGCGGCCGAACAGGACGGCGAAGGTAGACCCCCACAGGCGGCCAGGCAGGACGCCGAGGACTCCAAGGCTGCTGGCAGCGAAGGCGAAGCTTCACAGGCGGCCGAACAGGACGGCGAAGGTAGAGCCCCACAGGCTGCCAGGCAGGGCGCCGAGGACTCCGAGGCTGCTGGCAGCGAAGGCAAATCCCCTCTGAAGGCCGGCGGCAACGGCGAAAACAGAATCCTTCAGGTGGTCGGCGGCGAAGGCAGAATCCTTCAGGAGGCCATCCGCGAAGGCGAATCCCTTCTGGAGACCGACGGCGAAGGCGAATCCCTTCTGAAGGCCGGCGGCGAAGGCGAATCCCTTCAGAAAGCCGGCGGCGAAGGCGAATCCCTTCAGAAAGCCGGCGGCGAAGGCGAATCCCCTCTGAAGGCCGGCGGCGAAGGCGAATCCCCTCTGAAGGCCGGCGGCGAAGGCGAATCACTTCTGAAAGTCGGCGGCGAAGGAGACTCCCTTCTGAAGGCCAGGCAGACCGAGCAGGAGAAGGGGCAGCTGGGCTGAAGATAGGCGACGAGTCAGCTGGGCTGAGGTCCGCCAAACAGGCAACAGGGACAGTGGTCGACAGGAGTGCCGACAGGGCATGAGGGGCTGGAGTAGGGCAGATCGAAAACGAAGGCAAAGTCACTGGGGCAGTCTCAGAGACAGTCTCAGGGGCGCCAGGGACCGGCATAGTCCCTGGCTTGCCCGTAAGCGTGGACTCTGGGAGAGCGGTCGACGTGGACTCTGGGAGAGCGGTCGACGTAGACTCTGGGAGTGCGGTCGACGTAGACTCTGGGAGTGCGGTCGACGTAGACTCTGGGAGTGCGGTCGACGTAGACTCTGGGAGTGCGGTCGACGTAGACTCTGGGAGTGCGGTCGACGTAGACTCTGGGAAGTCAGTCGTCGACGTAGACTCTGGGAAGTCAGTCGTCGACGTAGACTCTGGGAAGTCAGTCGTCGACGCAGACTCTGGGAAGTCAGTCGTCGACGCAGACTCTGGAAGCCCGCTAGCCAGCCGGGATTCTGGGAAACTGCTAGCCAGCTGGGGATCAGGAGAGCTGTTAGTCGGCTGGGGATCAGAGAGGCTGCTAGCCAGCCGGGAATCTGGGACACGGGGCAACCTGGGAACGCCAGGAAACTCAGGAACGCCAGGAAACTCAGAAAACACAGGGGCGCTAGAAAACACAGCCGTGCTAGAAAACTCGGGAATGCTAGAAAACTCGGGAACACTAGGAAACTCGGGAAACACAGGGGCACTAGAAAACACAGCCGTGCTAGAAAACTCGGAAATGCTAGAAAACTCAGGAAACACATGAGCGCTAGAAAACGCAGCCGTGCTAGAAAACTCGGGAACGCTAGGGGGGCCAGGGTCACCAGGGAGCCTGAGGCTACTAGAGAGCTGCCCGGGGGCGCTAGGGAGCTGCCCGGGGGTGCTAGGGCGGCTGCTAGCTAACTGGGATTCTGGGGAGCTGCTAGCTAGCCGAGGAATAGGGAGGCTGTTAGCTAGCGGGGAATCTGGGAGGCTGCTAGTCAGCGGAGGCTCAGAAAGGCTGCTAGCTAGCCTAGATTCAGGGTCAGGGGAGCTGCACGTCAGCCCAGGGTCAGGGGAGCTGCACGTCAGCACGTCAGCCCAGGGTCAGGGGAGCTGCACGTCAGCCCGGGAACAGAAGGGTTGCACGTCAGCTCGGGAACACTGGACAGCTCAGGCTCAGAAACACTGGTCAGCTCAGGCTCAAGTACACAGGTCAGCTCAGGCTCAGGTCCGATAAGAGGTTGATGCAGGGCATGGCGCCGGGAGCCATGTTTTCCCTTCCTCCGTCTACTACCTCCACGAGTCCCAGGGACACTGGTCAGCTCTGGAACACCGGTAACACTGGTCACACTGGTCAGCTCTGGAACACTCGCTGACCATGTTGCAGGCTGGGTGCCAACTGGCAGCAGGGGTAGCTGACTCCTAGCAGGCTTGGAAGAGGATGGCCTGCTAGCATGTTGGGGTGTAGGCTCACGGCTAGGAGTCTCCAAAAAGTCCTGTATCCACTCCGGGAGAGAGCTCCTGAGCCAGGGTCGAGTGGATACTCTCAAACGAGCGGAATGAAGAACAGCTTCCTTAGCCTCCGAACCAGGAGTAAATCTCCACTCCCCAACAGCGCAAATAAGCTGACATGTAAGTTCAGAAAGTTCGTACCTGAATGACTCTGCTGGGTCCATTTTTGTTCAGATCATTCTGTTAGGTTATGGAGAATGGATGGATGGCGGACCCAAAGTGCAGAGAGCAGGCAGGAGAAGTTGAAGTTGAAGATGAAAGTTTTAATAAACAAAACACAAAAATCCAAAGAAGTCCACAGCAAAGTAAAACAAAGAAAAGCTGACACGGAAAACACGACAGAACCAAAAACTCACGTGAATACAAACAGTCGGGAACAAATACCACTGGAATAACAAACAAACTACAATGATCTGACATTGGACAAGGGGAACACAAAGACTAAATACAGAGGGTAACGAGAGGCAGGTGACACAAGGGCTGGGAAACAGGTGGAAAACATCAGGCAATCACAAGAGCGGGAAAACCGAAAGTAAAACTAGACAAGACAAGATCGGACACAGACTATCAAAATAAAACAGGAAACAGAACCGAAACAGACTACCAAAATAAGAAAATACACCAACCCGTAACAACAGTAGCCTAGTGCTACCCATGCTAACACGGACGGGAAGCTTTCCCTCCAAAACTTAAAAACGTATCTATACATAGCTTTCAGTTGTCACCCTACCATTCCAAATGTAAAACTGACATTTACAAATATGCAATAACAATCAAACAAGTACATGGGTATGTGTTTTTATTTATATTTACCATTCAATATAGCAATCGCTGCAGTCAGTCCCATAGTAGAACATGACAGCGCAGCGTCTGTTTGGAACTATACAGGCTTACATGAACCACGTGACCACCCTGCTAGCGAGATCAAAGAGTGTCGCAACTCTTACTATCTCTATGGCTCTGGGTGTAACCATCGATACCCTTGCATCTGTCCATTATAAGCTATTTCAGTTTGCAGGAATACGGCCACCTCTTCCAAGTTTGTGTGGTTTCTCCTTCTGAACAGACGCAATTTTCGACACAATCTCTTCAAAGTCCTAATACTTATCACCATACTGTGTTTATGCGCTAAAAGAGAAAGAGTTCGTGCATTTTGTAGAATACTATAGGTAAAGTTAGTAGTTTGGTTTATTCTCAAAAGTCCGACTTGATTCTTGAAATATCAACTTCATTCTCGTCATGTTGACTTTATTCTCGACATTTCGACTTTATTCTCAAAATGCAAAATAAATAAAAAATCTTCCGCCTTAATTTTTTTCCCTTGATGTGGCCCTAATGATCCGTCGTACTAAACTGACACAAATTAGACTGCAGACCCCCATTGGATAATAATTTATACCATACATTCTATATTGCGTTACTCATGGATGGAATTCTAGTGAACAAAAAAAATAAAGATTCCCCCTGGAACCCTCTTAAGGAACCCTGGGGGTCCCCAGACCCCA
The DNA here is from genome assembly GCA_023566125.1 of Zingel zingel. Lineage (NCBI taxonomy): Eukaryota > Metazoa > Chordata > Actinopteri > Perciformes > Percidae > Zingel > Zingel zingel. The sequence continues at coordinate 29,045,974 of CM042327.1, forward strand.
CTTTGGGAACCACTAGGTTAGAACATATTGCTCCCCCCTACAGTTTAGGACCATTGTTTTTATTTGGTGAATTAAGTCTTCATTAACTCAATATAAAGCGTTGCATATTTCCTTTATGAGCACAGTGCTCTGCCATTTAAATGAATTATGAATGAGGATTTGTCAGAGTAATGCCAGTACACGCCTGTGCTGGAAAATGGTAAAGTCAATGCAGACATCTTTGAAAGGAAGTTGGCAGATTGGGACTGTATATGTGCAGATGATGAAAAGCGTGCCCCGTGGGAGCCTGGTTCAACAGAGCTGAACATTTCAAAGGGGCAGTCCAACAGTTGAGATGAATTGTGATCTAGCTTGTGAGTCCAAAGTATCATGAAAGAAAAGTAGCTAGGGTGTATTAGACTCTGATGTTACATTAGAAAATAAAAGCTGAAAAATCTTTGCGGGTAAAAATAATACCATTCAATCACACCAAACTACTGAAAATATCTAAGTGAAGCAGAAGCTCTGTGACAATGAGGACAACTCCCAACAGGACAGACTCCACTGGAGAAGTAAAGGGGAATGCTGTGGCGAGCCACACAATGCACGGAGTAGAACAGTAGAAGAGCCGTAACATGACTTACAACTCAGCAAACAACATCTGTGTTGCCTCAGCTCCCACAAAGACCCAAAAGGTTGGATGAGTCCAACGACACAACAACTGAGTGCTCTGTTGAATCGGACATCTGCATTGCTAGTGAAACTAGTCTAAGAACACGTGGAACCCCTCATTTCCCTCTGGAGAGTTTCCCAGAAGTCATAAAACAATGCATGTAGGCTATTGTAACTATTATTTCCTCAGTTGTATTCTTTTGTGTGTCAGCAAAAAAACAACTTAACAATAAACTGAAAAAATCTAAAAACAAACTGTCTCAGGAAGCTGTGTTGTCAGTGCCAAATATGACTCAGATTATCAACACAAATACCTAAAATTCTCTGCCTTAGTGGTCCCCTAATACTGTATCTGAAGTCTCTTTTATATAGGCCTTAGTGGTCCCCTAATACTGTATCTGAAGTCTCTTTTATATAGGCCTTAGTGGTCCCCTAATACTGTATCTGAAGTCTCTTTCCTGAAATTCAGCCTTAGTGGAGAATTACAGCCACTAGAGCCTGTCCCACAATGAGCTTTACTTAGGATGTGCCATTTCTGTGTCTGTAGCTTTAAATGCTATTGAGGAGGAGAGGGGGGGTGGGGGGTCAAGGCCTTGACCAACTGCCATGCTTCGCTTGTTTTCAAGCCATGATGTCTCTCTCTCTCATGGGCGGGCCAAATTCTCTGGGTGGTAAAGCAGAGAAAGGGGAGGTAACCTTCCTCCTTATGACCTCATAAGAAGGAGATTCCAGATCGGCCCATCTGAGCTTTCATTTTCTCAAAGGCAGAGCAGGATACCCAGGGCTCGGTTTACATCTATCGCCATTTCTAGCCACTGGGGGACCATAGGCAGGCTGGGGGCACTTTTCATGCCATGGGACCTTTAACATTGATTTGTATATTTTAACATAAAATGTCTGAAATCAAAAATCCTATCAGATGGGGGACCCTGGGACAAAATCTTATCAAATGGGGGTCCGTGGTCTAATTTGTGTCAGTTTAGTTTTTCTATGTCCCCTTAAAATGCTCATTGCATCCTTAAAGTATATGCTTATGTCAGTCCAAGGTTAATTACACACACTTGCTGACCTCAGTGTATTTCATGAGTGAACCCAAATTGTAGGGGACAATGATGCTAAATGCTGAATGCTACTTTAAAGTGCATCTTTTCCCCCCACATGTGAGCCATACATCCAGGCGTCTGTTGATTTCTGACAGTTTTTATAGGGATGGTAGTATCAAGGTCTAACTCCTGCGTAAACACAAACCCAGACACATCTACATGGAGGAAAACATGGCGTGCTGCCAGAGAGGAACTGTGTAAACAGTGTCAAACTACCCCCTCCATCCAAATGAAGCTGTGCATGTTGTGGCCCAGCCTCAAATATATCTTCTCTGGCTAAAGAAGGCTTAACAAGTAGTTGAATTTCTTAGCCTGTCTAGCATCCAACAAAAACACTGGAAATTGTCGAGTCTCAGACAGAACAACTTACATTATATTATAAAGAACCAGCAACATGGGGGCAGGTTTATGGACATTTCCTTGGAGACTGTCCTCCGAAAAACGCTCCCATATGTCGTTTGTTCAAGCAGTAATTACGACCGACTCATCTTTGCGTTTCTAGTGGCGGCGCCTTCTAGTGGCTGTACTAATTATCACGGTAGCAAAGCAGGAAGTAATGTGGCAAGTTGGGGTGGAGGATGGGTCAAACAATCAAACAAACACAGGACTTTCACTGAGGAGACCGGGGTTTATGTCCCGTTTAAAAAAATAAAAGTAAAGGGCAAGTTTACAAACTGAGTCACATCATGTTCAGCGTAACTGGAAGTGAAGTCTGATTTTAACCAAAACCACGATCTTTTTCTAAACTTAAGTATTTTTTGTGCCTAAACCTAACCAAACTGCAACCATATCACAACGTTAACGGTGTGTTTAAAAACCTGATCGTTACATTCAAAACTGCGACCGACGTGAGGATGGAAAACTAGAGGGTAGGAATAAATGACCCATGTCGTCGTATGGTTTGGAGGACTTGTTGTTTCCTTGGCATTGTACTTTATTGAATCAGTCTGGGGGGTGGGCCACTGAAAAGAATTGTGGGATATGTGCTGGTCATAGGTCCCATTTAAAGCCCATCAAAATGGACATTATTCTACATCCCACACATGCAGCACACACCCCACACTAACCCCAAACACTGCAGCAGCACATGTTGTAGTACCCCTGACTGTAAAAGTGTAGTACTGCTACATTTTTGCCCGCTACCCCTTTGCACTATCACCCACTCTAGGGAATGTGACTCAGCAGTTACACTCCTTCAACCTTCACCACACGGGGGGAGTCCAGCCTGAGTCCCCACATCTCCAGGAAACGAGAATAATTAGCTCAGCCTATACAGTCTAATGTGGTGAACAGATCTGAGCTCTGAGGTCATCGTCGAGCATTCGTCTGGGAAAGGGGTGCGGGGGGGGGGGGGGGGGGGGGTTCTTCTACTCTCAGTCCCTCCTTCCCTGCATGTGTGGATTCTCGATATTTTTTCAAAAGTTTTTTCCGTGCGAACTCAAAGTACATAAAAAAAAGTTGTGAGTGGATGAGTTGAAATTTGATCTGCAGTCATACTTTTTTCTTAACACAAAACACTTCTAAAGGCAGTCATTGGGTTTTCAAACAGCAGCAGGATGATTTATCCAGGAAATGGTTTCTGATGAAAGAGTGAAAAGACTAACTGTGCCAAGCCTAGCGAGTAACTGAGAAATAAAAACGTGAAAAAAAAAAGGACAGAAGGAGGCTGTAACAGTGGAACACAACCCAGCTCCTGTGTTGTAAAGGGAGAAACACAGAAAAACATGTTAAAATGTGGAAGACAGGTCCACTGTGAGTGTAAAGGGATTAGAGAAAGCATTCAAAGTTAACACTTCTTGAGCTCCACGCAGACATTTTAAAGACATGGAAATAATTATAACTCAAATGTCCAGACCCCCAAAAAGGCAGATTAAGAGAACAGTGGACATCTAAAAGCAAAGACTGCCTTCAGACATAACGATGTGAACATATCAAACAAGTCTGAAGAGGCAAGAAGGAATGATTCCAGTGTGGCAGCCAACTGGCCAGTTGTTGGCCTTGTAAACCACAAATGATGAATTCCTGAGGTGTGATTTTATGTACAGTATTTGAGCCACATTGAACCAAGCTTATGGCACCAGAATCTGAAGCAGTCAGTCTGACATTTATTTAATTTGTAAAGAAGTACATAACATGAATTTTCTGCATTTTCTGCTTTTCAGTCTGTTTGGCAAAAAAATCACGATACATTCATGACTCGATTTTCTTCCCAACCCCTATTATGTATTTTGCATCGATCTATTTTGATAGCTGAAGAGTATATGGGGCACACACTCAACCAGGTGAGCTACCAGGGCGCGCCTAGCTCTTTACTGAATCTGTGCGAATTTTACACTGACTATTCAGACTCCAGACTCCTTGTTTTTTTATGGCTGCAACATTCCATCATATGCCTTGTCCATCATTTAAGGCACATTTTCCCAGTCTGACAACTTTTAGAATAATAAAATAATGTGGGGTTTTAAAAATTGTGCACATACACATAAGTTAGCTTTTTCTTTTGTGCATGCGCACATGCATGCAATTGTAGGTATTCATCTGTGCATTCAAAAAGGAGGACTTTTTTTCTGCAAACACTGTACATCATATGTGTATTAGTCTCGCATTGCCAGACCTTCCTCCACAGCGCTGCGGAGGAGGGTCTGGCTAGTCCACACAACATTCCAGGATGGGAGAAAAACATGCTCTGGTTTATTGGCATTTCTTTAAACCAATCACAATCGTCTTGGCCGGTGCTAAGCGCAGGACGGAGCCACGCGCAGGACGGAGCCACGCGCAGGACGGAGCCACGCGCCGCTGCTAAATAGCCTCGGGAAGGAAATTGTTTTGGTGGAACGTGTGTACGTTCAAAGGTTGTTTTAGTCGTGCAACAGAAAACTCAGATTGGACAGATAGTCTAGCTAGCTGTCTGGATTTACCCTGCAGAGATCTGAGGAGCAGTTAACCATAGTCCTCAGAAATCCACCAGAGTTTAGAATGCCAACACAAAGAAAGTGGAAGGTAACGGACATCCGGCTGAAATGAGGGACATCTGGCGGAATTTCCTGTGGCACCGGAACAATCCCGGAAGTGGAACATCATGGATATAGACTATATGTATATATATATATATACAGTGCCTTGCGAAAGTATTTGGCCCCCTTGAACTTTTCGACCTTTTGCCACATTTCAGGCTTCAAACATAAAGATATAAAACTATAATTTTTTTGTGAAGAATCAACAACAAGTGGGACACAATCATGAAGTGGAACGAAATTTATTGGATATTTCAAACTGTTTTAACAGATAAAAAATTGGGCGTGCAAAATTATTCAGCCCCCTTAAGTTAATACTTTGTAGCGCCACCTTTTGCTGCGATTACAGCTGTAAGTCGCTTGGGGTATGTCTCTATCAGTTTTGCACATCGAGAGACTGACATTTTTGCCCATTCCTCCTTGCAAAACAGCTGGAGCTCAGTGAGGTTGGATGGAGAGCGTTTGTGAACAGCAGTTTTCAGTTCTTTCCACAGATTCTCGATTGGATTCAGGTCTGGACTTTGACTTGGCCATTCTAACACCTGGATATGTTTATTTGTGAACCATTCCATTGTAGATTTTGCTTTATGTTTTGGATCATTGTCTTGTTGGAAGACAAATCTCCGTCCCAGTCTCAGGTCTTTTGCAGACTCCATCAGGTTTTCTTCCAGAATGGTCCTGTATTTGGCTCCATCCATCTTCCCATCAATTTTAACCATCTTCCCCGTCCCTGCTGAAGAAAAGCAGGCCCAAACCATGATGCTGCCACCACCATGTTTGACAGTGGGGATGGTGTGTTCAGGGTGATGAGCTGTGTTGCTTTTACGCCAAACATAACGTTTTTCATTGTTGCCAAAAAGTTCGATTTTGGTTTCATCTGACCAGAGCACCTTCTTCCACATGTTTGGTGTGTCTCCCAGGTGGAACTTTAAACGGCACTTTTTATGGATATCTTTAAGAAATGGCTTTCTTCTTGCCACCCAGATTTGTGCAGTATACGACTGATTGTTGTCCTATGGACAGAGTCTCCCACCTCAGCTGTAGATCTCTGCAGTTCATCCAGAGTGATCATGGGCCTCTTGGCTGCATCTCTGATCAGTCTTCTCCTTGTATGAGCTGAAGGTTTAGAGGGACGGCCGGGTCTTCGTAGATTTGCAGTGGTCTGATACTCCTTCCATTTCAATATTATCGCTTGCACAGTGCTCCTTGGGATGTTTAAAGCTTGGGAAATCTTTTTGTATCCAAATCCGGCTTTAAACTTCTCCACAACAGTATCTCGGACCTGCCTGGTGTGTTCCTTGTTCTTCATGATGCTCTCTGCTCTTTAAACGGACCTCTGAGACTATCGCAGAGCAGGTGCATTTATACGGAGACTTGATTACACACAGGTGGATTCTATTTTTTATCATTAGTCATTTAGGTCAACATTGGATCATTCAGAGATCCTCACTGAACTTCTGGAGAGAGTTTGCTGCACTGAAAGTAAAGGGGCTGAATAATTTTGCACGCCCAATTTTTCAGTTTTTTATCTGTTAAAAAAGTTTGAAATATCCAATAAATTTCGTTCCACTTTATGATTGTGTCCCACTTGTTGTTGATTCTTCACAAAAAATTACAGTTTTATATCTTTATGTTTGAAGCCTGAAATGTGGCAAAAGGTCGAAAAGTTCAAGGGGGCCGAATACTTTCGCAAGGCACTGTATATATATATATATATGCATGTGTAGAATACTGTGGTTGCATTGGTGCATGTATGTCTGCATGTTTGTGTTTGGATAAACCAGTAGATGGTAAAGTTAGAGGATAAGGCAGGTATGGTGGCCAAATCACAACATGTCAGGCTTGCAAGCTGAAGAACATGGCTTCACTCCAAACTCATTCCAGCAGGACTCATATCAATCAGGAACACACCAACAACACAAATGTCGGTTTACATGACAATGAAGGTCATTTTTCTAAAAATAGATGTTAAACTGTGTTAAGAACCCATTATGACTTTTAATATGTGCCTTGAAACATAAACCTTCGTCAACTGAGCAATGCATTACTCATTAACGTGTTTGTATAATATCCTACGAAATTAGGCGACTGCTGGCTGGTCACGTGACGACCGGTCACATGACAAGTTTAGCGGTCTTTACAGTCATATTTAGTTGAGAAACGGTTAGCGTGAGCCAGGTACAGGACACTGTGAGCTGCCGGTCGTATCAGCGGCCGTTACAGTGAAGTTTAGCTGACAAAAAGTGACCGTCATGCGGAGCTGACAGTTAGGTTTAGGCACCAAAACGACTAGTTAAGATAAGAAAAAAGATTGTGGTTTGGATTAAAACACCTGGGACACAAACACCAATTTTTTGGGTGAAAATCTTGTGTTTACCCAGTTCCCCAGGTTGGAAGCCGTGTGTTTTATGAAGCCCAGCCATCCACCTTAACCTCCTCCCACACTCCAGACCGTTCTTAAACAGCAGCAGTCAATGCAGTGCATGCAGCAAGAAATACGTTGAATACATACGAATTACAGTGCTTTACTTTTCGTAGCTATATGTGTGAATGGTGCATGAGAACAGCCTGAACTGAGTTATTGTCTGAAATTAAACCGGAAAAAAAGTTTTGTGGTGATATCATTCAAACAGAGAGCAAACATGTACATTTCAACTTGTAAATCTGATTTATCTGCGTACAAGATTAAATAACTTGCTGTGATTCTCTCTCCTTCTTTGAAGCTTCACAAGTTAGGACAAGGTGAGGAAGGTGTACTCTGTGAATTATTGGCAAGGAAACTCAACACATCATCAATGCCTCATAGTTGACAAGAGACACACACACAGATCTATGCAGGCAGGGTCGAGGCAGGCCAACACTGCTTACCTGTACCAACTGCAGCAGAGCATGGTTGAATAAATACCGTTTTGAAGAGCTGTCATTACTCAGCTATCAGCTATTTGTAACAGTACCTGCCCGAGGTTAGCCTTTCCTCTCCATCACTCAGCTCTAATCGCAAAGGCGAGCCATTCTGCTTTAAGGCGTCTGTATACATTAAGGGGAATCTGCACAGGCATGCAGCAGGCATGTTGTAAATAACACTTCTAGGCAAACAGATACCGTTGTCATAGGAGTCCAGGGAGGTTGAGGTGATAACTTTAGTAGCGCTGCTATTCGGAATAGCCTGCTATCTTTTGTACAACCATGATTTACTGTACCACCAGGCTGGACCAGACATGCTCACTCTGAGCTAGAGTCCAAGTCAAGTCTCAAGTCTCTGAGCTAGAGTCCAAGTCAGGTCTCAAGTCTCTGAGCTAGAGTCCAAGTCAAGTCTCTGAGCTAGAGTCCAAGTCAAGTCTCTGAGCTAGAGTCCAAGTCAAGTCTCTGAGCTAGAGTCCAAGTCAAGTCTCAAGTCTCTGAGCTAGAGTCCAAGTCAAATCTCTGAGCTATAGTCCAAGTCAAGTCTCAAGTCTCTGAGCTAGAGTCCAAGTCAAGTCTCAAGTCTCTGAGCTGCAGTCCACATATTTAGTATTTAGTGCTTCTATTGTTTGGCCTTTGTATGAAGTGTTTGAAGCCAAAGCTTCTAATGAACGACACAGCAGCTGCCGGTACCGTGGACATGTTTGTTGTCTTCTCTCATGTGTGGCTGTGCGCAGCAGATCCGTTACGCATCATGTGTAACGTAGGTAGGTTATAGGTTAGGGTCAGCTCACCAGACATTTCCTAGCAATAAAAATTGTTCACGAATCCCGCATCTCGAGTCTCAAGTCAAGTCTGAAGTCACTGTGTGTGCGACGTGAGTCTGAGTCTCAAACTTGAGTCCCCATCTCTGAGCTGAGGCAAAGAGGTAGTTTCAAGTTTCCATTTTAGTCTTTTCCGTTGATAACAAATATATCAGATAATTGACCATCTACGGTATTTTTGTAGTACAAAAATGGCTTTGTAAGTCTTCATTGTGAAACGCTTCACATAGATTTCTTAAACTATAGTTCTTTTTTCCCTAAGGGAATTATACTTCTTCTTTCCTCTTGACTCACAGACCTCAGAGTGATAAATGACTATGGTGCATTCCAGTTTGGGTTAGAGGAGACCCCCACTCACCAGACACACAGGGGTGGTTTACCCATCTGTAGAAGTGTAGAAGACTGGAATATGAGGGCCGGCCGTGTAGTTTTTTCTCCCCCTCGGCTGTGGAAAGAAAAAGGCCCACATCCTAATAAAAGTGTGACATCACCAGAGTGCCTGCATTTGTTTTATACCTAGTGATTATCCCTGTGTTACTGACTATAACTTTCTCATAAGAAAATAAGGCTCCAGCCTCTTTCCTTTGACTTCAACTTCTCTGTCTTGGTTTCAGTTAAAAAGAAAATACAACATTGGTTCGGAGACTCTCTATTTTTAATGTTATCAGAATAGCATATGTGTCAGTAGATTGTAGACATATTTCTGTATTTATTGTAATTGTATTGTGTTGTAATTCTCTCTCTCTGGCCGCCCACCAAGAGCCAATGTCTGCCTGAGGTTTCTGTCTGTTAAGAGGAAGTCGCACTAAATGCTCTTGGGGGAAATAGTTGGGTCTCTGTAAACTATAGAGTGAGGTATAGACCTACTCTATCTATGAGATGTCCTGGGATGTTATGATTTGACACTATGAATACAATTAAATTGTAAAGTTTACTGCAAAAATAAAAAAGTGTGGCACCACATGTCTTTGTTCCAAACAACCACTGACAGTGAGGCTTGTAGTCCGATGCAAAGCTGTAACCTGAGGTGTTATTTTTATTACGGAGAACATCCCATATTCACATTCCCGGGGACTATGAAGTTCATTTGACCTCATCTGCAGTGCAAGGAGAGATGGCTTTATTACCCCAAGCTCCAAGAAGCCTGGAGTTTTTTCTGCCTCCGTATGCAGAATTGCTCCCCAGCTTGTGGTCAAAGAGGCTTGGATGAAAACTACTTCTGCTATTACACCAATACTCCTAATTGGACCAAGGTTCTGTGCATAGTATGGTTTGAAATGGAAGTGAAAGGTTCAAATCGCTCATATTGCTGAGATGAAACAGAATCTTTCATTATGTAAAAGGGTTGCTCCCACTGTTTAATGTGAGACGGTGATACTTAGGCTCATATGTGGGTGGAGTAAGTTATTATTCAATTTAGCTGAATTAGAGCTTGTATATTTCTGCATCAATATTAAAATACCCCAAAAATATTTGAGTATCAATTACTCATTGCATTTAGGAATGTCGTTAGTTCCTTTGTGGAGGAAAATAGCCACAGTTCACTTGGATTCACAGCAGTTTACTTGCTGATGACCTCATGCAAAGTCATGAAAAATAAAGTACCAAGAAGTCTAAAGAAATTCTAAACATGTATACTCAGCAAAAACAGCCTCTTTTCCAATAATCAGTAAACAAAAAACTAATGCTATAGCAGCACTTCAGAGTTATAAGGAGGCAATGGTGTAACAGAAACTTTGTTAACTATTGTTGGAATATACAGATTAAAGAAGAAAAGTTAGAAGCTGCAAGAGGGATTTGAGAATGTTTTGTGGCTGTTTTGAAATATTTTGACACATTTTTGCCTTTGGCCTCACCCCTAAGGTCCTGACGCACCAGGACGATGGTGAATTTTTTGCCAAGAAACAGGCGACCCATAGTCGGCCTTTGTTGCCACAAGTTCTTTGAGGTCAGGTTGGTTTGTCAGGGTATTAAGGGACAGGATAATGACCTCTAACACCCAGAGGGACAATGGTTCAGAAGTGCTGCTTCTTCGCATTTTAAAAAGAGCCAGATTAGGGGGTTATAGCATCTGATCAGGATGTCAGGGTTGGACGTAAAAAAGTAACGTTACCTAAAAACAGTGTGTATTTTCTTTTTATCATCTCACATCACACTTTCAGTCACTATGACCACTACTACAGTCAGAAACACTGGGCCAAAATATGAACAATAACGTCGCTGTCAACGGGTTTATCTGCTAATGTTAGCTACCGACCGTTACCTTGAAACCATCCAGGAACTAGACGGTACCGTAGGGTGTCGTTACCACACAGTTTAACAACAAAACTAAACGCCGAGTGAACATTACTAGCTATGTTTTTCATGTTGGTTTTGGCCTGAAAAACTGTTTTAAAACAGTAAGGTTAACACAGCGTCTCGGAGGAATACAGCGTCTCCTGCAGTGGGGAGTCAGAGGCAGAGGGACCGCAGCGTTCGCTAATGTTAGCTTCTTGTCTCATTTGGGGGCTGATAAACAGTAAATTCATCAAATTCAGTGTCCACAATGCTATTTTCCAATAAACTGTGGCTGCCATATTTCACGGTACCCGTGTGAGTGCGGATTTCATGTCGCGGCTTTCATCACTGTTTGTCACTTTGCCTAAGATTGAGTGACAAGTAGTACTCGCCTTGTTGTTTATTTGGTTGCCACGACTTCGCAAGTGATGACACTGTCACTGTTCCAGTTGCTCACGCTAAAGGGGAGAGAGAGCGGATGACAGTTTGCTTAAGTTCAGTAGAGCAGACGGATCTGCAGAGTCACGTAATTACGACTTTTATTTCTGATACTGTGGCGGCAGAAATTTTGCCACAATATCAACCTAGAGGAAAGACTGTAATTTCTTTTTTTTTATAAACAAGTATCATTTAGGAACCAGCATTGAAGTCACGGTATTGGTAATTGGTACAGGTACCAACATTTTTTAACGATACCCAGCCCTACATCCAAGTGGGAGAAGACACAGGGGCAGCCCCAGAACACAGTGGATGGATTCGATCGTGCCTTGGGAGTGCCTTGGGATCCCCCAGGATCAGCCCGCCCTCACCCAGAAAACGATCGCTTGGATGGATTATGCAAGCAGCTCATAACGACCCACAATTACGTTTCTTGTTAGGCGGCGACCTCTCGTGGCTCTAGTAATTATCACAAGAACAAACGAGAAGTGAGTGCTAAAGTATAAGAGCGCCAAATTCTGCTCAAGGAGGAAGGTTCAGGAGACCGCAGTTGGTGTCCCGTGTGAAGCCAAAAGTCAACTGTCATTTTAAATACAACACAATAAAGGAAAGGGGAAAAGCAAAAAGCACAATATGAGCACTTTAAAACATTTTTTTTTAAATTCCAATGTAAATACTAATGTATTCTACTGCAGCTGAAAAGCCTGTGAAAAACAGAATTTAGGGGCATGAGGACACTTAAAATAATGTGACTAGTGCAGCTGCAACAACAAGGGAACTGTCTTTTGTTATGTGATTATATAAGTGCCTCTTGAAAAACAGTAATTTAAAGAAGTGCTTTGTTGTGCCATGATGCCACATCTGTTGGTGCCGTTGTTTCAACTCTCCCTGCATGACCGATGCCTGTGGGACACAGTGTGTCAGGTTAAGCTCAAAAGTAATGAACTCAAGTATTTCTTCATGTCTTCAAGTCAGGTCTGAGCTCCCATTATACATCAGCACACAGCGCTAACAGCCAAGTTGCCTGCCAGTTCCCAAACAGTTCGACAGCCATGTGGCAAGCCCTGAGGACATGCAAAGTGCTTTAAACCTATATAAAGCCTCCGATGCCCTCACAAACATGTCTAGAGAAGTCTTTGCAAGAGGAACGGTTGGGATGTCATGAAAAAACAGTACTTATATTTCTCTGTGGGCAGGGAAAATCCACATTGAATTTCATGGAAATGAAGCCAGTAGTTTTCCAAGATACCTTATCATGGATGAACGAGGGTCAGAGGGTCATCTAAATCAATGGGAATCCTACTCTCATGATCATGAATATAGTAGCTGTTAAGATGCAAAGCTCTGAACTAAGTGTTTGGCCTGCTGAATGATGGTAATGTGTCACCCATCACTAGCTGGACAATAATATGCATTGCATTATAATTGTTAAAGTGTTCATTGTTATGATTATCACATAGCAAAACAGCACTGTGAGGCCACACTTACCATTATGCTCAAAGCTCCACGTTGCCTAAGATGCTTACAGTGACCACGCGAACATGCTGATAGTAATATTGACACAGTTCACCATCTTAGTTTAGCATGCTAACATTTGCTAATTAGCATTGAAAACAAAGTGCAGCAAATTTCACAGCAATCCAACCAGAAACCAAAAATGTCAACCTCATAGTGGTGCTGGAGGTAAAGTCAGGGAATCACTAAAGCCATAACGCTGGGAACACACTGCCGGCAAAGCACCAGGAAGCGTAGATTCGTGCCCGATCGGGCACCCCGCTGTTCATACCAGCCGCGCATTTCTCCGCACCGGTCACAAAGCCGAAATATAAATAGCTTTGCCTCACAGTGCTTCACGGCTGTTTATGGCTGTTCACAGCGCTTCTGCGTGCGGTGTGTTTCTGGCGTTAGGCTCCATCCTCTGGGCAACATGACCTTAGGGCTATCATTCAGATCGTTGTTGAGATATTTTAGTCTGGACCAAAATGGTAGACCAACCGACCTACCGACCGATCAGTATAGTCATCAATGGCACTAACTAAAATATCAATGGCATTATTTGTGGCTTTTATTTAACATAAATATTTTGTTTATTTAAAGTGGATAAAAAAGGTGAAAAAAAGAGATGATCTGTAGCCTACACTCTGTACACTTTGATCATTTATTATATTTTTCTTATTATGTAAAGAAAAATCAATCCCTCCCACTTTTTTCTTTGCACTTCTCTCAGAAGAGAACATATTTAGAAAGTGAAGCATCAGTTCCTATCTCAGATTTTAAATAAAATGCATAGTAAAAAAAGAAGAGGGAAGACTTGGGTGAAGCGGAGCAGCAACACAGATTGGTGTCGATAGGCTGAGACTCATGTCAATCAAACAAATATGTCACGATTGCCTTCCTCAAAAGACAGGCCAACTGCTCATTCTCTACTCATTCTCTTTGACATCAACACTTTAAAACACACAATTTCCATATAAGACCTAATGACTGACATGAAAAGTGTCATCCTATGCTAAGATGCATGGCCTAAAGTTGTCTGATGGCTGCTCAAAGTGGGTGTCCCACATCTCACTGAAGAGTTGGACAAGCTCCTGAGAGGTAGTCATACTTTCCCCAGTCTGGTGCATCTCGTTTCTCTTTCAGCCACTAAGACCCTCTGACTAGCCATGATCTAATGGGAACGCCATCCAGAGGCCAACCACTGCTTGAAAAAAAAAAACCCAATGACTATTGAGAATGAGACATGAGAAGCCAGTTGTGATGGTACCTTTTTTCTTTTGTTGCACAAAATATATTTTTAATTGACATTAACTTCTATCATTCAATGCAATTTATTAGGAAAGCATCTGTGTTTCTATTAAGGCTGTCTACACATGATAAAAAGTCTGAGATGCCCCATCTGTTGAGGCAGAGAACTAGTAATTATTTCATTTATATATATATATATATATATATATATATATATATATATATATATATATATATATATATATATATATATATATATATATATATATAACTTATATAACTGATTAACAGGAACTATTGCAGTAATCTGATTTAAAACACTTTGAGAGTTCAAACTAATTTAAACGTTGTGGAGTAGTGCCACAGAGCCCAAAGTAGCATTGCTAAAATGTTTAGTGTCCTCACACTCTCAAGCATCTCTGCCAGTGATCGCGTGTAGACAGCCAACATTTATTGTATTTTTGTCTTCATTCACTATGCAAATTTAAAAGAAACTTTCACAATACACGCTTTAATTATTTTGTATCAAAACCATTGCCTATAACCCTGAAATGTGTTACGTGACGTTCCTGTCCGCCATTTCCCCCCTCCTTGTGCCTCTCAGCTCCTCTGTCTGGAAAGTAAACAAATGTCTGAGTCCGGCACTCAAAGGCAGGACTTCCATCCCCCTCAAAGATAGCTGGCCAATGACTCATGCTCAGTGGCCTCAGCCCTCCTCACATTTTCCACAAGGTGCAAATCATTTCCCCACAACCATGTAAACCCAAATGTACATGTGGTCAGACATTAGGCCACTCTGAAAACCTTTATACCACTTATTTGCTCTGGTTGTTCCAGTTCTCTGACTGTTCCTGCTCATTTAAAGAAGCAAAGCACTGAAGAGCTGAAGCTATCCGGCGACAGTGCAACCTCCCATCCTGAAACTAGCTTTTGAAGGATAGGAAAGTATTTCATTAAATATATAGGCACACAAATGATTGAGGTTGTAATATTTTCAAGAATTCTTAGATCATGATAGATGTATGTGTAATTATTGTGTCTAACCATTTCAGGCCTTAATGACAGTATCTAAGATACTGCCACCACTTAAGTTCATAGATAGATAGATAGATAGATAGATAGATAGATAGATAGATACATAGATAGATAGATTGATTGATTGATAGATAGCATTTATTAATCTCAAACTGTGAAATTACAGTAGCAACTTACAAGGACATACACACATACTCACTCACACACACATACATAAAACACAAGAAATACACTAGAAATAATAAATAAGATGAAACAAAAAAAAAGATAACAAAAGATAAAAATGCCAGAAGAACTACTATATAAAATATACTTGAATGTACATCTATATACAAGTGTAGAATAAAATGTACAACCTACATACATAGTATATATAACAAAATAAAATATTAAATATGAAGTAAACAGTGTGCATGTAGCATAATAGTGCAATGTTGTAATGTGTGAGGGAATGAGAGAGTTATCTCCTACAAAGCTATGAATTGTACAGCTTTATAGATGGTGGCAGGAATGGTTTTTTGTAGCGAAGGATGTAGTGTTGATTTTGTCAACCTCAAAAAAGTACTCCCCATCCATGTTACAGATAGAAGGCAGGTTTCTTCATGATCTCTCAATGTTACATCATAAATATGTGATTGCAATAATGAGCTACAGCACATGACTTATGTGTTATACGAGCAGATCCTGACACACACTGGGAAATGGATGGCTTTTAAAAATACTCTCCACTGAAGTGAATTTATTTTTTGCCATAAATGAGTTGCTATGCTCACTTCTCATGTTAGTCCTCCCACATTACTGAGGAAATCCCTTCCCCAGATCTGCACGCCATCCGCCTGGAGGAGCTTGTCTGAGACTGTGACTGATGACTGTTGTGTTATGGCTTCCTCATTTGTCACTCGGCATTCCTATTGGTTGCTCATTTTGTTGGGACTTGTTCTGAAAGCTTATAGACAATCTATTTAAGAGCATTCATCACCATTACAAAGTCAAAACCACTGTTGTCAGGAGAAAGGCAGTGACAATAGAAGTTAAATGGACACAGATAATTGGCTTCAGCCAACTGAGACGTCCACTCCATTAGCGAAGGTTTTTTTGTGAGCTGTCAAAAGTTAGGTTTATGTTCAATGCTACTCACCAAAACTCATTGTGTGTATCTTTGGAGTCTAACAAATGTGTTGAAAGCATTTTCTTACTCATAAAACATTTGCAAAGCTGATTTTTTAAACATTTTGAAAACTGTATTGTTTACCCCAAATGCACAAGACAAGCAAAACTGACACCCACTGATATGAAAAGTGCTTCATAGCGCTACCAGTGGTCAAAAACTACACAGGGTAACTTTAAAGCTGCAGTAAATTTAAACAATTATAATTATATTATCATTGGATCAAGAGACTTTTGTGTTGTGTAATGTGGAAGGGGTCCCTTGTTGAAGATAACCACAAACATGTATTATCCAATTCTGCTGTCACTCCCAACTTTTAGCCTTCTTTTACTCAATTGTTTCTTTTTTTTAATTCAGCTCTCAAGAACCTTGTTTCCAGCTGCAAAAGACAGATGTTTCTAGTACAAAAGCACTGAAAAACGCACTGTACGCTACATGCCAAATACCGAAATGGTAGTCAAAGAGAGCCTCTAGCTGGGTAACAGGAGTATCTAGCAAGCTAACATAATTTATTAGGAGTTGGTGGAGACCATAGACTGTATAAAATATGGATGTAGTCTCCTTGATGTCACCCATAGGTTTCTGAAGAGCCAAAATGAAGCTTAAAGTGGGCGGCTACCGTTGGCTCCAGCCATCGCCATCTTGGCAGTGCCTGAGCAAAGACGTGGAGCGTGGATGGAGCTGAGACGGGCTGAATGAAAGCCTACAGTCTATACTCGTCTCCTGTGACGGCAGCTTACCTGTCACAGGTACTTGCCCCTTTCAGGGGCCATGGATGGTAGAGGAACAAACGACCATTTCCTGGGAGAAGGTACCACGTAGTGCTATTTCATTTTGAGATTATTTTTCATTGAATATTGAAGTGTATATTTAACTGTTTTGGCATGCCTGGCCAAGTGGCACTATATCCATAGTATTGAAAGGGGGATTTATTTCTTGCATGTTTTGTTTTGTTGTGCATGATCAAAGAACACCCCCCCCCAATGACGCCAATTTAATGCCAATGTTGCTTTGGGTCTGCTGGATGTGTAAATGGGCAACTGTTTGCTAACACGTTTGCAGGGTTCAGTACTGTATTACCTGACAGAGTAAAGTTTAGACACAGTAATTGTTATGATTCACTCATTGCCAAGCCTTTCCTTGGCCTGTTTCCTTCAGGATACTTTGCCCATGTGTCAAGAGTACAGCAGGAACACTGAGGAAACGACTCATTTCTCTTTGGGGTAAAGAAAGTCAAACCAGGGTTCACTGCAGCATGCGGCGTTCAGATGTGGGCACTGAGGAGGGCCCCTGCCGTAGGTTACAAGGTTTCCTTCACTCATGCTTGCCGGAAATGTGCTTCATGCTTAAAGCAACAGTCCCCCTGCAGTCCAGATGAGTTTTGAATTACATGATCAAAGAAGCTAATTTGGTGAGAACACCACTTACAGTGAGAAAACAAGAGAAAACAAGAATTTAAGATCAATAACAAGGCAATGTTCATTTGCCTTGTTGCAGTAATACAGCTTTTGTAATTCAATATTCATTGAGCCCTAGTGGCTCATGGATCCCATTTGACAATAGAGGATAAGTACCATGAATCAGAAGGACAGATCTGTCCTAATCTTTACCAAAAAGATGTTATGGTATCATATCTGATGACAGGCACATGGCTGTTGTTTCACCAGAACATCTTTACAACACATCATTTAGTATGGAGGTGGAAAAAAGTCTTGATATTGTGAATATTGTTTGTGTTGGACATTGTGTACCTTCGACATGAGTTTCGTTCTGTTAAGAAAATCAGATTTTCTTGTTTCTAGTTGTCTCCTGTTACTTTTTCACTGGACTCAAATGTCTTCTAGGTTTGGGGGAATGGGGGAGTGTGTGTGTGTGTGTGTGTGTGGGGGGGGGGGGGGTTGAGGCAAAATTACTTTAGCAGATGAGCCAAGACCATGAAACTACATGTTAGGAAAGAGGGGGGAGGGGGGGGAGTCATCACAGCCTTGGCAGTCAGAGACTCAGGCTTAGTTTGGAGTGGAGGGAGGACTGTTGAAGTACAAGTAAGAGATAGTACAGGGGAGGTTTTTCCACTGTAGGAAGTCTGCTCACAACTTACATTGCCTGGGATAATTCTGTCAAGGCTTTCTGCCTGTCTCTGCATGTCCAACCAGCTCTTTCAGGAGTTCCACTTTCAGTGCAACAAAGCAAAGTTTTGATTGTGTGATTTTATCTGAGACCTGCATTATCTGGATCACATTTAACAATACAAAACACAAGGCAAATATACAAACATCTGTCCACAACACTATATATCTATCTTCGACAAACTAAGATCATACTTTCATCTCATCTCGCCAAAACTACTCCAGCTCTGTTTACAACTGGACCAAAACACAACAGCCAGTCCTTAACAAAAAAGATAGACATATTACCAACTAAATTCGGAATTGATTTTATAGTTTTACTAATCACATACATAGTGGTTAATGGCATAGCGCCAACCTACATTTTGGACTCCTTGCACTCTAGAATGTACCCTTCGGTTTGCCAATACGTTTCTCTTTGAACTCCCCAACATTTAAAGGGTAATCATGCATTTGTGGTCCGAGCGTACAAACTGGAACAGCCTCAATCTGTAAGAATACCCAATATGATTATCGTGAGGACATTTATGTCTTCATTAGACAGCCAACATTAGAGAGATGACCGGAAATAAGAGGGGCAGAGATGGGTCGTGTCTAGATGGTAACCCTAGATTTACGACCCGCTCTACTTTTGTAAGACCCGCTGCCCGACAACCTTTCCTAACCTTAACCATTCAAGGTCAATGTTAACCTCAACCATCTTGAGAGACTTTTGCAAATCTTGGGTAACCATCTAGACATGGCTGCAGAGATGGGGAATGACATGCAATAATGCCTTAAGGGTTATTGTTACAGCACAGAATTCCATGGAATTCGTCCGTAATGTACTATAGCATTGAATGTAGAAACACCTTGGCATTGAAAGTAATCAGGTGTCTTGCAAAATTGTCCAATATTGTACTAATTCTTCTTATTGAAGCTCTTTTATTCTCCGTTTCATCTTTTTATGATGGTCTCGGAAGGAGTTTTGAAAGGAAGACATCATTACTATGACCATTATAGTACAGCTGTCAAATACTTACAAAAATGTACAGTACAAAAGGTACAGAGGTTTATTTATTTTTTTATCTCTGTGTGATCGTTTGACAGCACCATATACTCTGAATGGAACATGGGGGTCTGCATTTTACAATGGACTCCATGTGCATTCCATCTGCTCCAGCATTCTCCCTGTTCAATAGTTTAGTTTACAAGAAAGCAACAGAAGTAAAAGGAATTCTGGCTTGTGGATTCAATTGTGATCTTTGAAAACCCTATGTGAAGATTATGTTCGTTTTTGGTTATGGAAGGCTACTTTGTCCTAGGAATAGTGAGCTTGCTGATGGTGTGTGAGCTCTGGCTCCACAGTCTGTTTATTGCAATATTTTGGCAGGCGTAACCTTGGAGACTTTGATAATTATTTCCATTCTCTGTTTCAGTCCAAAGCTAAGGTTATTTGGGATCATATCAAAGAAGCACCCCTGTCTGTCAATACCATCAGATCCACATGAACCTAGGATATCTTTTATTAAAAACTGCCTTTATCCAACATCACTGTAACAGACATTTTTTGTAACTGCTGCAGTCATTGATTTCAGCTACAGAGACATTTTACCATCACATTAGAGGAGGAGAATGTGGGAAGTATGTTGTAAGCACAGTTATAGAACAAAAAAAGGCCAATAGGAGGAGATGGAGGAGTGAAATGGAGGATGATGCCAGTTGTACCATTGCAGTTTTTGCTTGCTACTTCCTTCTACAGCAGCTTTATAAAACATTGGATCACCAACTATTTCTATGGAATAGCTTGTGTGGGCTGTTGCCAGTGTCCCTTAAAATATACCATTTGCAAAGTCCTCTAGATCTATCTATCTATCTATCTATCTATCCATCCCTCCATCCATCCATCCATCCATCGGGGTGGGTATCGTTTGGATTTTTACGATTCCGATGGCGAACTGGTACTTTTAAAATGATTCTGATTCCTAAACCGATTCTTGAAAAACTGAAAAAGTACAATGAAATACAGCCACACTTTCGACCGCTTCACTTTAGGCATTTTAAATGCATTAAAAGCTAGCTAGCTAATGATAGACTAGCAGAGCAAGTGTAATGTGTTTACTAGCGACCACGTGCAGTGAATGGTTAATATGCTTTTACGTCCGTTTTGGTGAGCCCAGAGGGAAAATATGGCATTTTAGAAGTGGCCTACATTTAAGGTAGCGGGCCAACAGTAGACTGCAGAGAAAGTGTGATATTTAGACGTCCGCGACAGAGGGAAAATATTTCAGTCGACACATTAAGTGGAACCGAAATCAGGAACCGAAATTTACATTCTAATCCGGTCCGATTCCTACCGGTTGCGTAGGAATCGGTTCCATAGTGGAACCAGATTTCGGTACCCAACCCTATCTATCTAGCTAGCTAGCTACAGTTAAAAGACCTTCTAGCTGTTAATCCTGTAGCTAACTCTAACATAAAGTCAAATCTAAAGCTAGCTGTGGACAACCTCTTGAATCTTGGTACCTAGCGTTATTATTCCTCAAACAGTTAAGCATTTCTTTTACACTGCCTAGCTAATGTTACTGTAACTGCTACTTTGCTGTACTGTAACAAGCATTTGTAATATTTTACGGCAGGAAGCAGAGCTGGATAATTATCTCCAACCTCCTGGAAATCTGAATCAAAAATTCCTTCTCTCTTTTGAATTACTGTTAGTGATGACAGCATAATGTTTGGGATTGTGCCTTTAGGTAAAAGGAAACCAGGAGTTGTAGATTGATCTGCTGCCTATCAGATGGGGATCAACCAAGACGTAGATGCACATTGTGCATGCAAAACCTTTGTATTATGAACATAATTTTAATGATTTTCATTTTGCCTGTTATGTTAGCAGTATAATAGCCAGGCACACTGGCTCTGAATGCAGTTATGTTGTTTACTTTCCAACCAATCACTTTGTGATCAGACCAGCAGGGGACAAAACACAAATTGATCCCCAGAGCAGCTTCCCTCCCCTTGGTAACATTCTTTATAATGACAAAATATTTGTTTGTGATGTTTCCTTTTTCTTTCTGACCAATGTTTCCTCAGAAATTACAAGGGATGCTTCTTGTGAGTCTTGTTCTTATTGGCTGACCTGTTTATGTTGTGGGCAGGGCCAACGACAAAACAGCTGTCTTTCTCATTAGCCCTGCTCTAGTCTCTTGACCCCCCCACACTTTTACACACACACACACACACACACACACACACACACACACACACACACACACACATAGTGCGTCTCACTATCTTTGTGGGGACCCGTCATTGACATAATGCATTCCCTAGCCCCTTACCCTAACTTTAACCATCACAACTAAATGCCTAACCTTAACCCTTACCCTTACCCTAACCATAACCTAATTCTAACCCTAATCCTAAAACCAAGTCTTAGCCCTCAAACAACCCTTTAACCTTGGGGGGTCCAGCATTTTGGCCCCACAAAGCTGTCTTGACCCCACAAGTATACTGTATTCCCAGTTTTTGGACCCCACGACTGTAGTTAAACAAGAACACACACACACACACACACACACAGCATTCCTTTCTTTCTGCACGAGGGCAATCAAAGACCAGGGAAGAAAGCCAATCACCCGATGCCTTTAGCACCTTGTGAACATGGCACACAGCTGTTTCCTGTCATACGCTTGAGCGTTAGTTGTGTGCGGTAAAGCTCGGGCGAAAAACCTTGGTATCATTTTAATGAGTTGAATATAAATAACATTCATTTGAAATGAATTTGCAAATGGATTTACATGTGTATTTATGTTTGTTGAACTATAAACTTGCAGCTTAGAAAAATGTGTACACAGTTACTATATACTATTCCAATTGTTCAAAATACAATAAGTGTAAACTGATAGTAATATCAGGTATGTAAGGAGAACATATTGTTCCCAAAAATGATTTGCCACAACTGAGTGAAATAAAACAGTGAAAAAAGAGAGTCCTTCTTCTGGTCTTTTTCCCCCCTCTTACGTCTAATTTTCCCAAAAGCGAATCTATGGCTTCTTTACGAGCCATTTCAGTGACTTAGAGAACTAAACTAAAAGAGATTGCTTCATGTCTTTTGGGAGAAAAAGGAATGGCTCTTCATTTCAAGCTGTCTCACTTGACAGAGGTGGGGTCAAATTAAGAGTTGAATCTATAAACTTTATATGTCTGTGTCTTAATCCTGCACCATATTGGATTTTGGATTACATGACAACAATGACCATGGTCCAGATTGAGAATTTTAGACATAGTCTTATTGCTATTTCACACTGACACAATATGCATCACAACAATATTATATATATATATATATATATATATATATATATATATATATATATATATATATATATATATATATACATATATATATATATATATATATATATATATATATATATATATATATATATATATACATATATATATATATATATATTAGGGCTGTCAAACGATGCATTTTTTAATCGCGATTAATCGCTGAAGTTCTGTAGTTAATCGCGATTAATCACATGTTCACATGATTAAAATTCTATTATTTTGCATTTCAGAACAGTTTTTAAGTACATATTAACAATCGAAAGCAATTTTTACCAGTGTTTCTTGATTGGGAATCAAATGAATGCAAAGAAAGTTATTTTATGAACTTGATTTTAAGATTTATAATTATTTATTTACTGTAAACAAAAGAAAAATGTGTGAATCTGTAAATATTGCACAATTCCTCCAAGTACCTAACTAAAAAACTAAAAATCCCTATCCTTACTAGAGTCAATCTAGTGTTTAGTAACTCCTAAATAATGCTGATTACTCACTGACGTCCAGTGATCACCAGTTAATGAGACAGCGTTTGCAGCACCTTGCAGCAGTTCCACTGTGGTGCTTTCTCCGTGTCATATAGGCTTCTACTGTCCATCTCGACGGCAACGAGACAGGTCAGAACATGCCAACCGTAGTACGTCTTTAAGACCCGAGTCCTCTACGATGCTGACAGGACTGCAGTTAGTTGCCACCCGTTTCGCAAGAGCTGTAGTAATTTTATGGGATTTGGTTTCATCCACAGTTCGGCAAGTAGCACTCTTAGCATGCTAGCAGCTAGCATCAACGTTAACTGTACTACTATGCTTAGCTCTGTAGGTGGTAGCTCAAGCTTGACGTGCTTTGGTGATATTTTAATTTGGCTTTACACAATGTGCATATGGCTTTCGACTTGTCTACGAGCCGTCCGGGAGTTTTGGAAAATAAAAAGCTCCATTCAGAGTTATTGCTGCTGTCTTTCTCCATCATGCCTGCAGCCTGCAGCAGCAGGATGTGTTACGAGGAAGTGGCAGTTTGATGATAAGTAACGGTGCTGCAAAGGGTCAAAATAGTAGCCTGTTGCAAACGCAAAGCCGAGTGAAGTGTAAAATAAATTAATAAATGCTGGCATGCAATTAAAATAAATTAATCGCATCGTGTCAGCCATTAATCGCATTGCGATTAACACGTTAACGCTGACAGTCCTAATATATATATATATATATTGCTCATAGTTATTTAAAACATTGGACCCTAATCAGATTTCAAGCTAGTATTAGCACTGTAGGCGGATTCCAAGTTCTCGCTATAAGTCAAGAGGTGTTGACCTCAGACCTTTCTCTAAATTTACACTCTGGATTCCTTATCATGACCACCTACATTCGTGGCCACCCACAGAGACTGTCACACACAGTTACAGTTTGCTTTTTATCTCTCTTTCTGCACTTTTGACTAAGAACAGCACAACTAAAGATAGGCCACTGGTTTTATAAGCAAACAAATCGACACATGCTACAATTCCTGGACTACAATTTCTCCCCTGAAAACAGTAGTTATAAACTCTATTCTTATGTTTAATTGCCCAGTAAAAAAAAGGGATTCTGAGCTAATACTGTGCGTCTTGTTCGGTGCCCCAGAGACAGCAATAAAACAGCAGTTTTATGATCGTGCTCAGCAACCACTTCTGAAGACAAACGAAAACTCAGTGACACCTCCAAACAAACCAAAGTCATTTTTCCTTATCTGTTCCCTTGCATCTTTTACTGTGAACCAGAGTTAAAGACTAGTACATTGTGAGATAACTAGACAGACACTGGAAAGTATGAGAACTTGTGAACATGGGTGTAGTTCTCCCACAGCCGCAAAAGCCTGTGAGAGGATGGCTATGGGAGAGGGCTGACAAAAGGGGGAGGAAAATTAGGCTGGCCAGCATTCTTCTCATTTAAAGCTGTAACTACACAAAAAAGCACTCACGCAGTCTGGGCTGGGTCTGCTTGCTGCTTACAAGGAGAGCTACTCTTGTGTTCATGGTGGCGCAGTGATAACCTGAGCTTTTTTTTTTTTGTTTGTTGCCTTTTCATCCTTTTTTCCCTTGCTTTACGCACAAGGACGGCTCATGTCTTTTCTATAGACATGATGAGCTCTGTGCATTTAAGGACTTTCTTTTTTCTGGTAGTCTCCATAGCTCAGGTTTTGATTGTTACATGCCAAGACGGGAGCAGTGGTAAGTGAAGCCCTTTGCTGTTTATTTTAACGCCTAATTGCTGTTGAGTATAATGTGTGAAGGTTTCTAATGGTTGCCCTTTGAATTAACGGAACATTAGCATGGACTTTTTGTTTGGGCTTGTACAAGCAGTTGGGTTAAGATGCACAAATTATTTTTTTCCGCCAGTGGTTTTAGGCAACAAAAACTCCTTTAAGTGTGCAATAAATTAAGAGAGAAGTCATTTTTGATAAGATTTGTTAATTTCCTACTTCCTGTGTTGGATTTCTTTTGTGCCAGAGTGAAGCCTCCTCGTACATGACAACTTAATTTGCTCAATTGCTTGTTAGGAAATGCCTTTTTTTCATTGGATAGCAGCTGATAATGTAGTGACTGCATAGAACATGTAAGTTAGATCTGTGGCAGGGATGACACAACCTTACGTGGTTATTGAAGACTAGCTTAGAGAAGATTTAAAAGAGATGAGAGTAGCTCTACTGCGGATTATCTGCAATTCAAACAAGCCATGTAAGTCAGGAAACAGACCTGTGGACATCTGTCAGTGATTGCAAGCGATGTCACCCTCAGGCACTGAAAATGTGCAGAGGAGGGGAAATGAACACCTTTTGCGGTTTCTGCAATACTCCTGCACTACTCCACCACTTTGGAACATTCATTAAAGTATTACCACAACCCCCCCCCCCCCCCCCCCCTTCGGACTACATTGTACATCTGCAAAAAGAATTTCAGCACTGGAGCTCACGCGCCTTTGAGGCAACACAGCCTGTTAATGCAGGCCAGATGTGAGGAGACATGGGAAGGAGAGATGCTGTTGGATTCTCACTCGGTGTACTACTGATGTCTTTAGCTGGCAACGCCAAGAGCTGGAACACCTGAGTGTTCTTGTTTTACTTCAACCGTGCTTCCCCTTCTTTTTTTCTTTTTCCAACTGGAGCATTTGATGTCTTGTGTCGTCACATGGACTGTGTTGTTTCTATACGTATGATGTCATTGGCCACACTGAGCACTGGAAAGTTCATTTGATGGGCCCCTGATGGAGTGTGAAGTTAAGCAGTGCAGCACCGACAGTACTGTTTATTTTTTTTAAAAGCTGTCATTCCCTCTAGATACATTAACCATTTCTTTCATTATATCATTATGTAAAATGAGTTGACTTAACTCTTTAGGATCGGTTTCACGTAATGCTGAGACAGTCGTGCGGTAGTGTGGCACCAGATAGAGCGCCACCCTGTAGTCAATGCAGAAAAGGCAGTTGGACTGATCAGTCTCCCTGAGTTGGTCAAAAAAGTGCCTCGGAACACACCAAAGCGACAAGACGTAATACGTCTCCATAACAGCAGGCGGCGCTAATCTGTATCGTTGCCCAAAAATGAAAACCGGCAGCTGATTGGACAAATGTGTCACGTGGGTCTAGTTTCTCCGGAAATTCAAAGACAGACTGTCATGGCGGCTTGTTCAGAATACGATCTCATATTGTACTAAAAGTTCACCGAAACCTGTTTCTGAAAAAAAATTTAAGCGAGAAATAGGCCGTGCAGTTGCTGAATCTGTCTTAATTTCAGATCGACAAAAGTCAGTTTAAAAGATTTTCGTCAGATTTTGAGAGACTCTAGTCACGCTCAATCTGCTCCCCGTTTCCGGGTTAGCACTCTACCAATCAGATTGGTCATTTAAGTCCGACTGCCGGCAGTGCCCGCCCCGCCGATTATATATGTCAAATCGACCAAAATGAAGGCCGACGGCCGACGGCCGATGGCACCGGAACACACCGAACAGACTCGAGTCACTGACCTCGCCAGACTGTCCAACGGCCGATAATTGGCTCGGTGTGTAATAGGCTTTAGGCCCCAAAACTTGTCTCACACTGTTCGTGTGCACTTTAGCTTAAACGTTTAGGCTTAAAGAAGTTATTAAGCTCTAATACTAATGCTGGCATTTGACAAATAGGGCATTCTCACTGAATTATATATGGACATTAATCAAGCTTTTAAAAGGAAACTTTACCGGACGGTGAAGGAATGTACAACTGTCCCAAGCTCTATAGCTTTCTGCTGTTCTGACCTGGTAAACATTTTTTCTTGTTGTATTTTTAATGTATGTTTGTGTTATGTCGTTTTAAAGTTCTAAGGGGCTCTGTTCTAATCCGATTCTCCATCCTGTCTCTGTCCATATTTGTCCATGTGAAACAGAACAGTGCTGTTGCAGGCCTCTTTCCATGGTATAGTGGTGGGTGAGGAGATTTCATTTTGACCAAATAAAAACAGTGGAAATGTTTGGTTTTTGTAGACTAAGGGAAAATGTGGTTCACCAGCACTTTGAGACAATGTGCATGTGTGTGTGTGTGTGTGTGTGAGAGAGAGAGAGGGGGGGCATCCATGGCTTGTTCCACACAAGTTTTACAATCTACATTTTTAACTATTTGTTTGGTTAGTATGCTTAGGTTGAATAGAAAATATAAGCACCAATAAGGGGCCGTGAGAACAGCATGAAACACACTCAACAATTCAACAAAGACCCCCACAAATATCATGTTAAATATCACGTCAAACCTGGTCTGGCTAAACGGATGTACATTGCTGGGATAAAGCCTGACATGTCCCTCCTTTCTCGCTATTTCCGCTATCTGAGCTTAGCGTTGCCCACAGCGGTTGTGATTGGTTTAAAGAAATACAAACAAGCCAGAGCGTTTTTTTGCTCCATCCCAGAATAGTAGCCAGACCACTCCAGCACTGACACAGCGGTATGGAGATAGGCCTGTACAAAACTATGTTAACCCTCATGTTGTCTTTGGGTCAAATTTGACCCGTTTTCAAAGTTTCTATAGCAGAAATGGTTTCTTTCAACCTAATTGACCAAAAGTAACACGGATGGTTCCTCGAAACGCTCTTCACAAATAAAATTAAGGATCAGTTCACTAATTGTATTGACTTTTAGGTGTTTTACTCATTTTAAAGCATTATTCTGACTTAACTTTGACAGTCTGTCATTATCCATGAACATCCTCTGATCTTAAATATTAGTCAAAATAAAGCATACATTCTGCTTTTTTAACTCAAAAATTATATTGAATGAGCTTTATTGACCATAAATTCCCCCAAAAATGGTGTAAAAATAGTGGTAATAAGTTGTTGTTAGTGTATACTGGTGGTAGTGGAAAAAGATCGCAGAAAAAATACTACAAAAATATTGAGTTATACATCAAAAAGAGACAAAAAGTTTTTAGTTTTTTTTAAAGTGTTCATTTTCAATTTTGACCCAGAAGGACAACACAAGGGTTAAACGTAAAGCACTCACCCAATCCTGTCTCCTACAAAGTTACGTTCCCATACAAGGGAAAATATTTTCCAACGAACATTTTAAACACATGGTTAACGTTGTTGAAACAAATGTACTTGGTTAGGTTTAAGCGACCAAACTATTTGTTCAGGTTTAAAAAACAATATTTAGGTTTAATATTGTAGGTTGAAAAAGTTGTTTGTTACCTAATTTAAGTTAAGTACGTTACAGACGTAGGTGACGTAAAGGATAAGTCACGTAAACAAGTCAAGACTGACTTTTGGTTTCGCGCGACACGAACAGTGGTTGAAAGTCCTGTTTTAGTTTGACCCATCCATCCATCCACCATAACCTCCTTCCTACGCGGACTATCGCAGACTTTGATTAGAAAACGTATACGTGATACGTCAAGGACAAATGTAATCCGTTGTTTCCCTTAAAACGTAATTGTGAATGCAGTTTAGTTGTAAGGGGAATTATTATTGAGACAGGGCTGACTCAAACTGCCTAAAAAACTGAGCAGCACTGGAATCTTGCAAATGCACATGGCTACAATTACCAATGTCACTCCATGTAATTTGGACTTTAATATGGAAAGATGAAACTTCAAATTGAGTGTGGTTGAATGTTGATTCAAGCAGTCTCATTCTCTCAGTAAACAATCAGCACGAGTTTTAAAGTCTCTTCTGAAGAATAAAAAGAAGTCCGCAAAGAGGACATGGACGCCATTTTAAAGGCATCTGAGGAACCATACTTTTGGTGGAATTTCCTAAATCAAATATGGTTCTTTGAAGATATGAAAACATGTTTGAAACAAATGTTACTGTTTATTTTAGTTTACAGTTATACAGCTCAAAATGAAAGTCATATGGCTGGCTGCACATGTGCGGAACGTTTGCAAAAGAACACGAGTTGGCAAATGAGATCAAGTAGCAGACTTTAAGCTCAAAATTGGAAATTGGAAATGGTGACGCCAGTATAGATTACCAGGATGAAATATATTATGGTACATCCCTCATTTAGAACCTACAACCTGTAGTGGAAGAAGCAGAAGTGTTCCAATCATATTTGGAGTAAGGTTTAGGGATGTAATCATGGAAAAGGAAACAGCAATAGATCACTGACTCTAATGACAGAAAGCAGGAGTCTTGTGCACACAGTTTTAGCCTGAGATAGAAATGTGTGTGTGTTGAAAATTGCTCCTCCCACACGCTGACATAGCTGTAAAACATCTTCAAAGATGCCACTTAGCGCCTTACATCAAAGAGCCTAAACACTCAGTCTTTGTCAAACCAGTGGATTACTTCGGTTTGTAACATTTGTCCCATCATCACCATGTTACTGATATTCATCACAGCCAAAAAACTCATATCATCTCAAAACATTTTTTCCCCTCTCTCTTAGAGAATTGCATGAGCAGAAAGCAAAAATCTGGTATTCCAAATCGACAAAACCTGCATGAGGTCATTCTGTTATCCAAATTGGTTCCAGTTGTTGTTGCCACATCACTGACATCGCAACAAATGGGCTGTTTTCTACCAAGCTGAAACATCCAAACATGTGATTCCAACCAGGTCCACAGACGGCCTTGATTAGAAACACGTGCTGCATTTCTGAGCTATGACCTGATCACACGCCTCTTTTCTACCACGGTTAAGGGGGTCGCGATCACCAGATTGTACATTGTCTTGAGTTACACGTTGGAGGAAGTCAAAGTTTTAACAGTCGTCTGATATGTAGCGCCTGTAGCGGTGATCCTGGGATGTCTCGGTGTCATAGACGATGGAGCTGATAGATTTTCAATGCAGATTGTCCCTGTGAGGACTGCTCCATGGGAACTACTTATAAACCAAATTATTGCAGTCAGCAAATGGAGGCCTGGGATGGGGGGATGACTTCCAGATGTTAAAATAGTTGCTTTGGCAGTATTTGGAAAATATATATAGCCTATATATATATAAAAAAAAAAACATCTTTGCCTTTAGATACAGTTGGAAGGGGAGGATGTTAATCGGTTGATTTAAGACATAACTTGTCAATAGTGTTGAGCTTGGATAGATGTGAAAAGTAGTGGCAGTTTCTCAAACAAGTTTCTTCTGTATCGTTACACTGAACACCTCCGCAGGTTCAAGTTAAAGTAACTATTTGTTTAAAAGACATGCAATTACAGCTCCCTCTGACAGGCTTCCTGGCCCTTGATTGTCACTTAGTTACCAATGTGCCCTGTCATCCCCTCTGTCTGTCCATGTGGGAGGATGACAGGACAGAACGTAAACATAGAACAGGCTGGGATTCTCAAGTGCTATAATTGTCTTAATTTCATTGTAATTAAGAATGTGCCAGAACTGCTGCTCATACTAGTCTTACGGAATGAGCTTGGCCACTACATTTGCATGTGATGTGTGGTAATTGAATACATAAAACAAATTCCAGGTTGATTTTATGCTGTTCACAGTGTATGGTGTATTCCATCAATGTAGAAAAAAGTTCAAATTAAAGGTCCCATGTTATGCTCATTTTCCGGTTCATACTTGTATTTTTGGGTTTCTACTAGAACATGCTTATATGCTTTAATGTAAAAAAAAACAACATTATTTTTCTCATACTATCTGTCTGAATATACCTGTATGAAACACTTTATGCCCCCCTCCCGAAAAAGAGCAGTCTGCTCTGATTGGTCAGCGTTTTTGCAGGTATCTGCGCTCTCTGCACCATCATTGCAGTCGGGGAATGACTGTAACAGCACTGTAACACCACTTTGTACCTCTGTACTGTATACTAGAGTTGTGACATCACAACCGTGTTGAAGTCCTGACGGCTCGTTTAAAGGCACAGTTTAATTAATACAGGCTGTGTGCATTTCTCTGTGGATTGAGCATTTTGATACTTTCACAGTATTTATGTAGCATCTCTACTTGCTTTATAATAAAAGAAAACAGATGGAAATCTTACGTTTCACAATATGAGACCTTTAAAAGGCACACTCCACAAATGTATGATGATGTCATCAGGGTTATCTCAGTGCAATACTAAAGTGGTGGAGTACCTCTTTAATTGTTCATGAAAGTATTGTTGATAGAAAGATGATAGATGATTGTTATTTGTCATCTAATTTAGGCACACATTATCCCTCTTAACAATTAAAAAGTAATATTGTCTACACCCACATGCCAGGAAAACAAATAGAACCGTCATGTTAATACCTTTGAGAAAGCCTGCTGTTTCTGGTGCACAGTGCACTTTGCCTGTACAATGAGTGTTGATACAGCTGGTTGTAGTTTTTCTAGAAGATCAGGAGGACTTTTGCCCTTTGGAGCTCATCCTCTGCAGGATGGCAGGTCTTCGTGTAATATAGCCTTCCCTCTGAACATGTATTCTGTCTGTCCCCTGGTCACTATTTCAAAGGCTGCTGTAATTGCTTTAAATCTTCCAATTTCAAGAGATGTTAGGTCCCATCTGGGAACCCCTCTCTCTCTCTCTCTGTGTGTGTGGTGAAGTGCTTGGGCCAGGTAGTGATTCAGCAGAATCAGATTAAAGTTGTTGCTGAGTGAATTTTCCAGTTGAGCAAAGGCGAGTGCCATTGTCAATAATATAAGCAATGATTGACACATGCACATGTTAACCTTTAGACAGACCTTAATATATAGTAGTAGCATACTTTTCTTTGAATTTGATGGCATTTTAATAGCAAGTAACACCCATATTTCTTTAGATGTAACCTTCTCCTCATACATTCTTAAAAAAGTGTTAATATTGTCTGTCAGATTCTCAAGCACTACTTGTTTAAATGCCACAACATGGTGACAGTCAGCCATAATTGCAGGTTATGGTCCAACCTAAATTCTAAGTTGTAGCAAGGTTGTGTATATTACAACCACAGCGGGTGAACCAGTGGAGCTGCATGGGTGACAAGGGTTAGCAATGTGGCCTCAGTTATGTTTAGGCTCTTAACAACTTGTTGGACAGCTGATTGGCTCGACGGTGAAATGCCTCAAGGTCATTTTCGTATCCAGGTGACCTTCTTGTAGTGGAGCTGAAGAAGGGGGAATTACATTACTGCAGTCTGTGAAAAGTAATAATATTAAATTGTGCGTTGTCTTACACGATTCATTTCTAGTTGAGAACCACTGTACTGTTAGGGATTAAAGCTAAAGGCATTGCATCATTATCAGCGAGCTCTGGCATGCTGTATTTCTCAGAACTATATAAAACAGTGGACTTATTTTTACTTAATGTATGATGGATGCCTTGACTGAGTTGGACCACATATTTTGGGAATCCCCTGTTCACTGTCAAGACATGTCTTGTGCTCTCCATATTTCTCTACCAGATCAATGGAATACAGTCTCAAAACAGAGATGATCCCTGGCAGAATGCATCATTATAATGCATATGTATGTGAATCTTCCATATTACAAACATAATCTCCAAGAGGCTCATGCTCAGAAGGAAAAAACATTAGGTTTAGTTAGCTGGAGTCTTTACTATGCAGCATTGCCAGAACTCAGCGGAGGGGATGATGTTTCTTAAAATGTCATCTACTATTAAACTCATAGTGTGTGCAGAGCAGATGCATGTTAGCCGGGAACACAATGAGCTCTGTGAAGCACAAAGACAATCAGCAGAAGTTGTAAACATTAGGGGCTCAGCCCAAACCTAGGGAGGTCCAGGGGCATGCTCCCCAGGGGAGCAGTTATATTCACCTTTTTTTTTTTAAAGCATGTGAGATAGTCGTATGCCTAAAAATCCGAACATAATTCGAAAAAAAACATGATAGTTGCCAAGGAAAAGAATCATCCTGTACATCCTATTTTGTATCTAATTGTTCTCCAACTGTCTTCATCATTCTGAAACCAGAACACAGCAAATGTTGAGGAAGACTCATTTTCACTCCTGCCACCTTAAAACAGGCAACGATGTTTCTATTTGTAAATTACATGACACAGGTAGGGTAGGAATATGATGTAAACTGCATTACTAATCTTGACACCTGTTTTTGTTCTACTATGCTGGAGTAGACTTCACACAATCAATGTTTAGCTGATACATCTGCTATATGTTATATCCAATAATAATCTGCGCTGCTCTAATTGTAAATCAAAAATCCCCAAAAGAACATTCACTTAATTATATTATATTTCTAGCTAGTAGTAATAATAGTAGTAGCACAGAACAGTTGAAGGTATTTTAAAAACAGCCCGTCCTCACCCAGAAAACGACCATATGGGTCGATTAAACAAGCAGCTCATAGTGTCACCATACATCCTCATTTCAGTAGTTTTACGTTTTAGTAGTTTTACGTTTACAGTTTTCTAACCCTAACCCCTACCCCAGTAACCCTAACCCCAATCTCTGTTTTACTAACCCTAACTTTTTTTGTTGCCTCAACTTGACTAATTTAGTTTCACAACAATTACTACGTGTTTAAACTGCGACTGTTACGCTACGGTAACATGATTAAACCGCCACCGTGCAGCAGTAAATAAAACTGTCGTTTTTCTGAGTCTTTGTAAACGGACCTATAATGTCGCTTAGGTAAAAGGATGTGTGTTTTTTTTTTTTAAATCTGAAAGATTCTGGGCTTTTGAGAAAACATTCGGGGTTGGAGCCTCAGTAGCCATCCTCCCGCTCCGCCCCTGCTCAAAAGATGCACCTATTGGGTTGTGACATGTCCAGTAAAGAATTAAGTTATTCAGTAGAGAGAAGGGAGCATTCTTTTAACACAATGTGAGTCTGTGCTGCCCCTTACCCACTGGCCGCAATGTCCAGTCAGTGTTCCCGAACAAACACTGTTCACACAGAGCCAGACCATTGAGATGTGGAAATGTCTGCTTGTAGCCGACGGTGACTCATGGCTACCATTTAAGATGATTTCACCAAATGAGTAAAATGCTCCTGCAGAGAAGTGGCTCAAAGACACTGAGTTTTTCAAAACGAGTTAAAGTGGCAAAGCTAACATTAAATATGGAAATTAGTTTTAAATTCTCAGCTAGCAGGCTTCACACATCAAGCATCCCTACTGATCCAGCTTTTAATTGTTTACAATACATTATGGAAAAGTTAGGAACATTTGAACCAAAAGAACAACAAATCCAAACGCTGGCATGGTCATTTACAGTTTGTTAGCTTGAAAATGATATCCATATGCGTCATATACTAGCACTTTGCATTTGTAAATATACTTGAGGATTAAAGCAAAGCCACATGAGTTTTTGGAAAGAAACAGTTTCCTGCAGAAGAACCTTGTACTTGCATAGACATTTTCTCTAATGCTTCACTTATTCAGCCACCAGTTCCACACTAACAAATACCTCAGGTTTACACAGCTAGAACTGTGTTGTGCATCATGTCAGTCTGTGTTTACCTGGGCTTAATAATAGCTCTAAGTATAGGCTTTGACTCTTGATTTCTTTTTTAATTGCATGCCCTCTCTTGGTTCTAAGCCTTTCACTGATGTGGCCTAGTATTTAGGGGTTTAGCTTTAAACATGGGATAAAACCGGGAAGGAGGAAACTTATTATCATCATAATTCCATATCTATAACAAGCGGGGGGATTGAAGGGGATTAAATGGGAAGAAAAGCGCAGCCGCAGATCAGAGTGGAAAGAACAGAGGGCTGACAGAGAAAAGAGGAGGAAGAGAACAGAGAGGAGTCAAGACAGGGGAAGCGGATACCAGCTAGAATCTGTAACAGGAGAGAAAAGGGAGAGAAAAACAAAAGTGAGAATGTGAAAGGGTGTGGAAGACGCAGCAATGAGGGAAGCCCAGATGATTGTTTGGTACATGTCATTAAGGGCTAATACTAGTCTGTAGTCTGATTCTCTACCCTCTGTACATCGCAATACTCTGGTCCAACTCCAGCACAGGAAGTCATGTCAAACTGGAATTTCCTCTGTAAATGCATGTGTTTCAGCTCTGGTTGTTGTTGTTAATGACCATTGTGATTCATGGTCAGAAGATAAGACAAACACAAGATTAAAACACTGTTTTTTTTAAAGATTATTGTTTGCCATGTTTGAGTGCAAATGCCTGCCTTCCCCTATGGACAACTAAAATAATAAGTTCACTTATTTAAGGACGTTATGGACAAAAGTATAGGAAGTGTACAATGTGTCCAAAGTATTTTTTTAATCAAATTAGGTCAGCTGGCAATTTGTTGGTTCTTTAGAATTGAAGACAACAAACAGCCTTTCTTTCTGGTTGGAGTCTGCCTTTTTTGGGAAGACATTCTCAGGCTCACCCAGCTGCTGATGACATGCTGAATAAAGTATGCAACTGTTACCGATAGGCGGGAGGAGTTTCAGCAAACAAACTGCAGCAGATCTGCCAAGATATAAGCCTGTGCTTGGCACTCATGGCATTGCAGGAACACTCTCAAGATGTAAAGTAGTGCGTCATTGGTCGATGCAGTTTGGACATGGGAGGGAATATTCCTCTCATACTTCTCTTATTAGAGACAAACAGGACACTGTGTGTATGTGTGTGTGTGTGTGTGTGTGTGTGTGTGTGTGTGTGTGTGTGTGTGTGTGTGTGTGTGTGTGTGTTCTTGTTTAACTTCATTCGTGGGGTCCAAAAACCGGGAGTCCAGTATACTTGTGGGGTCCGGACAGCTTTGTGGGGCCAAAATGCTGGACCCCACAAGGTTAAAGGTCTGTTTGAGGGTTAAGACTTGGTTTTAGGATTAGGGTTAGAATTAGGTTATGGTTAGGGTGAGGGTAAGGGTTAAGGTTAGGCATTTAGTTGTGATGGTTAAGGTTAGGGTAAGGGGCTAGGGAAGGCATTATGTCAATGACGGGTCCCCACAAAGATAGTGAGACACACTATGTGTGTGTGTGTGTGTGTGTGTGTGTGTGTGTGTGTGTGTGTGTGTGTGTGTGTGTGTGTGTGTGTGTGTCTGAGCATTTACTCATGTCGATTCAACTACAATTAAATTTTGACTTAATTTCCTTCACAAAACATGAAATTGTATTAGGTAGTATGGCATTTTATCATTTGATTTCTCATCTCAAAAGTAACAAAGACGTGTGCTAGACAAGAACAAGAAGCATTAAATTGATACATTGAAGGCGCAGATTATATAACTTTCTCCACAGCAGCTAATGCTAATGTGATTGTACACTGGCTCTGTTAGTAACCAAAAGTCCATTAGTGCTGCATACAGAGATTTTTTAAAATAATTATTTAACAGATAAAGGAAAGTTTAAGTATATTTTTTTAACATCATTGATGTTGTATTTGAAATGTTGGACATCATTGCCTAGGGTTATGATTCTATTCTATTCACCACTGTCACTGATCTGAAGACACTGTAACACCGCCTGGCACAGCTTTAACACTGAATCCACCAACTCTATTCATTGACCATTCAGCTGTTGGTAGAGTGTGCTATTAGTAACAGCATGGTTCCATCAGCATTATTGCAAAGATGGCCCGAACTGTAAAGAAATGTCAGTTTGTAAAACAATGTTACTATGTTTCTAATTTACAACTTCTTTTTATTTTTTGCATGTGAAGTTGCACATTGCAGATTCATTCTGGTATTGTAGAGCTTAATGATGCCGATTTTATGGAACTAATATCAGTATTTGAGAGTTTTTTTGTTTTTTTAAATCTGATAAAGATGCAATTTAAATAAACAAATCAACTTTTTTGATAAGGCTTTCTTTAATTTTGTTACTAAAAGTTACATTTGCAAAATCAATTTGTAAGTAGTCTCTGGTGGACAAGCTATGTAACAGAGACAATGACTACGTTTACATGCACATAATATTCAGTTTTTTTCACTAATTCCGAAAAACATGATATTCTGACTAAGCCGTTTACATGGCTAATGAAAGTAAGTATTCCACTAATATTCCCGTTTACATGTAGCCGTGCAAAACAGGACATTTTCAAAGTTTTCCAGCGGCGGCGGACTTGTTGGACCGTGCGAACACAGCGTCCCTCTTTGCGTAGCGATGTGTGCCAATAACCAAAAACCTGTTGATATCCAAGTCTCTGATAATGTTTAAAAGTTATTGTGTTTCTCCTTCTTATCGGGTCTGCAGCCCTGCAAACTGTCATCTGGTTGGTTTGGTTACAGCAACCATAGCAACGCACAGAGCTGACCATAAGCCGTAAACAAGCAAAAGGCCGTAAACTGCGGTAAAAACCCAGATTGAGACGCATATTCCAAATGCGCGGCATACATGTCCAAAGAATGCCTCTAAAACCCAAATAATACTGGAATAACCCACGTGTCTTAATCGGAAAATGCTATATTCGAAAAAAGCCTTATTTGGAATATCCAACTTTGGAATATTGTCATATTTGGAATAACAGTGGAATATTGGTGTGCATTTAAACATACTGATTGTTTCTAAACTACCTCAAACATATCTTTGGCATCTCTAGACTGCATATTATTGTTAATAATCTGTCAACATATACACCTGTACCTAAATATCTGTGAAAGCTAATATTGTATCTGCACAACCGATCAGGCTCCAGTAAGTTTGTGTGTATGTGGTCAGTCCTTTTGCCTGGGTTCAGTGACCTCACTACACTAAAATGCATCATACCAGTGCCCTTCTGACCTCATAGCCTCGCTCTGTCTCTGTCTGCCTCCAGCATTTACGAAAATGCAGGCTGCCGTAAACTTCAAGGGCTCCATTGAGCAATAAAGAGAAAGTGATAAATTCTGTGTCCCCCCGGGGCTTCAGCCAGGTGAAGTCACCACAGTTAGGGCCCTCAGAGTGTTGACCCCCTCCCTCTCTGACTCAGGCCAGTATTAACCACAGCTCACACTGGCTACTGGCCAGTAGAGCCCCCACCTAGTTTCTCTTTAAATAAGGATAAGTCTTGTACAGCTAATGACAGGCCCAGGTGGTTTGTACCTGTGGAGAGGCAATCACTGGAAACTGCCCACGCTGTTATCCCTCTATGTTTGACTTACACTCACAGTTGCTATTAGAATAATAACTGATGCTCATTATCAAAACAAAGTAATAATACCTGTCTCTGTGAAGTGCCTGAAAAGCTGAGGGAAAAATTGATGTAGCTCATCTGGAATTAAGTCATGGTTTCCATTTCAGAGATGATACTGGGCTAACTCCAAATCAAGCTTATCTCAAAATGTTATGAGGAATCTTTGGCGTAAACATCTGCCCGACACTATTTTCTTTACAGATTCATGCGGTGCTTCTAAAAGCCTCTCCATAACATTGGCTTTGTGTTCAAGTTTCAGGACTGCAACCCATTTGTACAATTGCATTACTGTAAATACAATTGTGTTTCCAACAAGCATCTTCCAGCAGTGTGTTTGTATTGAACATGATGCAATTTTCTGCATAAAGTCCTGTATTCACTCCCCTTTCTACTTGTATTTATACATTGAAACCCATTCAACTTAAAAAGGTTTTAACATTCATGGAATTTATAAGTATTGAAATATATTTTTGATTATATTTTATTAATGAGAGAATGTAAGGGACATTACATTTTTTACATTGAGGGGTGTGTGTGTGTGTGTGTGTGTGTGTGTACCTTAAAAGGTCCCATATTTTAAAAAGTCTTTTTTGAACATAAAACAGGTTGAGGTGTTATATAAATACTGAGAAAGAATCAAAATGCTCAACCTACAGAGAAATGCACACAGCATGTATTCAGAAACTGTGCCTTTAAAATGAGCCATCACAACATCTGTACGGTTGTGATGTCACAACTATATTATATATAGGCAGAAAGTCCTGCTACAGTGCTGTCACAGTCGTTCCCCGGCTGCGATGACGGTGCAGAGACTCGAGAAAAGGAAGGCCCATAAACATTGACCAATCAGAGCGGACTGGATCAGAGCAGACTGGGCTTTTTCAGGAGGGGGGCTTAAAGAGACAGGCGCTAAAACAGAGCGTTTCAGACAGAGGGTGAATACAGGTTTATTCAGACAGAGTATGAGAAAAATAAAATGTTTTTTGAACATTAAGGCATGTAAACATGTGCTAGTCCAAACCCAAAATACATGTATGAACCTGAAAATGAGCATAAGCGACTGTTCGTTATTTATTTCAGGGGCCACCGGAGGAGTTTTCGGATCTTTAATCAAAATAGACCTGACCCTCTCTTCACCAGCAATACATTTTGGATGATCCTCCAATATGATATGGAAAAATAGGATGACCCTCCCCAACAATTTATTGATGCATTCTGTACTAGTTTGCACATGGCAAAGACATACAGACAGCCATTGTTTTTGGAAACTAAATACACACTTCTTGCATTACTGCATTACTTCAAATACTAAGTTACTCCTCTAGTAAACTAGTATTCACATGAAATAAAACAATAAAACATTGAGACCATTCAACAAAGGACACTGGGAAATAACAAATTCAACACTGGTTGCTATGGACTCGTCACTAGGCTTCCTCAGTCACTGTATATTTTAGCATAGGTAAGCTTGCCGAAGCTGAACATTATCCAAAACTCCTTTTCTCAGACGAGCGTCAATTTGGGAGCTTGCATGCTACCACTCCTTCCTTCTTAAATGCCTTGAAAAGGCTGTCGTATATATATAAATAATATCACTGGGACCGAAAGGATATTTGAGTCGGGTATGGCTGCAGCCTGGAGACCTCCCGTCTCATGCCCTCCCGGCTGGTGCAGTCCGCGAGCTTCGACTTTTCAAAACAAAAGCTTGCGTCTGGCCCGTTATGTTTTCGTATGGTGTTTTGGATGTTTTTGAAATAAACAGTACGGCAATCATGCTAATGAATATAATTATTTTTTCATCAGATGTCTTAGTTACAACACGATGGAGCTAGCAAAGCAGTTTTGTGTTTATATGTGCGAGCGGGATTTATTCAGTTTGGGAAATCCCACGGTCTCTAAAGCTACAGCTCAAATTGTCTGGCTGACTAAACAGGGAGGGACCCATCTGCTAGCAATATGGACCAAGACTGAGAGAGCTACATGGATAAATATGCACCAAACAAGCCACTTTGAAATTTTGCTGTTCTCATGAATACAAAAGTTGGGTGACCCTTCCCCCTGGACTAAAAAATATTGGATGAGCCTCCCATCAACAAAGAATAAAAAGACATGACCCTCCCCTATTTTCCTCAGGTGGTTCATTCCATAAATACCGAACGGTCCCTAACATGGGACCTTTAAAATATGATTAATGTCTTTTTTTGAGGCTGTTTAAGGGGAGTTGGTCCCATAGTGACACGTATTCTTTTGTTGCAAACATTATTGGACATTTACATTTTATACATTTTTTTGGACATTGGATAAGTGCACCAGCTAAAACTCCTCACATGTGTCCTCACACTATACAGTGCAGTTAAAACTGTAAATATTTAGGGAGACCATCCTTTGCCTGAGGGCCTGCACACATGATACAGTATATACTGGTGCCGTGGCCAAGCAGTTGCATCATTTCTCAGAGTTATTAAAATAACTAAATGGAAAAGAACAGAGCACCAAAGGGGGAAAAAAAAGAGGCGTGTGGAGGAAAGTCCAAAAAACTGTGTGCTTTGATAGGGATAAGGAGATATAAAGGGAGATTGGAGAGCTTGACAGGGATATGAGAAAACACAGGCTAATGCGAAAGAAAGAGAGGGGATTTAACGGAGCCTTCGGCAGCCATTTGGTTTGAGGAGTGGATGCAGCATCCCTAAGCTGCTGCAGCAATGAGGTCAGACAAAATGTGGAGGCAATACATCTTTTTGGGGTTGATCCTCGCCAGCCTCACGAAACAACTTTAAAAACCTTCTTGACCTGAAGAATGATAATGCTTGGACATGTGTATTCCATTATTTGGCTTTTGCAAGTCAGCATTTAGATTGTTAGAAATGGTTAAAAATGAAGTCTTACCCTTTAAGTTGTGACAATACGTTGTAGGCCTACTGTGTTGTCCGATGAGTGAATGAGACAGCAGAAAAGCCACAAGACTGCACTAGGGGAATGGTTAACAAGATGTTTTAATGCAACCGCCTGTGTCTATGTTCCTCACATATTCAAAGTGAAATGCAAAGAGAGAAAGAGACATTTCCTGCCAGCAACTCGGTCTGCACTTGGAAAGAGAGAAAACAGATGGGATGTGTGTTACAGACAGCGTTGTTACTGTTGGTCAACCCAAATCACAAAAAAAAACATTTATAGTGTCTAGCCATGTACATCATTTCAGAATTCATGCTGAGGTTATGAGAAGTCAATCTCTGAGATTTCTGCCACCAGCATCAAAAAATAATTTCCACCAAGATTTGTCAGGATAATCTACAGAATATGCTGTCATCAGCTTTCATAGGGACTATTTCTTTGATGGAAAGTAGCTCAAATGAAAAATGGCGATAGTGAGGTCTGTGGATTATCAAGAGTAACTACACTGTGTATTTCCATCTTTTGAGTCTGCTTTGAATACAAGCCAACTTTAAATTCACCTCCCTTTTATTGTGGTGGTGGCAGTTTTTTAAAGACAGAGATCTTAAACCTTATTGAGTTGAATTGAATTGATCTACATGGCTAGATACCACAAGGGGTACGTGAGAAAATACTTTTGTGATTTGGCTGAAGTGACCGTTTAACAGATCGCACCACACTGACTGACACCAATACGATTACATTTAGGGTAGGAGCTTTTCTGGCATTACAATGATGTAAGCATTATAATGTCAATGCTCAGAGGATGTGCATTTTTGATAATCAGTCAATTTTTTTTCCAAAGTTGGTTGTGTATAAATTCACAATTCATAATTTTATGGAACTCTTAGTGGAAGAAAGCTAAAAGACTACAGATGAGGAGACACCCACAGCAACAATAATACTTGTGCAATTTCACTCTAGATACACCTACAGTATGTAGCCATATTGTCTCTAGTCACATCTCCAGATATACTTCACTGCCATTTTTTTTTTTTTACATAGCCTTCATTGTATTTAGCTTTGTTTCAGTCAGCATCTTGCATATTGTGCAGAAAACAACTTGTCTCTGAGTTCCTCTGCGTACAGAATCCACAGTTTATTCTTCCACATCTGGCTATGTGCTCAGTTGATGTTAAACACCAGGGAGCTCTGACCCCTTGTATATGTTAAAGCTCTGCTCTACTAAACTGGAATGTTTGACGTCACCCA
This sequence comes from Zingel zingel, assembly GCA_023566125.1. Taxonomy (NCBI): domain Eukaryota; kingdom Metazoa; phylum Chordata; class Actinopteri; order Perciformes; family Percidae; genus Zingel; species Zingel zingel. The sequence goes on from CM042327.1 coordinate 29,088,179, forward strand.
TTTTCCTTTGCTACATACCTGCTTGTACATGGACCGGCCAAATGTAATACTGTTAATTGATATAGTATTAGAAAGTTTATTGAAACTTTACAAATGTATCCATGGAGATTAGCTGATTGTATGTGCTCTACAATATATTTTGTTTGCGCCGATTATGTACACTAAAGCATGAATTTAATAACGTTAAAGTATGGATTTAATTAGCAAAAGTATTTTGCCGGCAGTAATGTTATTAGTGTCATAAGTTAGCACACTTACACAACCTAGTCTGAGTGAGACAAAGGAAGAGAGCTCTCTTTGCCCGGTCAGGCTACAAGATAACGTTATCTTCTGTCTATACTTCAAAGTGGTTAATTTACAGCTCACAGCAACTTAATACGATATATTGTCTGTCTTTTGTTTAATATCTAGTGTCGGCAAAAATTGCCTTTTTAAGTGAGTGTCCTCTTAGCGAAATGCTCTGAGTGAATTTGAGCTTGGCTTTTCTTGTGAAGGGTAGACACGGAAGAAGTGAAGCTAGCGTTTTGCCAGTAATTTTTATTTTGATTCAGTTTATTAATATCCAAATTACTCTGTCCAAACTGCTCCAAATTCAAAAAGTTCATAGTGTACCCAGGAAGCCAAGTGTGAAGTAGACCGGATGAACGGTTCTCAAGATATTTGACACACACACACACACACACACACACACACACACACACACACAGGTTTGTGGCACTATCTTTGTGGGGACCCGTCATTGACATAATGCATTCCCTAGCCCCTTACCCTAACCTTAACCATCACAACTAAATGCCTAACCTTAACCCTTACCCTCACCCTAACCATAACCTAATTCTAACCCTAATCCTAAAACCAAGTCTTAACCCTCAAACAGACCTTTAACCTTGTGGGGTCCAGCATTGTGGCCCCACAAAGCTGTAGGGACCCCACAAGTATACTGGACTCCCGGTTTTTGGACCCCACGAATATAGTTAAAACAAGCCCACACACACACACACACACACACACACACACACACACACACACACACACACACACACACAAACACACACACACACACACACACACACACACACACAATAATAATAATAATGTACATTATTGCAAAAACGTTTGTGTCTATTGGGTACATCTCGCACATTGTTCACATGTGGTAAAGTGTGTCTGTGTGTGTTATTTAGTTTGATCAATGTGCACTGGATCCTGCTTGAGAAGATATGAAAAGCATATGTTTGACAGTTTACCAGGACTTTGTGTGACGTTGAACAGTCATGTTGTGCTGCTTTGTTCTATACTCAGAGTCAACTCCACACTGACACACAGGCAACAAAAACCTTACCTACAGTTATAGACTGTCAGTTTAGTTGGTTGTGTTGCCATTTGAACACATTATTCTTAAGAGCAGGCTATTGGATCGTATTGTATGAATCAATTTTCATATGTTTTTGCAAAATGTGAAATGATTGTGTTTGTGTGGAAGTACAAGTGACTTTACAGTGGTGGGACTGCTGAAAGTCAGCTGACCATTCAGGATGCTTCACCGTAGCTGTTCAAGGTTCATGAACTAGAACATAAAGAAGGATGCTGCTGTAAACATGAGTGTTTACATTCCACGCTTGTTATGATAAAGTAATGCAGAGTATATGATATTTACTAAACAACACTGCCTTTCACATGTCACATGCAACATATGTGATGCAGAAAAGCAGAAAGCAAACATTAAGAACATAAATGGTCACAGAGTAACCTGACCAGAAGAATCATCCACATGAATACAAGACATGTTCTGTTCTGTGGACCTTGTCTTATTTGCTGCAGTAGACAGGATTTCACATAAAAAATGTATTCTGAGTACATTTAATGCCGGACCAGAAAAAGATTGCCCCAGTTTTGAACTTTGAGCCTGACCTCGGCCCAAGAAGGGTCCAGCCTTTCTTTGTGCGTGTTTGAGGAACATTTACTGTGTGGGTGCTTGCATTTCCATTTTCAACAGCTCAGGTTTTCTAATTCTCTAATTAAAGCAAATGACTCACTTTAGGGCATGCCAACTGTCGCACAGAAAAGTTAGTTCATAATGAGTACACAAACATGCTGTAAATCACATTTCCCATATGGCATGGAGACACAGAACCTGTTTGACTGGTACAACTGTAAGGACTAAGGATCTCTGTCACAATATTTCATGACACTGGCAGTGACGGATGCTTGAGAATATGTGGCCACATGCATAATCCCCTTTTTTAATGTTCCCCCTCTACAGCTAATTTAATTGAACTCAGAAAAGCTCATGTTGTATGTCAGTGGTTCCCAAAGTGGGGTCCAGGGACCCCCAGGTGTTCTTGAGGGGTTTCCAGGGGGTCTGCAACAAAAAGGGGAATCATTTATTTTCACCTAAATTACATCCATTAGTAACAGTGACAGAATGTATGACTATTTTGGTCATGGGTTTTATTCACTTTCTGTAATTAATCCTCTAAAAGTAAAAATCCAATCAGATGGGGGGGGGGACCCTGGGACAAAATCTCATCCAATGAGGGTCCGTGGTCTAATTTGTGCCAGTTTTGGAGTCCATGATGTGAAAAAGTTTGAGATGCAGATTTAGACTACCAGTTTTACTCTAATATATGCAGCATTAAGAATGAGATGAATCAAATCCAAGGCAACAGAAAGCGATGAGTCATTTTAATAGATAAAAAAGCGAGGAGGGGGATTTGTAATTTAGCAGGACCGCAACCCTCCCAGGCCTGAACATGAAATAGGAAAAGCTCGTAGCTGTGGTTGCCTCTATAAAAGAAGACCTATTGGAGATTGGGCCTGTTGATGGAAAAGCCTAGACATGTAATCAGCAAGCTACTTATTAAATTTCAACTTTCCTGGCCTGAGCTTCCAACCCCTCCCTCAATATACTGATCTTTGTTTGTGGAAGCCAAGGAGGAGAGCGAGCATGTTCAAACTAGAGCGTCATTTCAGATTTCCAGCTGTGCATGTGTGTGTGAACACAATACAGCCAATCCTCCATGCTTCAGAATATTAAACCGACAGGATGCTTCTTCGTTTTTCTTTTTTACATTTCATCATTATAAAAGGAGATAGGGTGAGGTGAAATCACAGGACCTTGAGTCACTTTAGGGGCTTTCCGACCGGAGGGATTTTTTGCAGTGCTTAGAACTAAACGTTCCTAGAACACTTTTACGTCGTGTTCCGACAGGAAATATTTGGGGATTTTTTAGTTCCTCTGGCCTCAGTAGTGTACTTTTTTAGCTCCTACTTCAGAGCAGGGTCTTTTCCCTTTTCCCTTTTCCTAGGTGTACTTGATTGGTCGAACTTATAAGTCACGCCCACTGCCAAATCGGAACTTGCAGACAGAGCAACAACGGGACATTTTTAACAATTTTCACCATCTTATTCATCAATAAATTCACTTCTGACAACGTTTTAGGCGAGAAATTAACTGTTTAGATTTCGAATATAGGCAGTCTTGCGAAAATTGATGCCGAATTGACAATTTGCTTCAAAGTTTTCGGAGTTGAGGAGCTCCCTGAAGTGAGGCGACAGCCAGCAAGCGCCTGCCCCGGCCTCTAGCTCGTCGCTCGGTCAGTCGTGCTCAGACACCTCGCTGTAAGCTGGAGGTCTCTCAGACCGCTCTCGTAAATAAGAGGCTTTTATTTCGCCGTTGACGGTTCGTTTGTTTAAATATCACAACACATGTCCATCATAAGATTAACGGGAACCTGTGGTTAACTGTCTTTTCGGAGTTAAACTCCACAAGCATGTCCTGTGGCTCTCCGGCCGTCACACACACACACACACACACACACACACACACGTCCACAGCGCAGCAGGCAGAGGCGGGGTCTGTTCTGAGTATAATAAAGCCCCGTCTGTGTTGAGCAAAACATTACGTGAATTACTACGAGAATGGACGTGCATTTAATATAGGAAAAGTGGACAAGTATTAGTATCATTTGTTGTTGTTGTATGTGGTGCTAAGGTCTAGTGACGATGCTATAAAGACCATTGCCGTGCTTGCGTCACTCCCTCACCCCTCCTACCATTCCCTATGGCCACTTGGCCAGTGGGAATGCAAACGGAAAAAAATATTTTGGGGGAGAGTAGTTCTTAGAACTGCTTAGAAGTGTACTTTTCCTAATGTTTTTAACATTACAACTCAGGTTTTGGGGCTAATGTGGCAAAAGAAGGCTTTGGCTGATGTTTTTTTTTGTGGAACGACTGCTTCTCTGGACAGCTTTATCACTGGACCAATCACGGGTTGAGCTAAAGGTCCTTCACAGAGGAAAGATTTATGTTTGGGAATGACACCAGGGGTTTTAGAGCAGTGCAGCAGCTGCAGAGCCACCCCTCAGCAGCTGTAACTCATCTGTATCTGGACCAGGAATCAGGCTGTACTCTACTAAACGGTATTAACCATGTCGGTTACTCTCACTGCAATGAAGAACTTGTTCGGAAACAAGAATGGAAACAAATGTGCGACATGGTCTGATTTCATAAACCATGCAGTGGGCTCTATCTCTCTGTAGCTGTATCTCTCTCAGTTTGGGGGCTGCACTTGGACCCACTCAACTTTGTTTTCTTTTTCTTTTTTTTTTCTCTCAAGGAAACGAGAGTTCCAGCTTTGTATGACTCATCGTTTCCATAAGGTCATTTTCTAGCCCCTCCGCTTGTGGCTGCAAAAGATTCTCCCCCAACACTGCGTGTTATGAGTTTTTTTTTCCATATTAGCCAAGGAAAATCCATAAACTATCTCGTTTATATGCCAGCTACATCAATTTGATAGTAGGTTTCCCAGGTTCTTTCTCTTCTTCTGGATGTGTGCCATGACCAGAGCCTAAAGAATTTGGTGCCGTAGGCAAGATATTAAGAGTTTTTGTCGTTTTTTTTTCAATGTTTTTTTGTGGGGTTTTCACGTTTCTGACGCGTTTTCAACGTTTTTGACGCTTGTTTGACGCTTGTTTGACGTTTTTGTTGCTTTTTTCAACCTTTTTTGCGCTTTTTTCACGACATTCAACGTTTTTTTTTAAATTATGTTTAACTTTTCAGTAATTATTTGGACTGATGGCACCCCTAGCGTTTGCCTATCCTGCCTATACCACAGGCCGGCCCTGGCAATGACTTTATTTTAGGGTTCTTTGTTATCTGGTTGATGTCTGCTGAAGTGCGCTAAATGCTTGGCATGGGTAGACACATGAGTCATGTTGAAGCGCTCCAGACTCCATGTTTTAAACCACGAGAGGAAACCGTCTGCCAGCTTCGCTGACTGGTGGAAAATCCAGATCAAGCAGTCACCGTCGGAAAGGTAGCATGCCTTTTCACCGTTGTCACGGTTAAACCGGGCTTTCACGGCATCTGTGGAAAAGTGTGAAACCTGCAGTGAATTAGCTGAGAGGAGGGGAAAAAGTGGACGTCCCCCTCCTCACTCCTCCTCAAGGCTTGTGGTGGGTGTTTTAAGACCGCTCTAAAAACCACACTTCTTTTCCAGTAAATTTCAAACTCTTCCAACACGCAGTGTTTGAAATCTCTCAAAACCCAACAGGAAAAATCACTCTCCAGCTATGTGGCTAGACATCTCTGGTGTTTTACGCATTCATGTCTCAGAAAAAGACTAAAGTTACACCCAGTGTAACTGTGAAGATAATACTTGCTTGAATGAGATCCCAACAAGAGATAGCATAATGCAGCATTTTTAAAGCTTAAGAAACAATATAAGGATATGTTAACTAGAATTTGAATCCAGTCACTCATAAGAACTAAAGCATAGGAGAACAGCTATGCTTGTTCTTGTGAAACCAAAAAACAGATCAGCATAGTATAAAAAAAAAAAGTTTGCTTCCCAAAAACCAAGATTCATGGCTAAAGTGCTTCCAATCAGCTCCACAAATGAAGAGAAATGTACTCTGCATTCCAGAAAGTGCTGGTTTTCATTTGGGATAGGCCACAACTTAGACACAGAGATGTTACTGGCTGTTAAAAAGCAGGACATTTTCCTTTCTGTACTATGTTTTGTTGTTAACGTCGTCAAATACTTTGCGGCCGACAGAACAGGGATAGCTGAGAAAATCTTCAGGTTGTAGAGTGTTGATCTTCTAAAATATATGCAGATAAAAGCTGTCGACCTCAGCTAACACAGCTGGTTGGGAGAGGCGATGTTTGAGTTGAGTATGTCAACGGATCATTTCCAGTTGACTTGAGGGCATCCTGTGTGGTGAATGGGACTGTGTGTTCTTACGTCTGTTAATGTGAGTCAGACCTATACCTGACCTTTAGTCAGACCCCAATACCAGAATGCTTTAAAATATATAATATAATATGCAATTTTGAGTATGTTTTTAAGCATTTTTCACAATTGCTGGATAATTTTTTTATACTATATTGCAAGAGTGCATGCAGTAGATTTAAACTCACAATGACATTCATGATTCTAGAATTCTTCACAATATTTGAGAGAGAATATGTGAGAGAAAAAAAGAACAAAATTGAATAAGCAAAAGTGAAAAAAGAGAAAAGAAAAAACTAAAACAACATTCAAAAGGGAGGGAAAAAAAACAAGAAACACCACATGCAGAAACTAAAAAAAATCTTGATTGAGTATTTTTGTGCACGTGTGTGTGTCTTCCATGCCATTATCTGAGGTATTATCCAAATCACAGCTACCTACAGTACAATTATGAGATTAGATGTATTGGACTTAAGAGTGATAAATTACATGGTGCACTGTTACAGCATCCAAGCCTTGAGTTCCCTGTAAATCGAGATGTTTAGATTTGAATAGGCCCCACTGCTGCCTTGTTAAGACAAGTGCAAGAACTCCCATCCATAATCTCCAGTATCTAGGCGTTAGCTTTCTCCGATCTTGTAACAAGAGTCTGGATGTATCTTACATCAGACTTTAGGGGCCGTCTACCTCATCACTACATCTACAAATTGTATTGATAGTAATAGCCCGGGTGTATTATATTGAAGGAATGACTTGTTCCTAATCAATCGCTTAATAAAGTGAATCAATCGCTTAAGAACGGTTTAAATTATTTTAACTAAAAATTTGAATGAAAGCTCAATAAATTGCATTTGATTTTGCCATGGTTTTTTTGGTCTGTAAATGTTTTTTGCTATTTGAATAAAGAGGCCAACAAACTTCCATATCTATCTATCTATCTATCTATCTTCCTGTACATCTGTCCTGTACATCTGTCCTCGGCAGTGTGTATACATTTCCAGGCGTGTCTTACACAAATATAAAACTGGAATTTAGCCATGTTAAAACATGTCTTGTTGCATGAGGCCTTTGTATACGTAGACCTGCCCTTTTACCTGATTGTCCCTGCTCTTTTTCGCGAAGGTTTTTGGAACCACCCAGAATATACAGTGAGGTAGAATGAAGTCCTTCATGTAGCTTCTCTTGGTAAAAAAAACAACAGAAAATGATATCAACCTTCATCAGTAGTCAGAGCTACTCTTCTGCAGCTTCCTTTTTCCTGTAGCTGGCCATCCTGACTTACCTGCAGTCTGAGGCTCAGAGCTGCCACCTGCTGTTTACAGGAGGAACAGGTAAAGTCTTCAGAACATCTCTGCAGACCTGAGAGAGGTGGACTTAAAATATAGAGTCCTTACAAACAGGACTCCTGTTAAAGCCAGGCACAACCCTCAACAGGCCCGGGCCCTCCCTCTACATTCACATTGGTTGTTTCATCACCATATATTCTGGAGATAATACATTTTGCCTTTTTTTTGTTTTTAAAGAAAAATATTCTCTGGGTTGTTGTGTATATAGCTGCTGATAATTTGCTGCAAGTGTAAGATACCATAGTTAAGCCCATTATTCTATGTTCAGCTATCTGTGTGAGGCGCGCATTATAAATATCAAGTCAACTTTCAAAAGTAGATCACGAGACTTCTGGGAGTAACAGTTGCCTCAAAGGAGGCTGCAGGTTTTCTCTTTTGAACATGAGTCAAGTTTTTTGAGACACTGTGTCTGGTGGAAATAATGTCGTAGCTGCAGACTTCACTACAACAAAGGAGCACGTTTCCCAGGCCTTTGTTCTCTGACAGTGTGTGCACAATATGGTGGACAGCCTTGTTTCACATGACACTGTGAAATTAATTGATGCTCAGCACATCTTTTTCTCCAGTATGACTTTGTTTGGATAAATTGTTTCCGAATTGAAGAGCAGCTGTTGCACACTCAAACCTTAATTAGCATATAAAATGTACCATGATTTGTTTAGCAATATATTACTCTGCAGTGTCCTCAAACAGGATCCTAACTCAGCAACTACTTCCCCTGAGGAAGAAATGCATTTCAGGCAGCATGGTGGCTCAGTGTTCAGTCCTGTTGTCTCATAGAGAGATGGGGCTCTCTCTGTTTGTCTTGACGTTTAACTAAAAAAAAGAAAAAAAAAGTGTCAATATAAAAACCTACAACCTTTCTTTGTGTACTGGGATAGACCTCAGCATGTGTGTCCTTTACCTCTTCACGTCAAGGAGCCTTAAAGTGACACAAATTAGACCAGAGGCCCCCCCATTTGATAGGATTTTTGCTTTTATTACAGAAAATGTATGGCCAAAATAGTGCTACATTCTGTCATTGTGTTACGGATGGATTTATGCCTGAGGTTTCTGCCTGTTAACTTTTTTTCCTCGCCACTGTCGGACCAAATGTGTGTTCTTGGGGGGAAGGTGCGGGTGGGATTTTTGGGGGGAAGGTGGGGGTGGGATTTTTGGGTCTCTGTAGTGTGGCCTAGACCTACTCGTTCTGTAAAGTGTCCTGAGATAACTTCTGTTTTGATTTTGACACTCTAAATTAAATTGAAATATAGTGATAATACATTAATAAATTCCTCTTTTTGCTGGGGACACCCTGGAACTCCCCTCAAGGACCCCTAGGGGTCCCCGGACCCCATATTGAAAACCACTGAAATAGAGGATAGATGAATGGATGTTTTATAGCTGGCTGAATGGTTCAAGAACATGTGATTCCTTCCTTGTTTTCTTGTATCTTTACTTGACACATTTTGACACCAGCTAAGTATGAACACTTAAACAAAAGGTAGGCTTAGGACTGGGCAATAAATATATATTATATTGACATTGATATACATTATGAGGCTAGATATTGTCTTAAATTATGGATATCGTAGTCGTGATATGACAGTGTTGTATTTTCCTGTTGTTAAAGGCTGCATTACAGTATGTATTAAAGTGTTAAAGTGATGTCATGTTCTGAACTTACCAGACTGTTATTTGCCTTAATCATTATATCCACATTACTGATGATTATTGATCAAAACTCTTATTGTGTAAATATTTTGTGAAAGCACCAATAGTCAGCCCTTCAATATCGCCGCAATATCGATGTATGTGGTCAAAAATATCGTGATATTTGATTTTTTTTTTTCATATGGTGCAGCTGTAGGTAGGCTACATTTTGTCCTGTCTTGTCTGCAGTCTTGGGGATAAATGTCTCAAAACGATCATACTAAAGAACAGGTGTCTTTGGCACACCTTTAGTGGATAAACAAAGGATTGCTTTTAAATGAATAGACACAGAGTTGACAAACTAATAGTGTCCTCCCCCTCTGCGTGTTCCAGGAGATGACTTGAGCTGCACGGCGGACGGCCAAGTGTACACCAACAGGGACATCTGGAAGCCAGAGCCATGCCGGATCTGTGTGTGTGACAACGGCCAGGTCCTCTGCGATGAAATCCAGTGCAATGAGCTGACTAACTGTGAGAAGGTGGTCATCCCCGAGGGCGAGTGCTGCCCTGTCTGTCAGACTGATTCACAGGGCGGCGGTGGAGGCGGAGGCGGCGGCGGCGGCGGCGGCGGAGGCGGAGGCGATGGCGGGCAGGGCACTTTTGGTGGTGAGCCAGCAGCTGCTCTCTGTGGTTATTTGTCGGCTTGAGAAGTAGGGCTGCAGTGGTGGATTTAGCACTCTGTGGGGCCCAAGGCAAACAAAGGCATGCTACTTCACTAGTAGGGGGGTTGCTGATGGCATTTGGTCTTAATACATCCATGCATTTTAGCGCATGGATTTTTAGAATGACATGATTATGAGTTGAAGAGTAAGAAAGAAGGTTAACCATAAAGTTTAATAGGTGTTAATGGGGCCCCTTGGTAGTTTGGGGCCCAAGACAATCGCTGACCTTTGTCCACCTCTGTACGGCTGCAACTCAGTCGGTTATTTTCTCGATTAGTCAATTAGTTGTCGATCAGTGTTTCCCAAAACCAAAGATGGCGTCCTTAAAACTTTTTTTCACTTTTAACAAGCTGGAATCAGAGACTCCAGACCTTTTCTTTATTAAAAAATGACTCAAACCGATTAATACATGATCAAAATAGTTGGCGATTAATGTAATAGTTGACAACTAATCGATTAATCTTTGCAGCTCTATTGAGACGTGAAAAACATGTCAGTGCATAAATATCTTCTTAATTTGCTATTTACATTGTAGGTGGAGGGAACAATCACACACCCATGTTTTAACAATTACCTGTACAGCCCAATTTAAAAACCAAAAAAATGAGATATGTATTAGTTTTTAACATGTCACTGTGTTGCCAGTGAAATAATCTGTTTATCTGTCAGAAACAATCAACAAACTAAGAGCCATTATCATGATGTTGCACATCACTAGCCTCATGATAAGACTGAGTGCCATCAGGGTGATTGTGTTCGCTGACTATCCTGTCTCTGTTTACCTTCACTGACCTGCAGAACGATGACAAATTCATCTCTTTAGAACTGCTCAACACTCTCCGCTTTCACTTTGATGAGTTATTGATGATTTTTGTATCTATTATTCCTGACATACAGCCCAATTATAGCCCAAATAATGTGATCTTTTATGTTTTTCCTCATTGTAGGCGGGGACAGGATCTATAAGGTAGGCCACAGTTTTGGGATATTGGCTGTTATTTATACTTCATTACATGTTACATGTATTATTTTATTGCTTTAGTGTTTGTACTTGTTTTAGCATCTTATAATTTCTATGGCTTTAGTGTTTATACTTATGTGTATGTATGTCTGTATGTATGTATGTATGTACAGTATGTATGTACAGTATGTATGTATGTATGTCTGTATGTATGTATGTATGTACAGTATGTATGTATGTATGTATGTATGTACAGTATGTATGTATGGATGTCTGTATGTATGTATGTATGTACAGTATGTATGTATGTATGTCTGTATGTATGTATGTATGTACAGTATGTATGTACAGTATGTATGTATGTATGTCTGTATGTATGTATGTATGTACAGTATGTATGTACAGTATGTATGTATGTATGTATGTCTGTATGTATGTATGTACAGTATGTATGTATGTATGTATGTATGTATGTATGTATGTATGTACAGTATGTATGTATGTATGTCTGTATGTATGTATGTATGTACAGTATGTATGTACAGTATGTATGTATGTATGTCTGTATGTATGTATGTATGTACAGTATGTATGTATGTATGTATGTATGTACAGTATGTATGTATGTATGTATGTACAGTATGTATGTACAGTATGTATGTACAGTATGTATGTACAGTATGTATGTATGTATGTATGTACAGTATGTATGTACAGTATGTAGGTATGTATGAATGTATGTATGTTTGTATGTACAGTATTATGTACAGTATGTAGGTATGTATATATGTATGTACAGTATGTATGTACAGTATGTATGTATGTACAGTATTATGTACAGTATCATGTACAGTATGTATGTATGTGTTTGTATGATGACAATTATTGTTTTAATATTTCATAACAATTCATATAGTTTTATGATTGGTATTTTTTTAAACATTTTACTTTTTTTCAAATAATTTACTCATTTTGTATTTGTCTTAGTGTGCGTTAGTCTCTAAAACCATTTTTATTTTTTTAATCTTTATTATTCCTTTTTCTTGTCTGATGTTTTTTCAATGACTGTTTAGCACATTGAATTCCATTTTATTATGTTTGGAAGGTGCTATATACATAATGATTGATTGATTGATGTTTGCTGATATTCTCACCATCATGGAGTGTGAGTTTGAGATGTTTTGTCACTGATCTGTTTATTCAGGGTCAGAAGGGAGAGCCCGGAGATGTGCCACTTGTAAGTGATAATTGAAATATTTTTAACAGGTCTACAATTTCAGTCAAAAAGCACGGTCTGACTAAAGGTTATAACACATGTGTTTGATGATGTCCCTGCAGGTGACTGGTATCAGAGGCCGCCCTGGGCCTATGGTGAGTATCTGTGTTGTTTGCTTTACCCCGTACCATCTTCTAAAAATAATTTTTCCTTCTGCAAATGACATGTTTAGTGTGAATATTCAACTACCTGAACTGACACTAGATGGCATAAGAGGACAGCTACCTGCTGCACAACATCACCTTACAAGGACTTCTGCACAGCGGGATCGTCCTCTAGTCGTCTGAGTGACATTTTAGAAGCACCCCTGTGACAGGTCTTTTTGTGATGTTTATGACTGCAATATCATCACTCTCAGACTTTGATTGGCTCTTTGTTTATATGACAACAGGGACCTCCCGGCTCTCCAGGAGACAGAGGATCTCGAGGACACAAAGGCAGGCCTGTAAGTCACATCCACCAGTCTCCACACACAAAACATGCATGAATAATAATTGAGTGAAAGTAGGGTGATCAAATTGTGATTTTTACCCTCACACCTCTAAATATCATCAGAAATATCGAAAATTATTGCAAATATCATATAGTTTCATATTTATTTGGGGCTTTTCAGAGGCTATATGGCAGACCACAACATATTTAATGGGTTACAGCATACATTAATACTTATTTAGTTTTATTACTTTAAATATAGTACAACATTAATCTTAGTCTCTATGTGCATGCTTCTGCGTATTGGTTTCTTTATTCAAGCCTTGTGGTTTCATTATTCAAACATTAATATTGTTATAGCCTATATTTTTATTTATTGGTTTTGAAAATATCATGATGTCTTAATCAATTAATCCGCAGATTATTGTCCTGAGTAATCGTTTGGTCTATAATAATTCAGAAAATAAGTGACAAATCCAACCTAGTTTCTCAAAGTCCAAGGTGATGTCTTTAATTGTCTTGTTTTTTCCGTCTAAACCCCAAAAATATTCAGTTTATTATGATATAAAAACAGCAAAGAGCAGGAAACCTCCATATTCGACTCTGAAAAGAGCATTTTCTGCCATTTTTGCACAAAAGGATTAATTGATTATCAACTAAAGTTGCCGATTATTTTTCTGTCGATTGACTAATCCATTTGTCGACTAAACATTGATGCTCCACATAGATAAGATACTAAAAATATAAATACAAAAAATATATCAAACAGCTCACGTTCACACACGTGCAACTCACATACGCAATTGTCAACATATGCATGTTGTAAAAAGGTTTTGTGTATTGCGCCGTTTGAAATAATAAATAAAAGATAACCGCAAGAAGTATTCATATTGTACAGTTGTATCTATAAGGTCTTTGATTTCAGTACAGAGTTCAGTGTGGTGACATAACACCTTGACTTGATTTTGTCCTTGCTGTGGACATGAGAGTGACTCCGTATTACTCCCTATTCTGTCAAAAAAGGGTTAAAAAGTACTGCAGTAAACGTACTTTTTTGGGGTTCAAGGGCAAGAGACACTCAAAAATATAGTGTTATGTGCCAAGTTGATGTATAATGTGCTTCGCAAGCAAAAACGTAGCAGGTTGATGAATGAATGTGCCCCTCTTGGTGGAGTTACAACCCAGTGGAGGGGAGCACTGTGAGGGTGATTTATTAGTACCAATGGTTCTCCTGCTGTACACAAGTTACAGCTCCTGGTTCATAAACAAACACAAATTAAACTGCATCATCTGTATCAAAGTGCATTGACAGGCCCCACTGTACATCTCGGTCAAAGCTACACTGATCGATGGATCAATCTATATTTTAGTATTTAAGTTCACGAAAATAATAATAATAAAAAATCTGAAAACACAAGTGTACCCAAATGTTTCCACAGCCACAAAATAATGAATCAATGTCAGACTGAGCTAGTTCTAACATGGTTTTAAATTGAGTCAATCAGCATCTCTCTCTCTCTCTCTCTCTCTCTCTCTCTCTCTAGGGACTGCGGGGCCCTCCGGGTTATGATGGAGAGCCTGGTGTACCAGGTCAGCCTGGTGAACCAGGACCTCCAGGACCTCCAACGCACCCTGGAGTGAGTCATGCACTGAGGGCTCTCTCACACTACGCAAACACAGAGATGGACCTTTGGGATTACTTTTAATAATGAATAGTGTTCTACAAATAAAATGTATTGTTGTTATTATTATTATTATTATTAATTATTATTATTATTATTAGTAGTAGTAGTAGAAGTATTAGTATGTACACCTGCATGCATGCAGCTAACATGCACAGGAAGAACAAACATGAGAAAGATTAGACTTTAGACTGTTGCAATGGGGTTATCCTTGGTCTTTCTGACATGTTGTCAACACACACTATTATAAATCAAAAGAATTCTATTATCTATCTATATACTATCTACCAGGGATGTAACGATGCATCGTAAATCAGTTAAAAATCAAAAAAATGATCGTGATGCAATTTTCAAAAGGCCTAGGGCGTGATCTACTTTTGATTTCACTTGTTTGACTTCAGATGTCACTACATCTTCTCAGTTTATCTATTTGAAGAGATTTCTTCCTAATTATTAAGTTATTTTGATGTGGGATTATTTAATTTTAATTTTTAAATTAAATGTTCACAATTTCAGTTGACAGATCTGTTGTTTTACACAGTTTATATAAAGAAAGTAATATTCTTCCGTCATTTGTCTGAAAGTGGGAGAAAATCATATCGTGAAAATCGTGAATCGAATTGTATCGAATCGTGAGTTATGTGTATCGTTACATCCCTACCATGTACTATAGCAAAACTTCTTCACACAATGGCCACATTCATGCACAAGAGGACCAATAATAACCTGGTACCTTGAAATAATGAACCACCTTCATGTTTCTTGTACTTGCACTCACCTCATGTACAAACATTGGTGTCATTTCAATCAAGTTCCCATAATTCTGCCTGTCTTTCATGTCTTTTGTTGTGTATCATTTGTATCCAGATTAGCGTTTTTGCTACTGATAAATAGCAAATACATATATTTGAACAAACAGAGTCAAGCTAACTCAGAGGGTGTGTGCGTCCCGTGCAGGGCCTGGGATCCCAGATGGCTGGAGGCTTCGACGGAAAAACAGGACCTCAGGCCATGTTAAGTGGCGCAAGGGTAAGAGGATGTTAGTAAAATATTAACTAACCCAATCTGTCAGTGTTTCTTAAACCAATCAGCCAAAAAGCAGACAAATGCACACTCATCTTTTCCAATTTGGTTTGATTCTGTATTGGGAAAAAAATAAATAAAATAGTTTTCTGCTTGTAGCTGTGGCCGCAAAAGCTATTAAGAACAGTCAACAGGAACAGAGTCGTAAATGTTTGCACTGGATCCCCAATCCGTATTTAATACATCTTTAACCAAGGCTCTGAGGACAGAGGATGTCATATTGTTGTTGTTGGGCAGAAACCTTGTATCTCCATTTTTCGTCATTTTTTTCATAAATCAATGCTATTGGTCACCATTTACGTTGGTCTGTGGGTTTTTACAAATTTTTAAACAGTAACAAAGCGATTTGGTCTGACTTCGTCTGAGCTCAATAGAAAGCTCACTAAAATGTTTTCAAATCCTGCAAAACAACGTTTTTTGGACATAGGCTACAAGGTTTTCACAGCCACAATTTGATGTACAGATTGTAAGCACTCTTAAATGATTTTGTAATTTTCCATTTATCAGACCACTGCTGTCTATGTAAGGTTGGATGTTCGGATTGTCAGATCTATTGTGATGGATTTTCAGGGTGCTGCTGCAATTTAGTCATAAGTTCGGGAAGTTAAGATAGACCTTTTTAAAAATGAATACTCAAAATTGGTGCAGTGGAGGCAAAGTTATATTGACTAATATTTCCCATAATGCAACACCCACGTTCACCAGGTGGGATGTTACAGCTGCCTCAAGTTTGTAATTCAGGCTTTCTATATTATATAGAGTGCAGCGCCCGCTCCAGAGCTACAGAATACATTATACAACATCATACAACCTTCACAGTTTGAACAGTACTCCTCAGGACGATTACACAACACTGTGGTGGAGTTTAATCATCAATACGATGCAATATTATATGCTGTTTATAGCTTTCCGCAATAAAAAACACTGGAATTTTGGAGCTTCCCACCACATAAACACACCTCATACTTTTTAACCTGTTCAAATCCACATATTTACTGTTTGATTTTCACCTATTTGCCACACCCACATGGAAAAGCTTATAACAAAAGAACTGCAAGGCCAAAATGCATGTATGAGGCTCCATTTGAAACCTATATGCTTTTAGTTTCTGTAAATGTGCTTGTTTAGTTAAAACACAACCTAAACTACAACAGTTCAAACATGGTTCAAAATAGTTTTTTTGGTCCTCGTCTATAATAAGTCATATTTGAAAAATAATAACTGAGACATGCTCTATGCCACACTATGCAGAACACTACAAATACCTTCTATATATGTCAACAACAACTGCTACCATCAAATGTACAAAACATGTAGGCAAGATTAAATATCAAGATATATTAACTGCTGAGCAACAATTTAATATCTACTGTTTATTTGTTTTTAAGCTAAAAAGTTTGTAGGGAAAAAAGCGAAGGGCTCATTTTTTAAACATTGAAAGTAATCCTTGGTTTATTGTTCAGCCCCAGAAAGAGCATAAACCATCTCGTCTTATAACTTGTCAGCACATGACTTCAGATTAGGATAAGTTTACTCTTGTTTTAAGTAGAAATTACATTATACATTTTGATTAGCCAATAAACAAAAACACAACTTTGGCAGACTATTGAAATATACCCATGCTTCTAATTTCATTACCATGAGCAGAGTAGAAGATGGACAAGGGTAACTTTTCTGATGTTTTACAGTGACAAAGAGCTACATTTAACTTTGACTTGTGAAGCATATGCTTGTATTTTAGTCAAACCTAAGCAAAGTAACAACTAGGGGTGTCATGCTTTTAAATCAAAAATTGATTTTAATAAACTTTGATTTCAAAGAAGGCAGGTTTGGCTATTCCACCAGTATTTTTTCTCTCTCCACCCACGCCTACTTGCGCACAACCAAAGAGAAAAACAACAAAAGACACAGCGTAGCTTACTGGCTGGTACCATGCAGCTAAAGACACAGGGTAATGTTAGCTTACTGGTAGCCTGCAGCTTGACTTTTCCAGACACCAGGACCACATTTGAAGCAGTATATGATGGACAAACAATAGAACTGGAAAATCCTCCTGCTTCCCTGAAGTCACAATGTGGCAACATTTTTCCTTCCAGTGAGTGAGTTATGGAATCAAACAGTGAAGGTAAAGCATGTTAGGTTCCAATGGGACTCCATGCTGCCTTCTGGTACATGTTCTTCTTCTTCTTTATGGTTTATTGGCAGTTGGCAAACCAACGTATAGGTGCATTACCGCCACCAACTGGACTGGAGTGTGAAAGAGATAAATACAGAAAAAAAACAACCTAGATTGTCTTTACTAAATCAATTTCTCTTAGAAATGTATTAATGTTGTAATATGCCTTGCAGGTACATGTTGTTAAACTAATGGTGCTTTCAATTGTGCCTCGTACACTCTGAGAAACTCAAATAGTTGTTGAAAAGTACATTTCTGCCATTTAGTGGCTCTTATTGTGGCATTGCTGTCCCTGTTATAAAAAAGTTTAAATCAAAAATTGAATTGAATCGAATGGTGGATTTTGAGAATCGTGACACCCCTAGTAACAACACATCTGCTTAAGTGGAATATTTCGGTGTGCTTGAACATTAGTCAAGTGGGGAATGGACCGGTAATTAAAGACTCTGTTGTCTGTGCTTTGGCAGCCATCCAACATGAGTTTATAAGGTTTCTTAAAAAAAATGTATCCATACATTCACTGAGTGTCTCAGAGTTTAGTTTAGTACTCCCCTGTATTCTTCTCATGCTGTTGCTCTAACCCCAAGGAGCACATTTAATTATTGCTGGCCTTTTGCATCCTGTTTGTTTTAGGGCGAGGCTGGAGCAAGAGGCCCTCCTGGGCCAAATGGCGCTCCTGTAAGTCCACAGCATATTCAGCAAGCTTTGACTCCCACCTAATAGTTCAACTACATTTTATTATTTTGTTTCAATCCCTGTTTATCTTTTAAATGTTTTGTCGTTTCCCTCACTCTTCTAAGGGTCAAGCTGGACCCCAAGGACCACCTGGAGATGTCGGCGATCCAGGGCATATGGTAAAACATAATTCTTCTGTACAATTTGTGCATACGGTCAAATCACCAATGCACTTGGTGTGGTTTTGCATGTGATTTACATGGTTTTGGTGTTCTGCTTGCTCGAGAAAGCAGCAACACCACACCTACTGTTCATACAAAGCTGGGTTGGCATGAATGCATTTTCATTTCACTGTGATGGATTTTAGAGGGATGGGTTGTCGCTGGGTGTTTACATTCTGACTTTTTTCAGGGTCCATCTGGGCAAAGGGGACCTGAGGGCCCTCCAGGGAAACCAGGTGAAGATGTAAGTAATAGTTTCCTACTGAAAACTGTGTCAGTTTTAAGTAAACGGCCAGCCCACAAGTCCCAGAAGTTCCTGTAAATAGATGGAAAGCATACCCACAAATGTTAACTGAACTGTCAAAGTGTGTTGTTATAATTACGTATCATCAGTGAGCTGCAGACATTTTGTTGTCCGTGCCCAATTAAAATAGTTTCCCTTTAATCCAAATCCATTTTGAAACATATCTTATAACATGTTCTTTGTTTTCCTTTCATGGGTTAGCAAGACAAAATAAAAGACTATGTCTGTAACAGTGTCATGAAAAATGTCATAATTAAAGCATCATGTGTCTATGTTTCCAAACATCTTGACGAATGTGATGTGTGATTTGGTGGCATTTATTTCACATTCACAGCTAAAACATTTTGCAGCCAAATCAAAGTTTGTAACGTTTACATATCATGTCTTCACACAGGGAGAATCAGGCAAATCAGGAAATAGCGGAGAAATTGGATTCCCTGGATCACCAGTAAGCTTCTAGACCTCTATTCCTCCAGCACGCCACTGCACACACTGGAGCTTCTGTCTGTCATTCAAAATACACAGAATAAGACCCCGTGTTGTGTGTTGCAAGTGCAACTTCAATAGATATACCTGACAATGCTATTTAATGTCACCTATTACAGGGATCCAGAGGATTTCCAGGTACACCTGGGCCTCCCGGACTGAAGGGTCACAGAGTGAGTAGAACTTTTCTAAAAAGTTACTGAGTATTTATATGTAGAAATATAACTGGCTTTGTTTGGCTTTTTTTTCCCTTTTCTACATGATTTTCTTCCGTTTTTGTTAACAGGGCCATTCTGGAATAATTGGCCAAAAAGGTGAAACTGGATCTGTTGGATCCAAGGTATAAATTAATTAAAATAAAACTATTTTCAGTCTGTCAGTCAGTTTGTTTGATTGGTTGAAAAGCTGATTTCTACTGTAGTTGGTTAAGTGAAACCTGTTTGACCTAATTACATAACTAATTCCCTGCCTTGCTAAAGAGCCTGTAAAACATCTTGCCATGTAGCATTGCTATCTCATTACTTAACAAGTCCTTTTGTCTGTGGTTTTGTAGGGTGCCACAGGGCCCCCTGGTCAAATGGGAGCACCTGGACCCATGGTAAGTTATATTCTAATGCTTTCTTTTTTAAAGGGGCTGTACTTGAAATACTGAAAAAAACATGACCACATAGTTGCTGTAATTTCATACAATATCATAAGAATCCATGCTAACTCTTATGTAGATACCTTCAAGTAAAGTGTAACCGAACCCGTTCATGAAAATGTGTTGCCTCCACACGGCTCTCACAGGCCGTACCGCAACTCATCAAATACCAATGCTTTTTCACGGCCCTTGCCGCTTAATACAGACAAACAAGGCGCTCACATGCACTCACATGCACGCGTGGATGGACTGGCTACCAAAACAAAGAATAGAGAAGCTCGGATTACAACACACACAGTGACTTCATTCTCTGCTCAGGATGCCATTACTCCACTATATCTTTACATAGCAAATTGTTGTTTGCTGCTATATTAATGTTCTGCATGTTGAGTAGAGCCCCTTTAATGTCTCCATAGAGCTATAGTGGATGTATACTATGAGTGTATGTGGACTGCAGTGCACAGACTACTCATAATTAGCCGTCTGCTCTTATCTCGAAGGAGACAAGGCTATATCCAGTATACTGTAAATAACCCTCTGAACTTCCTGACTTTAAACTTTTGCATTGAATAGAGGCCAACTGTAATTTATCCCTGTCTGTGTGTAACAGGGTCCTGCTGGGATGCCAGGGGAGAGAGGACGCTCTGGACCCAGCGGTGTAGCAGTAAGCATAACCCCACTATTAATCACAAACATCTGCTATACCATGCATTTTTCTCTATGTCGTAGATTTGAAAAGTATATATGGTTATATTGTACTAATATGTGTATGAATTGTTTTGTGGCAGCTGTCTGTAAAATGGGGCTCTTACAAAGGGAGTGCCTTACATTAGTGTTTTATCAGTGCGAATTATAAGTCAGAGTGAAACGTGTTTGTTTTTAGGGTAAACGTGGCGACCCTGGTAACCTCGGAAAGCCTGGTCCAATGGTGAGTCAGCATTCACAGTGTGTTATCATTTACATAGATTCTCATGTTAAGGTGGATTTGAGTTGAAAATGTGATGGGAACCACGTATTACCTGCTTAAACTGTGCACATTTCATTCACTATGTTTGTACATTTGTGTCATGTGAATGCACATTTTCAGCATTTATTGCTAAAGTCTAACTGGCATTGTTGTTGGTTTAACAGGGTCCCTTGGGTCTTAATGGTCCACCTGGATATCCAGGAACCCCAGGAATGAAGGTAAGAACAGTAACACACTCTTCCTTTGGCTATATGCTTATGCTAATGAGCCGTTTCAAATAATTAAGCCCTATGCCTCTGGCTGAGGGCCCCGCTCAAAAATGACATGCCCAAGAGGAATGGAGTATATATCTACAATTACAAGGTCTATTTGAAATATATTGATGCCATAACAAAGGTAACACTTGTGTAAGTGTACTTGGTGATGTTGTTCCACAGGGACAACCAGGGCCCACAGGAGTCCGGGGTCCAGAGGGCCCACAGGGACAGAGAGGAGAGACTGGTAATATGGGCAGAGCTGGACCAACTGGCCTCCAGGTTCATTTCTTACTTTACTTACACATCACATACTGCTCATCATAAGGACGTTGTTAATGAAGCTAGCTTTTTCACAACTCTGATGGAAAGTGCACTGCTTTGCTGATCTAAATGGAAACATGTTGTGTTTCAAAGGGCCCCGCGGGTACAGATGGTGGCCCGGGTACCAAAGGACCAGTGGTATGTTCAGTTATTTCTTTGAAACATCTTTTTCACTATTTAAGATAAGGATACAAAAATGTCACATTTAACATGGCTTACTCTTCACAGGGTAATCTTGGTCCACAAGGTCCAGGCGGCCATGCTGGACCCCATGGACCACCAGGACCTCAGGGAAGCACTGGTCAGCCTGGTATCAAAGGATCACTGGTGAATTTGCTTTATGTTTTTTTTTTTATTGCTAGAATCTTTTTTTAGTCACGATTGCTTTCTGTGCAGGAGACTCAAACTTTTTGCATTTTTGTGTTACAGGGAGATGTTGGTGTCGCAGGATTTAAAGGAGAGGCTGGACCCAAAGGAGAAACTGTAAGCTTCTACTACATCTATATCAATAACTAAGTTTTAATTCTACTCTTTGAGACATATCATTTATATTTGAGTGAAATATGTGTTCATGCTTAACTAAAACCCAAATTCATGTTTTTTTCTTCATTTTTAGATGAGGACACATGATTTTAATAACGGAGTAGGTGAAACTTAGTTTCATAGCATTTTTTTTGTGTGTCCTCTCCATAGGGTCCGCCAGGCGCCCAGGGAGTGCTTGGACCTCAGGGTGAAGAAGGAAAACGAGGACAACGTGGAGACCCCGGCACTGTGGGCCCTCTTGGTCCCGTTGGAGAGAGAGTGAGTCAGCATTCTGCCTCCTACTGTAATATGTATCAGTCACAGAGCTGCTCTTTAGAGACAGGGGAAATCTCTGAACAGTAAATGAGAGAAAGGACTAAAAACCCCTTTGGGGGGAAAAGTAGGGACAAACAAATCACTTTTGGTAAATGTGTGTGTAAAACTGGAAATGACTGGAAGATGGCAAATGGTTAGAACTGTTGCTTCACAGCCTTGCCAGCGTGGCCTTTCTGCATGGAGTCTGCAATGTAAGAAAAAAATCTGGAGTTTCACTACCAGAATTTGATCCATTAAGTCGGATAGCCCGATTAAACCATTTAATCCCCATGGAAGTTGAACTTTTTTGGTTTCATACACAACTGAGCATCTCTCGTAGGAATACATGGGAATCTGTCTTGATCACTGAATCCAGTTCACTTTATACATCCATTCATCTACTGTACATACATATATCACTCTGCCGCCAGGGTCCTCACCCCACCAAGACCTGGCAGCACATCACCCCAACCCTCATCCACCTTCACTGGCTCCCAATCAAGTCCCGCATCAAATATAAAATCCTCCTTCTCACCTACAAATTCTTCCATGCCCTGGTCCCACTGTACCTTTCCAACCTCCTCCATCCATACACTCCACCCCGAAACTTGCGGTCAATCAGACACAGATCCTTTAGTGTTGCAGCCCCATCCCTCTGGAACACCCTCCCTGCAGAAATCCAAAATGCTACATCCCTGGACATCTTTAAAAAAACTACTCAAGCACCACCTGTTCACCACAGCCTACAACCTCCCTTAGCTAAACTTAGTCACAGTAATTTCTGTAAAGTGTCCTTGGGTTTCGTGAAAGGCGCTACATTAATAAAATGTATTATTATTATTATTATTATTATTATTATTATTATTATGGTTATATTTGGTGATTTTCTAGATACACACAGATGCACACTCCATTCATCTATTTATATACTATTATTACCCATCTTTTGAGTGAGAATAAAATCATGAACATGGCAAAGAATCTAACACCTGATCTGTTTTCCAGGGATCTCCTGGTAACAGAGGATTCCCTGGTGCCGATGGGCTGCCAGGACCTAAGGTACGGTATTGTTTACTACTGTATATTAGAGTAAATATTCAAACAGATGAGGCAGGATATGTTTGTAGTATCATTGTAGCTGTATAGCAGCCTCCTGTTGATGGTACCAGTTTGTGCTGTGGGTGTTTTGTTTGGCACTCACATGTTTTAATCTACTACAAACTAAACAAGTTATCGTGATTTTTTTCTTTGTACAGGGTGCTCAAGGAGATCGTGGGACATCTGGTCCACCAGGGCCCAAAGCTTCTGTAGGAGACCCTGGGCGTACCGGAGAACCTGGTCTACCAGGTGCAAGGGTAACACTGAAGAGCTTGGCATTCCAGTTTTGATCTACTATATCAATACATATACTATATTTGACTGTACCACACATTTCCATTGCTCATATTGTTTGTATCTCTTTATCAAAAGGGTCTTACTGGTACCCCTGGAGTGCAGGGAGCAGAGGGCAAGCCAGGACCATTGGTAGGTTACAGCGCTCAATTTTTACATTCACAATTAGACATTGGAGTTAGCCTTAGGCTTAAGAAAAATTCAAAATATGATTGAGTCAAAGTAGGGTTTTCCTTTGTTTAGGGGGCTCCAGGGGAAGATGGTCGCCCAGGCCCCGCAGGGTCCATTGGAAACAGAGGGCCCGCAGGAATCATGGGAGGGCCAGGCCCTAAGGGCTTCAGTGTAAGGCTGCAGCATCACTCCAAACTTTGCATTAATAGTCAGTCAGGTCCTCCTTTTTATCTCCTGCTCTGTTTCTAAAACAAAACATGTTTATTTCTACACTCACAAAGGGTGACCCAGGAAAAACAGGGGAACAAGGATCTGCAGGAGTGTCAGGTCAAAGAGTGAGTACTGTTTATGAATTGAAAAATGTGCGATGCACTTTGTTTTGTCATCAGCATGCACATTTGCAAATTTCTTAGCCATACTTTCTAACTCATTTATGTATTTGCATCTATTGTTACAGTTTTTATGATTAATATTGTTTTTTTTAGAACAAGTGGCACTTTGGGGAATAACATTTAATTTTTTTATGTATGCAAATACATGAAAGAGTGACAATAAAGAAAATCTTGGAATCTTGAGCATGGAATGGGAGGACACTAATACGTCTCTTAGATAAAACACATGCAGTTTATTCATAGTTCTGCATTGTTTTACGTTTTCCACAGAATCATTAGTCAGCAGGATTTTTTTGTTTCCTAAAAACCTCACACAGCCTCAGAATACCAAGCACATCCTTACACTCCACATGTGTAACTGTCACTTTGTCTTCAGGGTCCCCCTGGCAAAGATGGAGAAGTTGGCCCTGCTGGCCCCCCCGGCCCAGCTGTAAGTCTCTGATCCCTCTTTGGTTGCATGCATTTCATTTTTACTTTTACTGCTATCACAAATGACTGAGTCATTACTTTGTCCTCTCAAAGGGTGTCGCAGGAGAAAGAGGAGAGCAGGGACCTCCAGGTGTAAATGGATTCCAGGTGCTTAACTGTTTTTTTTATTTTATTTTTTGTAGTCAGATGTGAGAATGTTACAAAAAGGTTAGTCTTACTTTGCCAGACCCTCCTCCAAAGCGCGCTGAAGGAGGGTCTGGCTACTCCACACAGCATTCGGGGATGGGAGGAAAACATCCTCTGGTTTAA
Organism: Zingel zingel; assembly: GCA_023566125.1. NCBI lineage: Eukaryota > Metazoa > Chordata > Actinopteri > Perciformes > Percidae > Zingel > Zingel zingel. The sequence continues at coordinate 29,113,128 of CM042327.1, forward strand.
TGGCATTTCTTTAAACCAATCAGAATCGTCATGGGCGGGGCTAAACTCCGCACAGAGCCGCTGCCAATAAGTCGTGCAACAGAAAACTCAGATTGGACAGATAGTCTAGCAGTCTCAATTTACCATGCAGATATCTGAGAAGCAGTCAACAATAGTCCTCATAAATCCACCAAATTTAAAATTCCAACACAAAGAAAGCGTAAGGAAATGGAAAAGACATGCATCCGGCGGAATTTCCTGCAGCACCGGAGCAATCCCGGAAGTGGAACGCAAAAGATATAGACTACTAAAAGGTTAACAAACTGACGCTGAGACTGTAGATAAGAGATAAACGTGTCCCAGTGTGCTGAGAAGCAGTGGTGGAATGTAACTAGGTACATTTACTCAAGTGCTGTAACTGAGTATACATTTGAGGTACTTGTACTTGACTTGAGTCTTTTCTTTTCATGCCACTTTCTACTTCTACTGCGCTACATTTCAGAGAGAAATATTGTACTTTTTACTCCACTACATTAATCTGACAGCTTTAGTTACCAGTTCCTTTACATATTAAGATGTGTGTACATAAAACACATAAAATATGTTTTAGTATAAATTAAACTACCCAACAATATACCAAGTCCAGCTGAATTGATTAGACCATTAAACACACAACTGTTTGGATCGTTTCCAGTTTCTAAAATGGGAGGGGTTTTCTGCATCGACCACTTTTACTTTTAATACTTTAAGTACATTTTTCTAATGATACTTACATACTTTTACTTAAGTTACATTTTCAATGCAGCACTTTAACTTGTACCAGAGTATTTTACAGTGTGGTGTTAGTACTTTTACTGAAGTAAAGGATCTGAATACTTGTTCCACCACTATGAAGAAGTGCTCTGATGGTCACGTTTGACTGACTTGTGTTCGCAGGGTTTACCTGGAAACCAAGGCCCTCCTGGAGAGCCTGGAAAACCAGGTGACCAAGTGAGTGTGACGGAAGCTTTAAATGCAGCTTTGAGCTAAATGACCCTGACTGAAGCATGTTCATTTCAATGTACTGTACTATCTTTAATGTTTGCTGTCTGTTCCTAACATTTGTATTGTCACACGAGGAGCGTGATAGTAATCAGGACTCGGTTTAGACATAAATAATAGCATTGTTTGTTTCCTTCAGGGTATTCCTGGAGAGCTGGGCAACGTGGGCCAAATAGGACCAAGGGTAGGTGGATTTCACTGAGCTAAAGGATTCAGGCAGTTGGTAAAGTTGCATAGCTCAAACTGAAGCCGATGCTTTTTCTTTCCCAGGGAGAGCGAGGTATTCCCGGGGAGAGAGGGGAGCTGGGTTCAACTGGTCTGCAGGGACCCAAGGGTATCCCTGGTGCACCTGGTCCAGATGGGCCAAAGGTACTGTACTACTATTCCTAAAATATCAATATAATTAAATAATGATATGGTCTAAAATCCCCCCTGGTCAATGTGGAGATGTGATCAACACATGCAGGTTGAGGTCACTCCTGTAAAATAAGGTTTAAATAGTTACTAAAAAAAAAAGGCCATTGTCTTTTTCCAACCTGCAGCAAATAATTCAATACAGACACTAAAACATGCAATTGTTTTTGTGTTAGTAGTTCAGCCAGATGTAGCTTTGAATTTGAAGATATTGTGCAAAATATAAAGAAGGTAAGGGGGGTTCACTTCCTTTTTATTGAAACTGTACATCTAGAAAATGGAAACTATAAATGTTAGTGGGCAGTGTGTTTAGTTGTCCTGTTTAATGCGATACATGTTTTAATGTGTGTAAGCGACGGGCCTGCTAACCTTGGTGTGTGTCTGTCACTGAAGGGTAGTCCTGGTCCCCCTGGGACGCTTGGTGACATGGGACCTCCAGGTCTTCAGGGAATGCCAGGAGAGAGGGGCATCTCTGGCCCTTCTGGGCCTAAAGGGGACAGAGTAAGTTCATCATTATCTGCTTTTTGTTGCTGCCAGTTCTTACATATATGTTTTACAGCAGTGGTGTAGTCTACATCAGGGGGCTTCAACGTTTTTTAGGCCTTGGACCCCTTAACTGAAAGAGAGACGGATCAGGGACCCCTACTACATATATTGTATAAAATTAAGTTGCATATAAAACTGGGCCTACAATAATGGGTAGGGCGACCTAAAGCCTTTATACATACCTGTTTATGGTGCATACAATACTAAGCTATTAAAAATAATAATTGTTGATATATACATCATATTTTAAAGTTAAACATACATGTAGCTCAGTGAATCCTTAAGCTTAGTATGTGTGGATGGCTATCTTACCTACAGGCCAGTAAGCTGTCATCAGTGTGCACATTTAAAAACAAATCACAAATAGGCTGATTTATCTTTCCTCATAATATGTTGGACTCATGTTTATGTATATTTTCATACATATTAACTTAAAAAAAAAAAAAAAAAAAAAAAAAAAAAAAAGATTAAACATTAACTTGGGGCCCCCCCTGCAGTAACTCTGGGGACCCCCTAAGGGTCTTGGACCCGTTGTTGAAGATCTCTGGTCTACATGATACGCAGGTCTACGCATTATATCCACTAAGAAAGCTCCAGGATTTCCACATACCTACTTAAAAATGCCCAATGACATGCAACAACATACTTTTCATTATATTTTTGATATATGTTGAATTGTCATCTGTTTGCTTTTTTTCTTCACATATGCTAAATAAAGGTATTTCCACTGTAAATTGGGTCATAAAAGTGTATCAGAATGCAGAAAATGAAGTCTTTGACGCTAGAAATTTCCCTTGGGGAGGGCCCCCAGACCACCCTTGCAAATTCCCATTCAGGCCCATATATAAAGGCCCATATATATACATATACAGTACAGTATACCTACTACAATACATTAGACTACACCACTGTTTTACAGTACACATAAATATATCTCAACTGCAAAATGGGTTTACTTATGCGGTTCCAAAAATCGTTTGAACCAATAGATTGCAGTGGAAATGTGCTGTAGTCATTTTTTTTAACATGGTAGTTGTTTTTAAGTTGTAATATAGAAAAGTAACGCACACCAAGGGTTTGTGGTGAGGCGTTGATCACTGGAGGTTGACTTGAAAGTAAGAAGAAAGTGTTGCACACTCTGGCTCCATATGCATACATCTGTTTATTCTGCCGATGTTTTGGCCTTCAGGCCTTCTTCAAATCAACCTAATCAACTTAAGTTCTTATTAAGTTTCAATCAACGGATCTGAGCTCTCTGTCAAGTCCATGTCTGAGTTCAATGAATGTCCCTTTAATAAATAAAGGAACCTTACACCTGTTTTTCTGTCTTTTGTGTAGGGAGCACTTGGTGAAAAAGGATCAGAAGGTACAGCTGGGAATGACGGTGCACGAGTAAGTTAAATATGTAACACTCACACACATGAACAAGGAAGTTACATTTGAGTAGTAAGAAACTCGTGACCAAAATAGTCATACATTCTGTCATTGTGTTACTTATGGATGGAATTATAGTGAAAGTAAATGATCCCCTGGCACCTGCTCCAGGACTCCAGGACCCACTTTGAGAACCACTGTATTACACTGTAAAATAAAATAAGTTTAATGAAGAATTTTCACACCTGTAAAAACTAATTTTCTCTAATTTAGTCTAATTTATGTCTAATAAGGTATTTACAGTATTAATCTTGAAGTTAACAGTTTAATGTATTGAATAAAAGATAAATATTTCTGAAATCATGATAAAAGTCTTCAAACAAATTTATTCTATAGAAAAAAATTAAAGTAAGTAAGTATGGTTATTTGCAGTTTCAGGTTTTTAATTTTCTTTTACCAGAGACATGAACATTCACAGTCTTTTATGTACTTTTTTTAATATTTTGGTGTTTTGAAAAAATACAGAAAAATCGTAAAATTACACACATTTTTTACAGTGTGTTCATTCGAGGCTTGTCGCAGCTTGTTCAAAGAACTTATGTCCACTGACCTGACTGTACTGGTAACAGTGGTGAGCAGAGATCCAGATGTGTTTTTTCTGTTAACAGGGAGCCCCGGGTCCTGTTGGCCCGCTAGGATCTGCTGGACCCAGTGGTGAAAAGGTAAAGTCATTATTTTATTCCTAACACACATTAAGAGGCTGCTATTCACATCAGGACGGGCTAAGGTGATGACAAGTGGTGTTTTGGGAAAGCAATCCTCCTGTTAGTCCTTCTGCTTTTATTTCCTTGGCTGTGTCTTATAGCCTCCAGAAAAGGACAGTCTTCGCCTTGCATTTCCTATTCAAACATAAAAACTGCATTTATGGGGCAGGGCAGCACAGGCCCAATGAATGGTTGTAGAAAAGCTTTTTAGTAAACTTGTAATATCTTTGCAGGGCGAACCTGGACCCAAAGGACCACATGGACCCCCAGGTTCCAGAGGAGTACCAGTGAGTAATTTAATAACGTTAAAATTTAATTTTCAGGGATAACCCACGCAAGTTTGTTGTGATACTATCCCACAGTAGTGCAATGACCAGGGGCCCATTTCAGGAAGGAGGTTTAACAAACTCTGAGTCTAACCCTGAACTCTGAGTTTTCGGTTCCAGAACAGCTGATAAGAGTTGGTTCAATCAACTCAGAGTAGGTTCACTCAGAGTTAAGCGCGTGCACCACCAAAATAAAAAGGCAGCATGAATGGAGCCATGATACTATGATTTACCATGGCAACAACCACAAACAAACTGGTCGGTGGAAATATTCATGCACACATACAGCGAGTTTGAATATATATTTCATTAAAAAAGCAACACAGTGGCTGCTGCAAAAGAGAAGGAATTTGCGTGTGAGAAAATTGCGGCTAGAGTAAATGCTGGAGTTCCAAAATAGTGTAATAATATCATATTTAATCATAAGTATAATATTACTGGTGAAATGGTATTGAACCTATAATCTAGGTAATCATTTAGGTGCAATCCTGCGGGTGAAAAAGTACTAGGCTACTAAACCCATTCTTAGGCTGCAGCACCATAATTAACAGAATTATAATTCATAATCTTTTATTTTAAAGGGTTTACATCATTCACCTGCAATACTGTGGCTCTTACTGGTTTGTGTCCAGGGAACGCTACGCTGTGGAGGAGGGTCTGGCTAGTCCACACAGCATTTCAGGATGGGAGAAAAACATGCTCTGGTTCATTGGCATTTCTTTAAACCAATGACAATTGTCTTGGTCCGCGCTAAGAGCCAGGCGGAGCCACGGTGCCGCTGCAAAATAGCCTCAGGAAGGAGGCAGTTTTGGTGCAACGTGTGTACTTTCAAAAGTTGTTTTAGTCGTGCAACAGAAAACTCAGATTGGACAGATAGTCTAGCTAGCTGTCTGGATTTACCCAGCAGAGATCTGAGGAGCAGTTAACCATAGTCCTCAGAAATCCACCGGAGTTTAGAATGCCAACACAAACAAAGCCCAAGGCAACGGATATCCTAATGAGTAAAATCCGGCGGAATTTCCGTAGGCAACGGAGCAATCCCAGAAGTGGAACGTCGAGGATTTAGACTAGCTATCCGCCAACATGGCAGGTATATAGACCTTTTTTACCGTTTTACCTGCCAATGGATGAATTCAACCGCATTTGACGTATGGTTGAGTGTTAGTTTCAGGCCCTGGCAAAGATCAATCAAGCCTCATATATCTTATGTCTACATGACGTGTATTAAGGTCATGTTTATAGTGGCGATACAGAATGGGTGTACATTATTACAGCTCTTCACTATAATAATCTCTCTCCTACGACAGGGAGCGAGAGGCGACCCTGGCCCAATTGGTGCTGTTGGATTTGCTGGACCTCCTGTAAGTAGTCATTCACAGTCACATTGTTGTATTGTATTTCCTTAATATGATTTACGGCTCGTAATGACGCTCCAGGAAGTAAGGTAAAAGTCGAAACAGATTCAACTGGTTTCGATGTGTTCTTCTTAATATGACCAACATTTTACAGGGTCCTGATGGCCAACCTGGAGTCAAGGGAGAGCCTGGAGAACCAGGCCAAAAAGGAGATGCTGGATCACCAGGACCTCAAGGCTTGTCTGGTGCTCAAGGACCTCCTGTGAGTTGCACATACATGTGAAGACAAAAGATGAATAATGCTCCTGAGATTACTTAAAAAAAAAAAAGTTGTTTTCTTGTATTATTATTCAGGCTACTACTTGATATTAAAACATGTATATCAGGGCGGAGACAGACATTGTAAACTTTCAGGGCTAAGCCTAGATCTGGGGAGGTATTGGCACTATTTTCAAGGCATTTAATAATAGAACGCCTACAAATCTGTAAATTATTTGGGAAAAACATGGTGGTTGCCAAGGGGGGAAAAAAATCATCCTATAGAGCCTATCCTATTTAGTATCTAATAGTTCTACTAGTTCCAACTGTCTTCATCATTCTGAAACCAGATCACAGCAAATGTTGAGGATGACTCATTTTCACTCCTGCCTCCTAAAAAGAGGCAAACATTGTCTGACGTTACTATTTTGAAGTTACATAATGTAGTTAGAGTAGAAGTAGAGTTGTAGAGTAGAATTTTGGCGTAAACGGCATTATTAATCTTGAAACCTAATTTTAGTAGCGTAACAGAATGAATGGCGATATTACCCCAGTAATGTAACTTTTGCTCCATTGATTTGCCGCTCCAGTCAGAGAGGCTGAGGGGAAATGACACAACGTTCAATTTAATTTACAACCTAAAAGATTAGGGGCCTTTGGGAAAACAATCTGGTCTACAGTATATACTTTTCATTTGGTCCAATTTGGAAGTCTTACTGAATTCATTCCTGCAAAACATCTTCTCATGGCTGTACTATATGTCTTCCAGGTTCCAGAGAGGTCAGCTTCCACCTTTTGTAAATCTGATGAATGCGTTTCTAATCAAGTATTTTGCTATTGTAGGGGCCAACTGGTGTTGCTGGACTGAAAGGCGGAAGAGGAACACAGGGTGCACCGGTAAGATCATTTCATAACTACAGCAGTCTAACGATAAGGTGACATTACATGGAGTAGACACAAATTCATGAGCACAGGAAGCTGTCACTCCTGATTGTTCCATTCATGGTATGCACAGTTTAATACCTGATACCTGAACTTTAAACATAGCATTCCATTCTTGTGAAGCAGTATATCTGAGGACCTGGTATAATTGTGTGCTTCCAGGGCCCCACTGGCTTCCCAGGATCTGCAGGACGAGTTGGCCCCCCAGGCCCCACTGTAAGTACTGCCCTGAGTTTGTATCAAAACCCAGTTAGAGTAACAGGAAGACACATCTGTCAATACGACTGGGACGATATGCTTTTATCCCCATTTGATTTTTTTAAAAGATAAATGGTTGCTGATTCGATTTGTACTGTGGTTTTCATGTATTGTGATTCTAGAAGTACTAAGTATTGTGATTTTCTTTTCCTTCTTTAACAAAAACTAATTTTAATAATACTCTTCTAGAGACAATATATCATGAGACATTTCTAAAAGCTAATTGTTTTCTAAGAAGAATGCACATCACGTCAGTCAGTCAGTCTGACATTTATTTCATTTGTAAAGAAGAACATAACATGGATTTTCTGCATTTTTTGCTTTCACTCCGTTTGATATTGATTTTAAAAATTGTTGCATAACAAAATCCCTATACCTTTTTCCCTACCCATTTTTGTCATACAAATAAAGAAGACAAAAGAATACATGATCGTTTAGCACTGCTGTGGCTTCATGCGACTGCTTGGTAGTGGTTATATATAATTGTACTGATGTGCATATTATGTACATATATTTTTAGTATTTGAAGGCCTTGGTATCTTTTAAATGTTGGAAAGTGCTTGTTGCATTATCTAACAGCATTCCCTTCATGCCAGGGTCCAATTGGAGAAGCCGGACCCCTTGGACCTCCTGGGAAAGAGGGTCCTGCTGGTCTCCGTGGAGACCACGGAGCCCCTGGGAGACAAGGAGAGCGAGGACCAGCAGGGCCACCCGGAAGCCCAGGAGACAAAGGGGACTCTGGAGAAGACGGACCCACGGTAAACTGATGTTAGACAGTTGCAGGACATTTTACATTTTAGTTTCCAGTTGCCAATACCGCTACCGACTCCATAACTTCAATTCCGGTTTCTGAACGATTTTATTAAATTAATTTAAAAAATAAGGAAAGAAATTACACATTACGGTACAAGATCTTGGTTTTTTTTTCAGCACCTTTACATCTATCTGACGCACACTGTAGTCAAGCCTCTTAAAACACAATGACACACACACGGAGCCCTTCTCTATGCTTAACGCAGGGTTTTTCCTGCATGCCTCTATGATGTGTAACGTTACACAGCCAATCAGCATCATTATTAGATCTTGGTACAAGCTTGCTGCATGCTTATTGGCTCATGAGATTTATTCCTTTGGTATCGAATGACGAGGCATTTTTCCACGCTCGATACGGTAGAGGCAATTTAATCGGTGCCTAAACAGTGTCGACGTTCGTTACCCAGCCCTACCTAAACCACAAATTGTAATAATTTAGTATATTGAAAGCAATCAGTGTTTGTTGCAACTACTCGATCATAACTATGGGTTAATTTGACTTGATTTAAAAAAAGTTGTCTGGTTGTTATATATTACATCAAGCTGGAAAACACAGGAATCGTTTTAATCAATAATATTAAAACTGGACTCTCTCAGTGTTATATCTATATTATCTGTGTGTGTGTGTGTGTTGTTGTCTGCTTTAGGGTCCAGATGGTCCTCCAGGCCCAGAGGGAACTACAGGACAGAGAGGCATTGTGGGTCTTCCTGGTCAGAGAGGAGAGCGCGGGATGCCAGGCCTTCCAGGACCTGCGGTGTGTATTCTTCACATCGTGTCCTCGTTTGAACATGAATCCTATTCATCCTGTCACCACTTCTCCTCCTCTCAGTGCTTCTACAGAGAATAGAGCTCAACAGTGACCGCCCACTTTTAGAACGGCTCTGGTTCCAGAAGTGATTTTCACCATACAATATCTCCATTGACATTTCATAAAATGTTTATATAAAGAGTTTTAAGCCATGAGCCAAGCCAACCAGCTACGAGATGAGTCGTGACCATAAAATATTTGATTCAGCGCAAAAGAACATTAAAAAAAAAGGCAAAAAAGGCAAAAATACAAGACTATGTACAGACACGATCATAGACTTCAGTGGTAGCAGCTCACTAGCTGTTCACAGGTACTGTTAGTGCGTTCCACTTGTACTCGGAAAGTCATGGGAAAGACGTCCACCTGAACTCGGATTTCTGAGCTCGGAACTCGGACAACCTCGCACTACCCCGAGTTTAAAATCCAACGTGGCTGCTCTGTGCATCAACAGGGGGTTAGCCCTATGTTCCCACATTTATAAGAATTTATTTTTCTCTGAAAATTAGGTCCTATGTTCCCACAGCCCTATGTTCCTACATTTATAAGATTTTTCTTACAAGTAGGCCCTATGTTAGAGTTAGGGTTACATTCCATCTGTAGTCCATTGCCTCTGGATAATAGGTTGGGTGTAATTGGCTACCAAATTGGGAGAAAGGGGGATCAAATCTGATACAAATGTATCAGATGTGGGAACATAGGGCCTAATTTTGAAAAAAAAAACAGCTTAGAAATGTGGGAACTGTGGAAACATAGGGCCTAATTTTCAGTGAAAAAAATAATCTCAGAAATGTGGGAACATAGGGCTGTGGGAACATAGGCACGCTCCCCATCAACAGTAGTGAAAGCTGTAGTAACATACAGTTACTAGCACTTCTATCTCATTTGTGTCTCACTAAATTAGTCGTACACACAGTCCGGTCCAACTTCTATCTGTGGACATGTTGCTGCGCTGCTCGTATGCACAAAGACGTCTTCATGCGTTGTTAACTGCTGGTACTGCTAACAACGGCTAACCTGGCTAGAGCTAACCCCACAATGAAGAATCAGACTTGTAAATGGAATGCATTCAACTGGGGTGTGACGTTTTTCCCAGCTCTCGACTTCAGAGTTGAGGCAAATGGAACGCACTATTTAAACATTTCCATGGTAACAGCGAGTTGGACCAATCAGAGACGTCGCTGTTACACTTGGGATTGTGGGTAGTGTAGTACTTCTCCATAAGTCCGTGAATAAAACATGCTTTTCTCAAAACGAGGTTGATTTCATACGGACGTGGGGCTTCTACAGGGGCATAAAACCTTTGTTTTGTTTTTTTAATTTCGTGACTCGTCGTCAGTCTACCTCAGATGGTTTAGACATTATGGCTAATAATCAAAATCCTTATGGAGAAAATTATCGTTTGAGCACTGATGAGCACTATAGCTGATATGTATTCTTTTGCATCCCTATCATCCTAATTTATTTATCAAATCAGTTTTCCAATCCAGAAAGTTTTAGTGTCTCTTTTTCTCCTGACGGTGTCACTTCTTTTCTGTGGTGTGTTTGTCTTTGACATTGGTCTCGATGTCTCTGTAAATGAGGGCTGCCCCTCAATGATTTCTCCAGTATTCATAAAGGTTGAATAATTTAGTGTGTTTCATGAGGAACAGCCCTTTTAGTGCTGCGTTGTGAGTTGCCTGCTTCTTGTTTTTTTAGGGGCCCCCAGGAAAACAAGGATCCGCAGGAACATCTGGAGATAAAGGCCCCCCAGGTCCAGTCGGTGTCCCGGGTGCTAACGGACCTCGTGGTGATCCTGGTCCTGATGTGAGTACAACTTCTAAATGACTTGCAGTTTTCAGACCATATCACCCAAAGTGTGTGTGTGTGTGTGATGTTTACAGCTGTGTTAATGTTTCCTGTCTGGTCCTTAGGGCCCTGCAGGAAGCGATGGCCCGCCAGGAAAAGATGGCGTTCTGGGACAAAGAGTAAGAGACAAAGAGAATGAAAATGTGATCCGTGTGTTGTGTGTCATACTGCGAGTGACTGATCGGTGTAACCTTTCCAGGGAGACCGAGGAGATCCTGGTCCAGAAGGTTTGCTTGGTCCTCAGGGACTTCCTGGCCCTCCAGGTCCCGTCGGTGCACCGGGTGATGCTGGACGGAGAGGAGACGCTGTAAGTAGACTTTTTTTCCCCCCACCTCTAGGTCTCTGTGTGTCTGTCAGTCCATTAAGAAACAATATTGTAATTACAGATTTAGACACGATTAGATTCAGGTTAGATCTAATTCAAATGTGTGTGAACGTCATAGGAATGAAAAAGAATAGAGAAACCTTTTATTTAATTCTTTAATTTTTCATTTACAGTCATATTTATTTAAGTGTATGTGTGTGTATGTACATACATATACATATATATATATACACACACACACACACACACATTATATATACTTTCTGGTACAAGTACTTTACAATTGTATTTATTTTAGTTTAAGTAATGTCTTTGTAATGTCTGTTTTTTTTCTTTTCTGTTATTTAATTATCATTTATCTAGGTTGACATTTTGGTTTTATTTTTTTCTTTTACATGTTAAAGAATGAATGAATGAAAGTTTGAGATAAAAGAAAAGAAAGGAAAGTGATAGGAGAGGTGTGTTTGGAGTTGTAGAGTTCTCAGTGCTGGCAGACGTCTGTGTTCCCTGGAGGCTTTCTAATGATGGGACTCATTTGCAGGGCTCCAGAGGACCCGTTGGTCCCCCGGGCTCGGCTGGGAAGAGAGGATTAGTGGTGAGTCCTCAACGTGTAGTTACACAGTTCACTTACATACATTAGATGCAACGTAGATATTCAAAACCATCATGCCAATCATTCTAATTCAGGGACCCCAAGGACCAAGAGGAGATAAGGGTGACCTGGGAGATCATGGAGAGAGAGGGCAGAAGGGACATCGAGGCTTCACTGGTCTGCAGGGTCTTCCTGGACCTCCTGTAAGTTAAAGTAATCAGTAATCCAATTTGATTATGCTGACTCGTCCCAGTGACTATGTTTACATGCACATAATATTCTGTTTTTTGTTGTTGCCCTCATTCCGATATTTGCGCATTTCTAAAATCCTGTTGATATCCCAAACGTTCAACCACTTAGCATTACAACAACCCGCCCACAGTTTTTGGCGAAATTTATAGGAACGCTCCTTTTTTTGGGTCATGCATCTCTACCGTAGCCTTGCAAACTGTCGGCTGGTTGGTTTGTGCACAGCAACCATAGCAACGCACAGAGCTGCTGACCGTGAGCCGTAAACAGGCAAGAGGCCATAAACTGTCACAAACTGTTGCAAATTGCGGTAAAAACCCCAATTGAGACTCATATTCTGAATGTGCTGTATACATGTCCGAAGAATGCCTCTAAAACCCAAATAATACCGGCATGTCACACATATCTTAATCAAAAGTGCTATATTCAGAAAAAGGCCTTATAAGGAATATCCAAACGCAGTATGCTGTTTACACGACCTGCATCTGATTCAAAATATTGTCATATTCGGAAAAATTGTGAAATTGTGAAATCTTAGTGTTAAGATTTTAAGATTTCAGATTGACTTTTGCCAACTGTGTTCTAAAATGACAATATGTTTGGGGCAGTCCACATCAGTTTAAATGCATTCACTTAACTTTGATTGGCTTCTGGTTCATATTACACAGTCTTAACGGTCATGCAGAGTATCAAATGTAAGGACAGGCACCAAGTGATTTCACTTGTGGGGTGACATCAGACTGTAGTGCAGCAGTTCAGGAGAGGCTCCAAAACCTTCAACATGTTCACCCTTTCATTTAAGCATAGAAAGTTTACAACTCCAAATCGGAGGTCTGGGTAATTCTGACTGAGGACATCCCTGCAGTCATGCCAAGGTTGGATTTATCAAACAGCTAGCATTTTTGATCCAAGGTGTCTGACCATGGAGAATGTTACAGCAGGTGAACATCTACGGTCTGACGTAAATTACTGTTTTTTTGTTTTGCTTTGCTTTAGCATTTTGTCGCTTTAAAAAAAAAAAAAACCTTATTTCAAAGTAATTCTCTTTAATTCAATTCAATTGTATTTAGAGTGTCAAATTAGAAAACGTCACCACTTAAAGCATTAAAATCCTTCTAACGGAAAGTATTTTTCTTTAACATTAAATATTCCTGACTGAATAAGACTAAAAAAACATTCTTAGTTTTTATTTATCAAGTTAATTAACACTCAAACTCTGCTAATCTTCTGTTGGGGACTGTGTGGGTGTGGTTTGATCAGATTTGACTGACAGTGCTGGAAACAACTGCAAACAAGCCCACAACTGCCATGTCATGGTTTTGAGGTATTGCTAAATCCTGATTGGTGCAGAGGCTGACTGACAGAACTGGTTGTAATGTGGTCGATTAGCTGAAGAGTTTTTTGAGCAAGCATTTTCTCTCTTGCAAACTGGAAAACCTACTTTCAAACTGAGCCTTTTGCTTCTAAAATCCATTTAAATGGAGAAAAAAAACTATATTTTGTATGATATAGAATATTAAACATAAGCATAAATCAGATGATGATGTTTTGAGGAATAGTCTCCTACTGTATGGTGCAGTTACTATAACATGTAAGGTCTCCGGCTTGAGGATCATCCAACCAGTCGCAGCCATCAAGCACAGGTGCACCTGTGTATTCTGGGAAAACGTGAACAAATTCAATGTGTAAATTACATGTATAAAGAGATATTTTCATATTTACCTTTTCCTTTTAGGGTACAACAGGTGAGCAGGGAGCTCCAGGAATCGTTGGACCAAGCGGACCCAGGGTAAATAAAGGCTACACTTTCATTTGTTTCTGGGGGGAAACATGCTTTCCTGAATTTCACTTTTGTAGTGATATAATGAGTTTGTCAAGGAACAAACACAATATATGTTTTAGTTTTATTTTAGCAATCATTTTGGAATCCAACTCCTGATTTGTAGGCTAAAGACTAACGATGTTTAATATGAATATGACTCAGGGGCCTCCTGGACCTATCGGGCCTTCTGGAAAGGAAGGATACATTGGCCAGCCAGGACCGATGGGGCCTCCTGGAACCCGAGGAATCAGCGGAGAAATCGGACCGGAGGTATTTACACATTACACAGAGTTGAACTGTATGTGAAGTGAACTAATAAAAAGATTAAAGCGAAGGGAGTTGAAAGAAACAGCCAGTAGCACAGCCAGATGTTAGGAAAAATCAGACCGTCAATATGATGATGAACAGCTTTCCAACAGATGTCCGGTGAGTAGGGAACAAGGGAACGCTAGAAGTGTCTCTACAGAGTTCTGACTAGAGATGTTCCGAAAACATTTTTTTCCTTTCCAATACCTGAACTTGTGTATCGGCCGATACCGAGTACCGAACAGATACCAGTGTGTTAAAAAATACATATATAGATATTATTAGTTTTTAACAGCTGTATACTACTTACCCTGTATGGATGTGATATGATTGATAATAATTCTTGTTTGGTCTGCCTTGGGTCAAACTCTTTGTAAAACATGAACAAACTCAAACAATGAATGCCATCAAACTTTCTTTTATTATCTAGTTTGCCAGTTAGTCATAACGGAAAAAGAACGGAAATAAAACTACTTTAAAGTAGACTTTATTCCGAAATAAATTATGTGGTATCGGATCGGTGCATAAACTCCAGTACTTGCTGATACCGCTACCAGCATTTTAGGCAGTATCAGAGGCTTTTCAGATACTGGTATCGGTATTGGAACATCTTTAGTTCTGACCAGTAAATAGACACATAAAGCTACACATAGACATAAAAAATACCCCTGCTATTCCTATCTCCACAGGGCCCTCCAGGAGAGCCTGGCCCCGCAGGCCCCCCTGGTCCCCCAGGACCTCCCACGGCTGCTATGGATGACCTCTTTGGCGGCCCTCAGGATTACGACTCGGGCCCCCCTCCTCCTCCGGAGTTCAGCGAGGACGAGGCTCTGCCCAACAGCAACGCGTCCAGCATAGTGGCCGTGGACCCGAGCATCCACGCCACCCTGAAGGCCCTCAGCAGCCAGATCAACAGCATGAAGAGCCCCGACGGCAGCAGGAAACATCCTGCCAGGACCTGTGACGACCTCAAGAGATGCTACCCCGACAAGAAGAGTGGTGAGTGGTAGTGACAGGGTGTATGGGACGGGGGGGTGGGGATTGATTCATCGATACAGCATGGTATCGCAATATTTTCTGTGGCAATAGCGTAATGATACACAGTGCCAAGTATCTTTTTTTTTTTATAAAAAAAATAAATGTTGGGGCTTTTTTAACTTTAATTGATAGGACAGCTGTAGACAGGAATTGGGGGAGAGAGAGGGGGAATGACTTGCAATAAAGGGCCGTGGGTTGGAATCGAACCCTGGGCCGCTGCAGTAAGGACTGAGCCTTAGTACATAGGGTGCATGCTCAACCAGGTGAGCTAACAGGGCGCACCAGTATCGATCTTTTATTATATAAATTGCACATGAGAATTTAACTTTTTCATACCAGCATAAGAAAATCAATTGTTTTTTCAGTCCACTAGATGGCGCAGTTGAGAGACATTTGTCTTCTTAGATAAAACAAATGTTGACAATATTTTCCTTTGGGCACAAAATTGAAAATTGGAAAAAGGGAAATAAATTGCAATATATGGCAGAATATTGCAATACGTTGAAAATTATATCGCAATAATATCGTATCGTGACATAAGTTTCGTGATAATATCGTATTGTGGGGTCTTTGGTGATTCCCACCCCTATCACCGAGGAAGGTGGAGGAGTGTTTTGGAAGATGTTACACTGCTGAAAGACAGAATATTGTACAGGAAAGCTGTCTTCTACATATACCAAATGTACAAAACAGAGCTGAAAGACAGTCCTTTGTAGTGATAAACGATAGGCCAATTAATCGGTCGGCCGATTAATCACACGTGTGCTGATGTGTGCACATGAACATGATATAACAGGGATCAGCTGATGCCTGCACTCACGAGGCCACCAAAAACTACAAATAACAAAAAAAAGTCTGTGGATACATCTGCAGGTAGCCTTGTCAGCGTGTCTGCTGTAGAACAAAGTTAGCGCCCAACCTTGTGTCGATGATATATGTATCGGAATCATGTCAAATAAATCAGGGATGCGGTCAAAAGTTACACGTCCATCATTCCTGATCATTCTGTTGTGTAGGCGAGTACTGGGTGGATCCAAACCAAGGCAGTGTGGAGGACGCCATCCAAGTGCACTGCAACATGGACACCGGAGAGACCTGCATCACGGCTAACCCATCCAGCATACCTCGTAAAGTGTGGTGGAGCTCTTCCAGGAACAAACCTGTGTGGTTCGGAGCTGACATCAACCGTGGAACACATGTGAGCAGTAACATTTTGACGATGGGAAAAAGATGATAGGGAAAAAAGAGGGGGAGCAAAGGCACAGTGAAGTGCCCTAAGACTTTATGGAAGAAGACTCTTGTGAAGAATATGTTCTTGTAATTGAAACATTAAGAGCTACAGACAAAAGGGGGTAGAACAACCACATTTTTGTGGGGGGGAGAGGGGAATAGTGGAAGTCATGATGTATTATTAGTAGTGTGTCTTGGCTTACTGAAGGTTTTTCTATAAATCCCTGTATTGATTGCTTTCTTTGTTTATCTAGTTCACTTATGGCAACAAAGATCAGCCAGGAAACTCCGTCTCCGTTCAGATGACTTTCATCCGCCTGCTCTCCAAGGAGGCATCTCAGACCATCACATACCACTGCAAGAACTCTGTGGGCTATAAGGACGAGAAGGCGGGCAACTATAAGAAAGCTGTAGTCCTCAAAGGCGCCAACGATCTGGAGCTCAAAGCAGAGGGAAACAACCGCTTCAGATACACAGTGGTGGAGGACTCCTGCTCAGTAAGTTCCCACATTTCAACAGTAGCTATGCTCTTTTTACATTTTCATTCATTATTAACTGTAAGACTGAATGTTTTTTTTTATTCTCAACAAATCCTATGAAATGACCAAAACAACAAATAGTCCCCATTTGGCATCTTTCAGCTCATTGTTTTTGGCACAACTTTACTGTTTTGGTTAAAGCTAAGCGCTCTCATTAGCATCGTTTCCAGCCCGAGCAGCTAGCTGTTTTTATCCAAAAAAAAACTGATGAACTGACTGTACACTACCTGCCCAGCACCAAACGGCAGACAGACAGAGTTAGCGAGGTAGCTACTGAATATAGTGGAGCATTTAGCAGCTAAAGAGCCGCATATTTCCCTCAGGAGTTGGAGAAGACCAACAACAGAGCTAAAAGTAGAGAGATTATTGCACTTACGGTCGACATAATCACAATTCCAAATGAATGTTTGTGTTGTTCTTAGGGCTGTCAGCGTTAACGCGTTAATCGCGATGCGATTATGGGCGACGCGATTCATTTATTTTACACTTCACTCGGCTTTACGTCGTGCCTAACAGCTACTATTTTGACCCTTTGGCGCTGCCGTACTTCTTCATAACACATCTTCTGCTGCAGAATGCAGGCAGGCTGCCGGCATGGAGAAAGACAGCAGCAACACACTTCTGAATGGCGCTTTTCTTTTAAAAAAACTCCCGGACGGCTCAGTAGACAAGTCGAAAGCCATATGCACATTGTGTAAAGCCGAATTAAAATATCACCGAAGCACGTCAAGCTTGAGCTACCACCTACGAGCTAAGCATATTAACGTGATGCAGGTTGATGCTAGCGGGCTCATGCAAAGCAGTATTTTGGAGAGTTCTATTTGCCGACCTGTGGATGAAACCAAATCCCAAAAAATTACTAGAGCTCTTGCAAAATGGGTGGCAACTAACTGCAGACCCTTCAGCATCATAGAAGACTCGGGTCTTAATGAAGTGCTACGGTTGGCATGTTCTGACCCGTCTTATACACTGCCGTCGAGGGGGACAGTAGTTTCACCATACACAGTCTGTACCACACGGAGAAAGCAGCTAAACTGGAACTGCTGCAAAGTGCAAACGCTGTCTCATTAACCGGGGATCACTGGACGTCAGTGAGTAATCAAAATTATTTAGGAGTTACTGCACACTATATTGACTCTGGCTGGACTTTGCACTTGTTTGCCTTAACGGTTTGACATACAGAAGAACGACACTACGCTGAAACGTGCCGAGCACTTCAGCGAAGTTGCAGAGGCATGGGGCATTGCCTTTTCTTCCAGGAGAATTGTTACATTCCTTGTTATTAGAAAAATTTAAAGGTTAAACGTACGGTTTTTGGACCATTTTCTTTGTACTGTATAAGCAAAGTGTTACATCTCAGTCAATTGCTGTGGTGTTTTAGTTAGGTACTTGGAGGAATTGTGCAATAATGACAGATTCACACATTTCTTTACAGTAAATAAATAATAGTCAAGTTCATAAAGTAACTTTCTTTGCATTCATTTGATTCCCAATCAAGATACACTGGTAAGAATTGCTTTCCATTGTTATGTACTTAAAAACAGTTCTGAAATGCAAAATAATAGAATTTTAATTGTGATAAAACATGCGATTAATCACTATTAATCGCGATTAAAAAAATGTAATCGTTTGACAGCCCTAGTTGTTCTGTTTCTGCTGAATGTTTAAACCCTTGTGTTGACTTCGGGTCACATTGACCCGTTTAAAATTTTTATTTTATATCAGAAAATATTGGACGTAGAAATAAGCTCTGAAAATGTGTAGAAGAAAAATTTTAAAATTTAAAACGTTGGAAAAAGCAAAAACAAACTGTGAAAAAAGGCCTCAAAAACGTAAAAAAAAAGTGTGTTTTTTTCAAGGTTGAAGGGAAGACAACACAAGTAAATAGGCAACCGTTTGCTATAACAACTTATAAAGGTGATACTGTGTTATTGGTGTTTACAGTTTGTTGTGCTCCCCTCTAGTGGCAAAAAAACAAAAGATCTAATAATGACGCTCTAGGCAGGACTAAATGCATGTCTAGGTAGTGCAGGTAATTTGGCGACTTCAAAACATCAGGGGACAAGCGAGATATATTATATTGTAATTAATTTCCATGCATGCTGCTCAGAGTAATCACAGTTCAGTGCTCTTTTGCCAAGAGCACAGGGTTTCTCTCTCCCTCTTCTCTTGAGCCGTGCAGCAGCCAGTCAGCTGACACAGCCTCTAAGCTTTATGCAAATGATACGTGATGAAGTCACAAATATGCACATGGGCGTATGACGTCATCTAGCGACTTTTGGAGCTAATGCTAGCTACTTTCATTGGAGAAGACTTGGCAACATTGGGTGCAGGGGTTATTTACAGCCAAAGAATAAAGCACATTTAGTGTGCTATAGTGAGCAGTTTTGGCAGCAGGTTTGTGCATAATGCATTGAGTCAAAATAAAATGATTGTGTAGCATTGATCGTAATAAAGGAACATGTCACCCAGTGCAACAGTGTGGCTCAACAATGGTGCTCTATGGCACGGAGGAATAAGATATATCAGGCTTTGGATACACAGCCAATCAATTCATTGTTGGTTTGTGTCTTTTCATGGGATTTGTTGACAATAAGAAAAAAAGAAAACCGATGCTGAGTGTCACTATGCAAAGAAAACTAAAGTCAGAACACAGAAAAAGTCATTAAACAATGTTTACCATTTCATTGAGATGCATTGCTCTTCATTGTAGGGAACAATTACATTAGTCACTGAACTTATATTTGTCAATCTTTTTTCAGCAACCAAATGGCAACTGGGGAAAGACAGTGTTTGAGTACAGGACACAGAAAACTGCAAGACTTCCTATTGTGGATATGGCCCCTGTGGACATTGGCGGCCCCGATCAAGAGTTCGGCATCGACATCGGGTCCGTGTGCTTCTTGTAAAATCGTCAGCAGGGATGCGTCGAGGAGAATCCTGAGACTATTGAACTGACAGCTGACACGATCAGCCACATTGTACATACGAGTACTGAGGACTATTCTGGCCCTGTGGCAAGATATTTATTGTGCCTTTCAACCCAGTTCAAGACATCGAAGATTTGTAATTTAGAATAAATGTTTGGAATTTACTTAAAATTGTTAAAAATCAGAATCATTCCTCTGTCTTCTTGTGTATGTTTGACCCCACATGTAATGCATTTCGAGGCTCACTATGGTGAAGTTTGGTCCAAAGATACTACCCTTTAATTTTATTTTTAATAAAACAACATTTTATGCAACATTCCCAAAGATTAATGAATATGAAAGCTTTAAAATTGGTGGTTATAGCCTACCTTCTGTTCATAGGCTTTAAGAAATCCCACTGAAGCTATGTCCAATGTCCCTTCACTTCTATTTTTTACAGATTTGTCTATTCGTTTTTGTGTGAAATGTTTGCATATACAACATTGTGGTGCTATTGAGGATACAAATACAGCCGGTGATGCGTTTTCCGGTGCAGGTATTTTTTCAAGACATGTCTGTATCCAGTTATTTTAAACTCTGTACCGACCACGTAGAACATTAAAGACACATTAAGACTGTCAATTTCTCAGTGTTAGCTACCTCGTCACCGAAACTGAGAAACGATGACGCTACATGTAAATCTTTTTTCACAGGTGCTGTTTTGTAAGTAGTGTGATCCTTGTGCACTCCTCCCGGCTGCGCGGTACAGGGCAGGGTGTGGGGATACCAATAAAGATCTTTCCGTCAACGACGGAGAGACGAATGAGGTGTCGTGTGAGTGGTGTGTGGTGATTTGTTACATTTTTCTTACTTCCTTCAATTTCAATATCGTACAGTAAAAGGTAGCAGAGAATACTCTATTTGTATGCATGTCAGTTCCCCCTTTTCAGTACCCTGGACTTATATGCTCTTGAAATCCTTCTTATAATCAGTTTTATAGAATGAGCTGGCAGTGAGTGCCTGTTTGCTTTGTATTTTTTTTTTTACTATGCAACAAATTAAACAAACCGCTTGTTAATCCCCCCAAAGCTCTTGTCATATTGATTCAGGTATAGTTAGGTCCTTTACGCTTG
Organism: Zingel zingel; assembly: GCA_023566125.1. Lineage (NCBI taxonomy): Eukaryota > Metazoa > Chordata > Actinopteri > Perciformes > Percidae > Zingel > Zingel zingel. Next base: position 29,133,995 of record CM042327.1, read on the forward strand.
CCATTTTGCACACAAAATCAATTTTAGACATATTTTGTAGTTAAAAAAAACAAACAATGTTCAATTGTTTCTAATGTGTTTGTTTTAAATTTTCATGAATGTGTCCTCAAGTAATTTCATTGTGACCATTTGGTTCATATTTGAGTATATTTATTATAGATTTGTAACTTTTGTGAGGCTTGACTGCCTAAACACCCCAGAGGCAGAGAGGGGGAGGAAGGAGCTTTCCATAACTGGAAGCAGATGCGTTTCATCCTTGGAAAATAAATATTGAAAATACTTCCCTCTGCCTGTTCTTGTTTGAGAAGAGTTTCTTTAAAGAAAACTTACCATACTAGAATAATTTCAGCCTCAAGAGGGTGTGTGAAAACCTGCGATGAAAAAAACCAAAACACAGAGATGAAGGTAAGAAAATGTCATGTTGGACTATACATAAATGTCACTTCAAAGTGAAGTGCTCCTGAGACTTCATCAACATCAGAAAACACACACGTATCTACAGCAAGACAAGGAGTCTAGAGTAATGTACTATGAAGCTGAACTTACAGCAATGCTTTGGGCTAAATGCTAATTTCAGCATGCTAATTTGCTCACACTGAAAATGCTAACCTGTTGTTTGGCAGGTAATGCGCTTGCCTGGTTCACTATCTTAGTTTAGTGTTACCATGCTAACATTAGCTAATGAACACTTAACACAAACGAATGGGAAGATGGAATAGAATGTTTACAATGGTCTCCATCTTAATGTTTTAGCATGCTAACATTTGCTAAGTAGCGCTGAACATAAAGGAAGTAATGTAATGTTTACCATGGTCACTATATTAATGTTTTAGTATGATAACTTTTGCTAATTAGCACTGAACACAAATTAAGTAGCGTAATATTTGCCATGGTCACCATCTTAATGGTTTAGCAAGCTAACATTTGCTAATTAGCACCGAACACAAAGGAAGTAGCGTAATGTTTACCATGATCACCATCTTATTTTAGCGTATTAGCATGCTAACATTTGCTAATTAGCACCGAACACAAAGGATGTAGTGTAATGTTTACCATGGTCACCATTTTAATTTGCTAATTAGTTGTGATGGCCAAATGAAGCTTCATGAACAATTTTCTTTATTTTCTGAGTCCACTAGATGGCACTCTGTTCAACAAAGGGTTGAAAGCACACTGCATTTCCATTCCTTGAGCCTTTTTCTTTAAATCAAGACTGCCATCTTTAGTGGGGTAAACAAATACAACTATTGGTTAATGAAGCATCATACTAACTAGCACTAAAAACAAAGAATAGCTGAGACTGATGGGGATTGTTAATTTGATCATAAACCAAAGTTTAAACATTTGACTTGATCACGGCAAGTCAAGGGGCTCACGTTGCTGCAATTTATCCGGTGGGGACCAAACGTAAATGTCCATACCATATGTCATAGAAATACATCTAATAGTTGTCAACATTTTTCAAACAGAATCAAATATGTCACCTTCATGGTGGTGCTAGAGGAAAAGTCAGAGGATCACCAAAGTCAGTAGGATTCATCATCTGAGAACCAAGAATGTGTGAACAAAATGTTCAATGACAATCGATCTAGCAGATAGGAAGCTAATTCGCTAAGTGAAAGCTTTGAACTGCTGGTGGCACCAGAGGAAAAGTCATGGGATAACCAATAACAGTAGGATTCATCCTCTGGAGAAATGCAAGATTTCATTGCCATTGACATATTTCAGTTTTGAAAGTGGTGGACCGAGCGACCAACACTGCCATCCATAGAGCCATACTGGCAGCATGGCTAATAATACAATCTTTACATTAAAGAGAAAACATTTCAAACACAAAAATACACAACAGCTAAATAACATCACACAAACATTAGATGACAGAATCAATGAGTAGTATTTTTTTGCAGGAACATTTTCTTTAATATCTGTAACAGCAAAGGCAATGCAACCAAAAGTAAAATAATGGAATATTACTGTATGTGGACAGAGGCAGTCCAAAAAAAGTGCCTTCTGGTGCAAGAGAAGAGGAGACTAAAATGATGACAAAGTAAAAATATGACAAGAAATACTGAAATGGCAACTTAAACTTGTGAAATGCAAAAAAAACAAAACAAAACAACTCAATGTCAATAGACTGGATTAATTAACTACATAATGTGTCACCTAATGTTGAGTAAAATAAGCTATGTGATGTTATGGGCGAGCTGAACGTTTGTGTTAATGATACAGATTCCATTTATTTTCTTCGCCGGCTTGTGTTCGGCATACAAACAGGAATGTGTTAACAATACAGACTTCAAATGGTGCATACACACAAACTGTCTCATATGAAAATTCTGCCACAAAGTGTACCATTGGACATATTCGACTATTTACATCTCTCATCGCCTGTGCAAGCAAAAGTACTTCTCTTTTTTACAAAAATAGTTCATTTCTATAATGGATCTGAAGTTTACCTTTGAAATATCGAAAACAAACCCAACAACAATCTAAATGCAAATGCATATAAACCTCAAGATGAAAATGGTGACATCTTGACTCAACCTCGGAGTGGATTTTGGCACTTCTTCATACAAACGAGTTAAAAGTATGCGACAAAGAGCATCTTCTTGGCATCAGCAGCGGCTGTCTAGCGGGTCCAGAGAGAAGACGGTGCCCTCTAAGGTTAGTCCCATTTTGAACCCCTCCTGGAAGACAAGCCAGACAACAGCTGTGACGCTCAGTGACCACGCACGCCGACACGCTCTCTGTGAGTTTAGTCGATGAACAGGAGGTGGGAGTAATGTTTAGATTAGAGCCATAAACCTCTGAGGGTAAAGGAGAATGAAATACCAAACAAAACAGAGATTACAACACTGTTTTTCCGTCATGCTTGGCCATGCATTATGTTCAAGATAAAAATGACCTTAGCAGAAACAAGAAGGCATGCAGCTGATGAGAGAAGCACTTGGAACTCATTTATATCAGATGAGAAATTCAAAAGCTGTTTTATTTTACCTGCTTGTAAAAATGTTCTTTTAATTATTTTAATGTGCCCTTTAATATTGCTGCACTATGTTTTTTTCTTTTTTTTATTAAATGTGACATCGGTTCCAAAAGCTATAGCATACTTTGAAGCAATTATTGGCTGAAAATCAACATCTTAGATGATAGGAAAATGTGTTTTCTCACATTAATTAACAAGCCCCAGTCTGAGACAAGAGCAGCTCATTAACTACAGAGCGAGGGAGCTGAGAAAACAAACTGCAAATTGATCACATTGAGGCCTGAGCACAATATTCTGAATCTCTACTGAGAGAACAATGGACATTTTAGAGAAGATGGATGCAGGAGCGGGGCTAGAAGGGGGGCACGGGGTGGCACCAGCCGCCCCTGAAATATGATTGGCCCTGCTGTCAATCTGACAATTGTGATTACCATTGGATCAGAGTACTGTCACTTGGCTGCCTGTTCTGCCAATCTTTCCAGCCCCTGTCACATGACCAATTAATGTTTCCATGGTGACTAGCCAAAATTCTGATACCATGGAACCAGCACTGGAACTGTTTTTTAAAAAAAGTGGCAGACTGAGCCTATAGAAAATGTGTATTGTATTTGGATATACAATTTGTTTAAAATGAAAACAAGTGAAGTTAATAATGAATTTGATATTGTATGTGATATGGTATTTTATGTGACGATTTATTTAGCAGATTTCCATTACACCGTGTTGCTATCCTATCCAATATTTCCTACATTTCGAAGCAGATTTTCTATGCTGTATTCTGATAAAATGTCCCCCCCCCCAGCCCCCAATCTGGGTCCTCCTTTACTGATTATTGGTCCCTCATGTGCCACTTCACTTAAAAAATCCTGGAATCGCTGGATGAATGAGGTAAATTCAATCGCACGGTGTGTGTGTGAGAGCATGCGACATCCTCCAAAGCATGCAAGACACAAACACAGTCACAGACACCGACACAGAAGCAGAGCAAAGAGTACAAACCATCTCTGACGCTACAAGTGGAAAAGACAAGAGATGCAATCACTTGTTAATCGTAAAGACGAGAAAGAAAAGGTTAAGTGCACTGAAAGCAAGTGTGCCAGACTGCCAGTGCAACATTGCCGCCTACTGGCAATGGCCTGCTTAATCTCAGCAGTTATTTTGCAAACACAATCACAGAAGTTGCAGCACATTTTTAGTTTTCAGAAGTCATTATTTTCTAATCATATGGCATAAACTGCATTTTTAATGTATTCATGTCTGATTGCACACCAACTCAAGTTACAGCAGTGTTCTCATCCACCCTTTGCCCTAATACCTAGGGCTGTGCAATTAATTAAACTTTAATTGATTTTGGCTACCAACGATCACAAAAACAATGCAATCGAGAAAAACTATTATTGTGTGAAATAATGTTAATTACGTTTTGCAAGTAAACTCTTACTTTGGTCTGTGTTCTGAATGAAAAAAAAAAACGTGAAAACTGGAAACGTATTCAGGGAAATGTCACAGTTTAACTGTTTTTTTAAGTTTAATTTCAACATATTTTAAAAGGTCAATGAGTAACCGTGTTAAATAATTGTGATTTCAATATTGACCAAAACAATCGTGATTATTATTTTTTTCTATAATCGAGCAGCCCTTCTAATACCACTGTAAACAAACTTTACTGTTCTCAACCACTAATAATATTGGGGGAGTAGTACACTGTCAAACTGCATAAAGGAATAAACTCATCTTTTATGAAGAAAACTAAACTCACTTAACTCATTACATTTAATTTCAACAGAGAGGGAGTAAAAGTCCCCAGTCATGCTGTAGTTGTGTAGTTTGAAGAAAACAGACACATTCTGTGTCTTCAATACATGTCAAGTTTCTTCTCAAAATGATGTAAACAATGCAAACCAAGATGATGGTTACATCCCTTTTGAACTTATGATTTACCAAGGGAACTGAGATTAGCCCCACATGTTGCCTTTGCACCAACTCTGGTACAGACTGACTCACAGATATACCAACAGGTTCTCACTCCACTCTCGTAAAATACGTACGCTTGGTCAGGTGCCTTTGTCGTTGTTATTGACGCTAAAAGTCTCCTTTAGCGTCATATAACGCGCTTTAACTAAATGCGCTTGGTCGGGACTATTGACGCAGTTATGTTAAGGAAAAGGTCGTGGGTGGGCTTACGCTTCCGTGACACGCAGGAATAACAGGAAGGTTAAAAAAGAAAGCGACTTTAGGAAACGTGACAAGCGGGACATGAACCCCGGTCTCCTGGGTGAAAGTCCTGTGTCTGACCCATCCACCACGCCGACCAATCTCCCTACACGGAATCCCCCCCTTACATAATACTTGTTAAACCCCGTGTAGCTGCCTGCTCTCCCCGGTACGTTAAACAAACGTTTTTCGTTGCTTCTGACGCTGACGGCCACTGTCCAAACGTCCGTATTTTACGAGTTGGGAGTGAGAACGGGTTGGATATACAGTCTTTTTGGGAAGTGAAAACGGAATGAAACATGAAAATGTAAATGGATAGCAAAACTGACTGTACAGTATACAACTTGTTACTTTTCAAGTTCAGTAAATTAGCATCAGTTAATCAATAATAAAACTTACTTTAGTTAGTTTAACTTAGTAAACTCCCATTTCCAAAGGCAGCAGGAAAACTTACATTTGTAAATTGAACCCCTTTATAATGTTTGTACTAGGGCTGTCAAAATAACGCGTTAAAAAAAATAACGCAGATTAATCCAATCGATATTGACGTTTGACCCGGAGCCGTTCTAGCCACCATTCGACTGTAAAATGAAGGAGGGAGACGAGAATGTGCTGCCTGGATCATTAATTGGAACATTTAGTTATAAAAATCCAGCCAACTCTGGCTACCGAAATCTGGTGCCACTGATATGTCTGCGCTTCTCTCTGATGCTCTGAAGACGATACAGGCAACACAAACACCGCTGCACGTGACGCTAGTTAACACTATACTCGACAGCAGCTAACGTTAGCCTACCGCTAGCTAGTTAACACTATACTCGACAGCAGCTAACGTTAGCCTACCGCTAGCTAGTAGCTGGATTAAACACGGTTAAAATGCTGACAGCTAACGCTAAACGGTGTAAAGTTTGACTGTGTTTTACTGTAGAGGATTCAACACCGGGATGTAACAATCTGCAGCTGCTGTTGTCGGAAAAACACAGACGGTGCGTTCAATGAAACTGGTAAACTACAGTCTCGTGGTGCATTTGAAGTTATTGTAAATGTCCTTTTCCCATCTGGTGGTTGTTTTTGTCGTTCAACAGCAATTTACTAGTGAAATAAGTTATTGTTATTGTTATACATTATGATTAAATCATTTAATTTTGACAATATGGCCTTAGCAATAAACAAGCTGTTCTTTAATGTCACCAACTGTTGTTTAGTACCCTTCTTTTTTTCTTTTCTTTTTTTACTTTCTTAAAAAGTATCGGTTCAGGCACCGTTAATTATGTATGCGATTAATTTCGATTAATTAATTTACAGAGTATATCATTAATTAGATTACATTTTTTAATCGATTGACAGCCCTAGTTTGTACATTGTAACAAAACAAGTCCAGTTCATTGACTAACACATTAAAATAAAGCATGAACCGCCTAATTCCATTCACGTCACCAGGAGTTAAGCAAATTAAGCCCACGCAAAAGACAGAAAGCTTACACTCTATTGCCTCTTTTCCACTGCATGGTTCGGCTCCACTCCACTCCCTTTTGGTACCAGCATCTTTTCGTTTCCCCTGCAGATAGTATACCCCTCGACGTAGAGCGCACATTAAACTGCTGTGACATTATCTTCAACTTGCTGAATTCTTTACATCTCCAAATAAACCGAAGGACGTCTGCACTTTGTCAATTGTATGCCGTATTATAGTGTACGTCCTAGTTTTGCAGGTTGACATTTTTCAAAATGCGGGTTGAGTGAATAAAAACATTGTGGTCGATATCAACGGTAGCTTGGATATTTAAAAATGGCGGGTTTGTGCATGATGGTTCTCTCTGACCAATCAGTGGTCTGCAATGTTTTAACCCCACCTTCCAGTATCGGTTCAGCTCGCTTGGAATATTGGCCAAGGTGTTACCAAAAAAGATGTACCAGGTACTATCCACAACTTTCGTGAATGAATAAAACCAAAACGGAGCAAGTCGAGTAGAGCCGAGCCATGCAGCAAGATGGGAACATTCTTCATAGTTTCTTGACTTCGACTGTGACTGATGTATTTGCGAAATGCTACATGTTGTTTTGTGTCCAAATAAATCATGCACATATTGTGTTATTAATGCATTTCTAAATGAATGTGTAAGTGGTTTCATGTCCCTGATACATCTAAATAAAGAAGTGAGTCATATTCATCACTGAGTCAGCTGAGGATTTCATTAGGAATCATAATGTGCTCAGCTTTTTTCAGAAAACCCCCCACCCAGGAATATAGCTTTAGGTAATCACTCACATGGGCTTGTTCCACTGATCTATGCACAACAGTACGTCCAACCTGATCTGTTCTACCATTATGAATTTTAATAAACAATGTACTGGAGCTCGCTTACAGTCCACAGCAGGCCAATTAGCACCAAACTGTCCAGAAATGATTCAGCATGGCCCACAAAGCCTTGGTTCATATAAACAAGAGAAAATATAAATCTTCAAAGTGCTGATTCTGACAATAAGAACTACCAGGAGGCCGCTGTTGACGGCCTCCTGGTAGTTCTTTCAAACTCACCTGCATCTCGTCCAGCTTTGACTGGATATCTGGAGGAAAGTCAGCCGACCCACAGGTGAACGGATCAAACGGCTCAGCACCAAACAGGTCTTTCCCTACAAACACAGCGGGCAGATAAACATCACTCTGACTGGAAAGGGAAAAACAGCTGTGTTTACACAGAGAAAAACAAGTTCTTTTTTAACAGCTGCAATACTTTATTTCTGCAGAATAAATCTTTCAGGAGGCGAAGAACTTCTTAAAATCTGTAAATCTTATGATCAGAAAGCAGGCGGGGAAGGCGGGGAGGAGGTAGAAGGATATGCCGGTCGAACCTGCTAGCCTGGCTAAGGCAACTAACAAACAGTACGCCACTGCAGAGACTACTATTCACCAACGCCAGATGGATTGCACACAAAATGGATATCTATATATATGCTACAAATACACACAGAACTGCTGCTTGATGATTATTACCGGAGCCTGGCTGAACACACTCGCTCATCCCAGACGGCAGCTAGCAGCTAACAGGGTAGGTGAATTTAAACAATGTCTGAGTTGAAAACGCATCTTGTTTTCATGTAAGGGCCCTGTTCATGTTGCCCAGACATTTTAGTTGCATTTTGTGTCTGTTAAGAGGCACAAAGGCACTCTTTATGATATGCCCCCAAAACTGCCGTTTTAGCTAAGTGGTAGCTCTCGGCCTTAGCTGCAGTAGCTCCATGATGCTAGCACCGATTCGGCTCGTTTTTTTTCCTATCGACAGTACTCACATACTTATAGCGATCAGGATTAACGTAAAAATTGCCCGGAGTTCTCCTTTAAGGCGTGTGACTGCTAATTGTTGATTTTGTTTAGCTATGCCAGATTGTAATTACTCTATATCAGTGATTATTAGTCGGACTATAGCTTTTTATTTTTATTTCAATTGTTAGTTGTTGGCACTTGACCCTATACACGTTCATAGCAACAAGAAAAACATGTTTCATGAAAATAAACAGGCTTTTTTTTTACTTAATGGGCTATGTATTTTTTTTTAGAGTTACATTATCTGGCTCACATAACGGTGATAAAACCAAAATATGTATTCTGGAATTCATTCAAAACTTTAATTTGTTTAAAAAAAGTAATAAATGAATAAAGAAACATTTTTAAAATTTGACTGAAATTTTTTGAGACAATTAATTGTACAGCAAAATCTGGAGTTGTTACAGCTCTAGCTACTAGCTAGCCCCTCCTCCAGCCCTTTTATTTGGAACACTACTATTACAATTATTATTATTAATATTGAAATATTATTTAAAAAAGAAGTTTATTATTAACTACGGTAGTCATCATCATTGGCTAAAGCTATAATTGGTAAGTACTATGCTTTATTTTCTTCTGTTTATTTAACCAATTTCACCTCTGTAGTTATATATATTTTTTTATCTTCTTCCTTTTCCTTTTCCCCTTTCACAATCTTCCACACCTAATCCCAATAATTCTTTAACTCAACTCAGTTCTTCAGTGTTACTGTCTGTTCTTTATACCACTATGACCCCTCTGTTTTGTTTCCCTTGTCATTGTTTGATATAGTTATTTGTTGGCATGTTTGTTCTGCGTTGTTCAATACAAAAAAATATTTAAAAAAAAAAACAACAGAAAGTAGCTACTGACTTATATCTGGTGGTAATGTGGTCGGTGGTGGTGGTGGGCAGCCGTTGCTGGCTAGTACGGGCTCCAGCGGCGTCACAGTGGAGAAGGGAACCATGTCGAAAACGTCTGTAGACATCTGGGGTTTCATGCAGATGCTCCCTGCCTGTATAGAAAGAAACGGTTAAGGCGAGGTCGCCCTTGTGTAAGCTCGCACACAGACACACTGAACAACAATTTGTTTTTTGTTAACAAAAGCAAGAGAAGAAGCAGAAAAAAAGGAGCAAAAGACAGGCAAAAGCAGAAGACACGTAGGACTCAAGGTGAGCGACAAAGCACAGAGCAGAAAGAAAGAAAGAAAGAAAGAAAAAGCGGAGGGTGTTTACGCGAGGCCGCGGGATGCTGCATCCCTCGGTAGGCTTAGGAGCAAGGAGAGAGGGTTTGGCAGGCGGAGGAGTTAGTAGTCCGCTGGACAAGTTGGACTCAGGCGAGCTCATAGGAGTGAGCGTGACAGAGGAGATCTCCAGACAGGAGATGCTGTGACACCAGAAGAGAGAGGAGGGCCTCTGCAGCATGTACGCTTCATTGGCTGCGTTTATATGCAGCGGCTAAGAAAAAAAAAAGATCGCAGACAGACAATGACCAGAGAGGAACAATATTATTCAGTCTTGCAGATTAGGAAAAAAAAAGGTGTGGGATAATTGCATTCACAGGAGGCCGTCACAAAGTACTGGCAATTGGCTCAATTACATGCTGAATGTATCGCCATTCCTCATCAAACCAATCAGGTGTGTAATTGCTTTGCTTCGGACACAGCTTAGACCCCCCCAACAGAAACTCCGTCTAGATAGGTTCGCGAGTTTGAGGTGGCACGTTTAATCACACGAACAATATCTGCAAAAACCAGCCGTCCTTAAACACACTTGAAAAAACTAAAAACTGGCAAAGTTTACTTTTATAATTAAAAAGATGGTCGTGGTGGTGTACTTTTGGCTGATGTGGAACATTTGAATCCCAAATGATTTCAGAGTCACGCTACGTTAACAATCGCATGTTTTATCATTATTGTTTATGATTAAAATTCTATTATTTTGCATTTCAGAACTGTTTTTAAGTACATATTAACAATGGAAAGCAATTTTTACCAGTGTATCTATTATCTATCTATTATATATTTAATCTAGTGACACATTTGAATCTAGAGTCAATATTAGGTTTGGGTATTATTTGGTTTGGATACTGGTGCTAAAGCGGTACTTTTAAAACGGTACCGGTGCCTTAATGGTGCCTGAACCGATACTTTTTAAGAGAGTTAAAAAAAAGAAGGGTACTAAACAGTTGGCGACATTAAAGAATGGCTTGTTTATTGCTAAGGCCATATCATCAAAATTAAATGTTTAATAATAATGTAATCACTATAACAATAACTTATTTCACTAGTAAATAGCTGTTGAATCACAAAAACATCCACCAGATGGGAAAAGGGCATTTACCAACAACTTTGAATGCACCACGAGACTGTAAATTACCAGTTTCATTGAACGCACCGTCTGTGTTTTTCCGACAACAGCAGCTGCAGATTGTTACATCCTCTACAGTGAAATACAGACAAACTTTACACCGTTTAGCGTTAGCTGTCAGCATTGTAACCGTGTTTAATCCATCTGCTAGCTACAAGTAGGCTAAGTTAGCTGCTGTCGAGTATAGTGTTAACTAGCTAGCGGTAGGCACACGTTAGCTGCTGTCGAGTATAGTGTTAACTAGCGTCATAAGCAGCAATGTTTCTGTTGCCTGTAACGTCTGTTTCAGAGCATCAGAGAGAAGAGCAGGCATATCAGTGGCACCGGAATGAGGCACCGAAATCCGCGTTGCTATTCCTGAAGCAGCAGGATGTGTTACGAGGAAGTACGGCAAAATAGTAGCCTGTTAGGCACGACGCAAAGTGAAAATAAATTAATAAATGGCGGCATGCGATTAATCCGATTAAAAAAAATTAACGCATTATGCTCGGCCCTTAATCGCATCGCGATTAACGCGTTAATGCTGACAGCCCTAAAATAACCCAATGTTAGTCTTAGAAATAAAAAGTTACATTTGTTGAATTCAGTGCAATCAGGGGTTTTGACCAAAATCAGTTAAAGACCTACTTTTTTAAACCTTTGGATGACCTCTCACACTTTAGTTTTACGTATTACCTTGTGATTTTAATTGTAATTTGTTTTAATATGTATCACATTGTATGTGTTATGTAAAGCACTTTGCGATTTTTTAATCAGTGAAAAGCACTATATAAATACATTTTACTCGCTTACTGTTGCACATGGCTAATGTTAGCTTACCCTACATCAAGCATATACCACTTTTACTTAATTGTGGCCACAGAGGCTGCTGTTGCAAAATTACATAGATCTTCATTATGTAGAATCTACATTTTGTCCAATCTCTAAACTGAAGAGGTGTGTGTTTGTGCAGTTTGTCCTCACTGGCGGCACATGAGCTATCATCAGCTGCTCTTCAAGATCTTGAAGCTGTTGCTTTAACTCAGAGTTTTCGGTTTCCAGTTCTTGAATCTGCAAAACAAGAGCAGTTCAGTCATTTAAGGAACCAAAGTGCTCTAAAGCCAAAATGAATCATAGTATCGTGTCTGATATTGAAACATCAATTATGACAACTCAATTCTAACACAGAGTTTTACAGAACATCTCATACATAGTATTAATGAGGTTGGGGTGGACAACATCTTTCCATGATACTTTACATTTTCACACGCCTGTGGAAACTCGTAGTCTGTTTTCAGCTTTGTGACAATGCATTTCTGTGGTAATCCAATGTCTTTTTCAATGGTTTCTTAAACTTAACACTTCACCCTCTTCCACCTTCTTCAAATTCAAAAAGACCACATTTGGAGATACATGGTTGTCACTGGACAATATGTAATTTCATATTACAATATCAATATATATGTGGTTATTTGGTAAATTAATCAAATTGTTTATAGTATAGATACAACAGTGAATGGGAATAACTGCTCTTGATAGAATAAAACACAAAAACACATCAAAGTACTTCTTTACATTGATGTGAAAATCCTGAAATATGAATGACATAGATGTTATAAACAGTCTGACGGATCGAAAATGTACATTGTTTTATGACATGTACCATATCACACATACCCTTCCTTAACATATAGTTAGAGGAAACAATCCCAACTCAAGGGCCACTTACTAGCTTTTCTAAGGGTCTTCATGTTGGAATTCCTAAAAGTGCTATGGATGAAACCATAACTACTGAGCTTGCACGTCAACCGATCCAACTGAGCAATCTATATCCACTGATGAAGACTGTGTGATACAGTTGAAAGCTCTAGAGAATGCAAGTACTGTAAGTGACCCTTAAGTTGAGATTGCTTTGTCAAAGTACTATTTCAAAGTTCAACAATGAGCTTTGTTTTAATGCTGAGTTTTAATACATTATTTTTAAACCTTTTTGACTACCATTTTAGAAATGACTGCAAATGAACCTTAAAAAATGTATCACACTGGTGTTTAGCTACTACAACGTATCCCTCATTTAATCAAGTTCATATTAATGTTTTAATAAGTCATCCTTTAATCAAAACCACAGGGAAAGCTCCAGTCTCATCAGGGTGCACAATAATCCAGTTACCGGTTGTAACACCACCGCTCATTAATATTCATTACTGACACTCTTCATCAACACAGCTTAACTGTCCACGCTGCATGGTTGAAACCAATCAAAGAAACAAGCTATGCAGTCATTAATAAACGCATCAATGTGTCAGCATGGTGGTATACAAAGTTTTCAAAGTTAAGTTCAAGTCTGTGTGAGACATACTCTTTTCTGTAGGGTTCCAATCTGTTTCCTGGTTTCCACGTCTTTGCCTCCAGACTCCAGGAACTTCTTGTAGGCCAAGTCAAAGGCCTGACCGATCGTTAGAGTAATTTCTTCTGCCTGCGGCAGAGTAACAAAGACATGCTCACCATATTGACCTAAATGTCACCACAGCTTATTTACAGTTGAGTTGATCATTGACAGCTAACTACAAGATGTCAAAATACCAAAGAAATGATAGCACAGCATCAAAATATAAAACATACACAATAATTCTACATTCTGTCAAATGGGCTCTACATTGGTCTCAATGCAAAGACGAGGAAGTAGAAGGCACTTACACACTTTTCACTGTCAAACACATAGCAGAGGTGTTTGTTGGACTCGGAGTCTTTGCAGATAAAAGTAAAAATCCTTTTATCCGTTTTGTCATCTGCACAAAAGGATATCCTGTGTAACTGACAGTTATGCTGCACATCCTGGAAATCAAACACAACACATTCATTATTTATTTCCTTCATGTTGACTATGAATCCCTTCTTTCTCTACACAGGGTTTGTTTTCAGGATAACTTAAGGCGTCATGTACAATATTGCACCACCAATAACTAATAATCTAATCTTTGGACTCACTTTTGTCTTGGGATCTAGTATCTTTACACCATAAATGGAGATCTGTAATTCCACTTTAGGGGTCTTCTGTCCCTCTGACTTCTTGATATGTCTCTGAAACTGCCAAAGAGAGGAATCACAAACAGAAACATTTTGATGAATCCACTCAATTAATGCACCAACATCTATAAGGAACAAACCCCAATTCCAATGGAGTTGGGATGTTGTATAAAACTTAAATAAAAACAGGATATCATGATTTGCAAATCCTTTCCAACCTATATTCAATTGAATACACTACAAAGACAAGATATTTAATGTTCAAACTGATAAACTTTATTTATTTTCACTCAATTTGAATGTGATGCCTGCAAAACGTTCCAAAAAAGCTGGGATAGGGGCAACAAAAGACTGGGAAAGTTGAGGAATGCTCAAAAACTCATCTACAGTCCATAATATTAAAAGATACAGAGAATCTGGAGAAATCTCTGCACGTAAGCGGCAAGGCCACAAAAACCAACACTAATGCCCATGGCCTTCAATCCCTCAGGCAGCACTGCATTAAAAACCGGCATCATTATGTAAAGGATAAGGTTAACACAGTTCATCTACAAGTGCAAGTTAAAACCATGCAAAGCGAAAGCCATATATCAACACCACCCAGAAACGCTGCCGGCTTCTCTGGGCCTGAGCTCATCTGAGATGGACTGACACAAAGTGTGCTGTGGTCTGACGAGTCCACTTTTTTTTAATTTTATTTATTTATTTATTTTTTAAATCATGGCTGTCCTGTCCTCTGGGCCAAAGAGGAAAAGCACCATCCATATTGTTATCAGCACAAAGTTCAAAAGCCAGCATCTGTGATGGTATGGGGGTGTGTTAGTGCCCATGGCATGGGTAACTTGCACATCTTTGAAGGTCCTCTTAATGCTGAAAGGCACATACAGGTTTTGGAGCAATGTATGCTGCCATCTAAGTAACGTCTTTTTCAGGGACGTCTCTGCTTATTTCAGCAAGACATTGCCAAGCCACATTCTGCACGTGTTACAACAGAGTGACTTCGTAGTAAAAGAGTGCAGGTACTAGACTGGCCTGCCTGCAATCCAGACCTGTCTCCCATTGAAAACGTCTGGCCAGTATGAAGCACCAAATAGGACAACGTTGAGCAACTTCAGTCGTACATCAAGCAAGAATGGGAAATAATTTATCTACAAAGCTTCCACAATTAGTGTCCTCAGTTCCCAAATACTTATCGAGTGTTGTTAAAAAGAAAGGTGATGTAACACAGTGGTAAACATGCACTAAAAGGAGCAATGACGGAATAACAGAAAACCTGGATGTATTTTACCAACTTTCTTGGCAAGGAGGATGGATTATATGCGACACCAACAGGCACAGTGGCTACTAGCTACTAACGTTACATTAGGTTAGACACAAAGTTTGTTTTGAGGATTTGCAAATTAACATTAACTTGTTAAAAGCAATAAGCTGTAAAATTGGTGCCAATTGTCTGTCTCAGTTCTTCCAAGTTCAGGTCCAACATTTCTCAGTTCTACACAGGTCCGGGTCCCAGCTTCTTTTTTTTAAGTTGACCGATCCAGTTTCGGTTCCGGGTAGTACATTTCAGGGTCTTTTTGGGTTTGGCCATTCATTTTTGGACCTGTGAAGACCTCTTCCATGTACACAACTTTATCTAGTAATTTCTTTGGCCACTAGAGGAAAGCAGAACAAGCTGAAAACACAACATTGTTACCTAAAAAGTTATGACGAACGCGCTGGCAATCGATTACAGGTTTATACCCAGTATTTCTGGGTAGGTGCTAGATCGTACCCACCAAACGAGTCACCAAACGGAACTGGCAAACTGCGCAAGTGTCAACACTTAAGTTAGTAGCTAGCTAGCTATGCAGGGTCGAGGTTAGGGTTAGGTAAAAAGACAAGAGTTTGGGTTAGGTTTACATCTCGTTACTTATAACGAAAGTCACATTTTCATGTATAACGAATTATATAGTTGATCATTGCTGCGCTTGGCCTCCTCTACATATATTCACTACAACATCCCATTGTAGCAGTGTTCAAATAACTGTGTGTTGACGCCTGTGCAGTATGCCCGTGTTGTCGTTTGATGGGTACGATCTAGCATTTACTGTATTTCTGGCCTTCTGGCATATGCAAGTCCAATATTCATCTTGTTTTAGCTCTGTTTTGGTCTCCACCAACTTCTAAGAAAAAGGCTCTTAAGCAGTTAAATGCTGCACTATGTTCACCAGGTAGACACTTACTTTGTCTATGTGCTGAGCAAGTAGTGCACAGTGGGTTTATCACAGGTTGTTTTTTTCATGGAAAATGGCATGTTCTTTTTGAAGGACAATGATAATGTGTTGAAGAAAATATTATCTTTAAGGTTAACTGTTTAACAGAAGACTCAAGAGGGAATAAAACAAATCTGTGATTCATTCAGTGGGTCACTCGATCAAGCACTGCCAAAAAACTCTTACGTTTTTTACGGTTATGTTGCCAACTGACATACACACCAAGCGGACTTGGCAGTGAGTTGAGGTCAGTAACCAACGAAAACGTCTGATAAAGGGGGATTGAACACTGTCAGTTGAGGAGACACTGTATCATTCAACGTAAGGAAACTTGTAGGAAGCTGATACAAACCCTACAATCATTTAAATTCTGTATATATACACAAGTATACATGTTGCCACTAACCATAAACATGCAACAAGATACTGCAGTATTTTAACAGACTCTTTGGGACTTTAAAACTTACAGTAAAATGAGAATATATTCAGTTGTAATCAATCCCTTGTAAGGCCTGGAGTTAAGTTTCTATCATTTAATATGTTTTATTTTCAGTAACAACAGCCTGAAAGAGAGAATAGTCAGTGTGAGTTTCAAGGAGATTCATCTTGCTTGAGTAAAAACACACAGGCACTTATATTCTAACTGATACGAGACTTACAGTATTTGACCTAAACCGGTATGGAGACATGCCTTCCAAGGCTGTCTCTAAATTCTCCTCACAGGATCTTTGGAACGAAAACTAAGCCTGTCCTAATTGCCAGTGTCTCTGGGAAAGTAACCACGGAACCTTAGTCTCCACAAGGCTTTCAGGATCACATGTAATGTAACAATAGAGGTACGGGTTTGGAAAAACAGTCCTCCCCTAAGACTGGCCTCACAGATTAAACTTTTGGCAGGAGAAGATAGAGGCAAGGCCAGCAGGCAGCGAGCACAGCCACATTATACCAAGAAGCTTTGAGAAAAGAGAGTGTTTGCTGCACTATAACCTTAACCCTTAAACGCATGCCTCGGGGCTTTTGTGACCCGGGACTACATTATACCCTGTCTAACTTAATTTAATTAAGCATTCATCTATCTGGTTTTCCTGAAATTATTTGTTTTAATTTTTTTTATATTTTGCTGGATGCAAATCATAGCGGGTAATGTTTTCTTTCTGTTTGGTGGCCTTGTTGTACGCTAAGATAAGGTAAGATGTACTTTAATGTCCCTGTAAGGAAACTTGTTCTGGACTCACTGTTACTATGAATAAATGTTTGAATGATGAAAAACGTTAGCTATCATCAACAGTTAGTTAGGTGGAGGGTTTTAATGACAGTAGGTCTGGAAATGAATATGTACCTGAGGCTACTGAGGATGAGTAATGGACCCTACCTGTCCAGCACCAAACAGTAGCGATGGCCAAATGAAGCTTAGTGAAGCAGTGTCTTTATTTTCTGAGCCCACTAGATGGCACTCTAAGAGAAAGGCCTAAAGGCCCTGACACACCAACCAGATGGGCCGACCGTCGGCAGAAAAGGCAGTCTGACTGATCAGTCGGGTCCCCAAGGTCCAAAAAATGCCTCAGAACACACTGAGGCGACGCCGACTTGAGCGTACGCTCTGCGCGTAATACGTCTCCATAGCAGCAGGCGGCGCTGCTCTGTATTGTTTCCATTAACAGTCTGATTATTTCCCAGAAAATGAAAACCGGCAGCTGATTGGACGAACGCGTCACGTAGTTCTTTTTTCTCCGGAAATTCACAGCCAGACTGTCATGGCGGCTCGTTCAGAATACAATCTCATATTGTACTAAAATAGTTCACCCAAACGTGTTTCTGAAAACATTTTAAGCGAGAAATAGGCCATGCAGTTTCTGAATCTGTCTTCATTTCAGATCAACAAAGGTTAGTTTAAAAGATTTTCGTCAGATTTTGAGAGGCTCATCCACTCCCCATTTCCGGGGGAGTCCCGACTGCCCTCTCTCCGACTGAAAATGTTGGGTCGGCCCAAATGAAGTCCGACGGCACGGGACACACCGGACAGACTCGAGTCACCGCCCTTGCCAAACGGTCCGACGGCCGATTATCGGGCTGGTGTGTCTCCTCTCTAAGACGTTGCAATTCAGTGTATTCTCAACCCTTTGTTGAACAGAGAGCGCCATCTAGTGGGCTCAGAAAATAAAGACACTGCTTCACGAAGCTTCATTTGGCCATCACTACCAAACAGCAGACAAAGTTATTGCCTAGCTGGTGAACACAGTGGACACATTTCTTTCTCAGGAGCTTGTGGAGACCAAACTCAGAGCTAAAAGTAGAGTTTGCCAAATCAACGTTACGATGTGACAACGTCAATTTAAAGCATGTTACACTGCCCCAGAGTGGCCAGAAGAATCAATGAATGCAGATTTGAAACAAGGTTTAAACTGCAATCATTTTTTTTTTGGCTTCTTGAGTTGTTCCAGCAAACAGTTGCCTATTTACATATGGAGCAGACACATTCATTGGTTGGTGATAATTGTAGTAATTTAAACCACTGTTAATATATGATTAGTGCAGCTTTAATCAATGCATTAATTAGCCAATAATAATAATAATAATAATAATAATAATAATAATAATAATAATGATAATAATAATATAGCACACGTGCGTTTACCATAGACTGTATATAAAGATGGACAACACGTCTCCACTTCCTCCCACTGTACAACAGTGAAACCA
This sequence comes from Zingel zingel, assembly GCA_023566125.1. Classification (NCBI taxonomy): domain Eukaryota; kingdom Metazoa; phylum Chordata; class Actinopteri; order Perciformes; family Percidae; genus Zingel; species Zingel zingel. The sequence continues at coordinate 29,152,826 of CM042327.1, forward strand.
AAATATCCCAGATAGGGGCGCTGCCATCTTGTAATTTTGGAGCCATAGTCTGCGCAGTAGTGATCGAGAAGTGGAACGGAGGTATCCGAGTCCGGCCCATACACCCACCCGACCAAACGCGAGTCAACCACCGTTGTCAATCACGATGTTTTACCCCATTTATTAGCATTAAATAACTAACAGAACCCCAAACTTATCAGAAAAATCAAACATCCACGTGATCAGAACTACCTAAAATGACAAAAACCATCTCTGGGAAACATTTATTTGAGTGGTGCTTTGATTGGCCCATGTCCTATCTGCTAACATGGAAGGGGCGGGATTTATGACCTATACTATTAACCCTGGTGGGTACATGAGTGGTATTAACCCTAGTAACAGTGTAACTTAGTTTTAAGGGATTATATTATTTCAAGAAATCAACTTTTTCTCCATTAATATGCAAATGTAGGATTTAGCACAAAATTAGATCATAATTCACACCAGGATTATATGCGTGTCAAGAGTTTTTATGATGTGTCGCTGAGTTCTGTCAGTGTGTATTAAAGTACCTGTGCTTTCATGAAGTGACTTCTTATGTCAAAACGGTATGTTGGTATTAGTAGAAAAAATGTTAATGGTTGAAGGATTAAAGCTCGGGGAAACAAACAACAGGTTTCATGGCAGATAAATATCCCTTTTATTGAATTCTGCATCTACCCGGTTAAGGATGATTGAGCAACCTGCCGTGCTTATCCAGCAGTTACAAGCATCCACACTTGGGAGCTGGAAAACTCTAAGGGCACCTTGCTGGTCACTGATGAGGTAGGGGAACATTTGTCACTCACTCCCACCTCTCCTGCTCTGAAACGACCATCCAATCCGGTCACTCAAGAACACTCGTCTATCCTTCAGGCTACAGCTTACTCTGAGGACTGGCTTTACCTTCAGCTTTCGGACTGCATCCTTTACGACTTCTGTGCCTTTTGGGGCTTCAACCTCTGTGTTTCCAAGGAACTGGAAAGAGAACAGAAAGGCATACTATGATATGACAGCAACACAGCAAGGACAGATACTGTACTGTATATAGACGGTGTTTGGTGCACATAAAGATAACAAATAGGGGTGGGGAAAAAAATATACAGCATAGTATTGCGATATTTTCCGTGGCAATACTGTATCGATACACAGATGCCAAGTATCGATCTATTACTATATACGTGTTGGTTAGTTTGTCTGCTTGACAATCCCATTTTGCAGCAATAAAACTGTAGTGAGACGAGCAAACAGAGAAATGTATTGTTTTAGATAAAACATATATAAATAATTTTAAGTTGGAAAAAAGGTAATAAATTGCAATATATCGCAGAATATCGCAATATGTTTAAAATCGCAATAATATCGTATCGTGACATAAGTATCTTGATAATTTCGTATCGTGAGGCCTCTGGTGATTCCCACCCCTAATGACAAAGAGAGGATAGAAATGATTGTTATTCAGAAGTATGCATACATTGGACATGATAGACAATTATTTAATAAATCAGGCCAGTAGGAGTAAATGTGTTATCGTCCTTCGTTCATAAACTGCATAAAGAATGAAGTCCTTTACATTAGCATACCAATCACTGGTGACATTTCAGTCACTATCATCCATTATTTCTTATTCTAAGTTCAAATGAATGTAGATAACATTTGTATCAAATTGTCCATGCTGATATCCTTCAGAGACATACATTTACCACCTTTAACTTGCTTGGGTACCAAAGCATACGCACATGAGGAATATGCAATCACACACACACACACGTTTGTTTCACTATCTTTGTGGGGACCCCGTCATTGACATAATGCATTCCCTTAGCCCCTTACCCTAACCTTAACCATCACAACTAAATGCCTAACCTTAACCCTTACCCTCACCCTAACCATAACCTAATTCTAACCCTAATCCTAAAACCAAGTCTTAACCCTCAAACAGCCCTTTAACCTTGTGGGGTCCAGCATTTTGGGCCCCACAAAGCTGTGCAGACCCCACAAGTATACTGTATTCCCCGGTTTTTGGACCCCACGAATATAGTAAAACACAGACACACAAACAAACAAACACACACACACAAACACACAAGCAGCAGCACTTCTGCCAGTCTCCAACAGATGGAGCCATTAACCTTTATGCCTGAACATGGTGTTTTCCATCTGGCAGCAGCAGTAGTAGTAATTGTTCCAGTCACACACACTGCTTGAGTGGCTCCTGAGCTTAATGTGTGTAGCCTGTTAAATTATCAGACTTCGTAAACACTGGTGTCAGCCCCTTAAAAGGTTGGGAAAAACAAAATAACAATGTCTCCCACTGGAACTCAGCAAGCAGCTCAGACAGACATGGATTGCCTTGACGACACAACCGAGTCTGTGTGAAGCTTTCCATGACTTGGCTTTGCTAATGTCCATTTAATCTTGCAGCTCGGCTTGCAGACAAATTGGCTCAAGTATACAGTACATTTTTTTATGGAATAATGCAATACTTTATAAGCAATAGTCTGTTTTGGGCATTTAATGAACTTGTTACTATAACAGTGACCGCCCACTTTTTGAACAGCTCTGGTTGCAGATGTATTTTTCCCCATTCAATTTCTCAATAAGTTTAAAATGCTTGTATAAAAAGTTTTAAGCTTGGAACCAAGCCAGCCAGCTAAGAGATGAAAATATAAAATATTTGATTCGGCGCAAAAGAACATTTTGAAAAACGGCAAAAAAGGCAAAGGTACAATACTGTGTACATAAGCGATCATATACTTCAATGGTAACAGCTCCCTAGCCGTTCAAGGGTGCGTTAAACATTTCCATGGTAACAGTGGGCTCCACCAAGATAAGCAAAACAAGGTTGATAGCCTACGGACTTCTGGCTTCTACAGGTGCATAAAACCTTTGTTTTTTACATTCTCATAGCTCGTGGTCAGGCCACCTTGGATGGTTTAGACATTATGGCTAATAATCAAAAATCCTCATGGAGAAAATGAATGGGATTTTTACTTCCGGAACCACACTGATGAGCTCTATTCTGACATTTTGTGAAGCAATATGTTCATGCCAACATAAAAAAAACACTGATATAAAATAAAATGTAAAAAAAAAAAATGTAAAGGATTTTATAAAATGTATGTGTATTACAAATAACAGTCCGTGTCTACATGTAACCTTCAACTTCTTTCCACCTGTCAAAGTGCAATGAGGCAGGACAAACACCACCAAAGTAGCGGTTATCAATAGAGCCAGAAAACAGATTGAGGTTTTACACCAAGTGTCAGCTCTCTGCACCGGTGTGACAAATGTACTCCACACACTTAAGGACATGTCTGAGAGCGCCGCTGACAGATGCCCGGAATAGAATGGAGAAAACTCTCGTTCTTGACCAGTGCATTCTGGGCTGCGACTTGGGAGGTTTCACAAGGTAGACCAAGCTTGGAGGCTCATCCATCAATTGATACATGCAGCTGAAAGGCTAACCACCCCTGACCCGTAGTGACGACACACGCGTTAGCTTAAAGGGGAACGTGCACCCTCGGATGCAGAAATCTAACAAAATATGCACTTTATGTATGCCATGGTAGGTCTGAAATGTTAATTGAGATGACACAACGAGGAGTGAAAAAGGCGTTTCACCTCATTGTCTATGCACAGCTCACTCCTCCTGATTGAAAGATTCTATCAATTTTTGGACACATTCTAGTAAAGTGCAGGATCTGTGTCATGTACAATTCAAATGACTTCTAGATGTGATTTTTGATGATGGACACAGCATAGGCGTAGGTGTGTGTGTGTGTGTGTGTGTGTGTGTGTGTGTGTGTGTGTGTGTGTGTGTGTGTGTGTGTGTCGGGGGGGGAGGGGGATAATGTACATCTTAGCTAATATTAGAAGAGATAGATTTGTCCCCTCAAAAAATATTAACAACAACCACGAAAGAGCTAAAACATAAGCGTTTAGAGTGCCCAGATAGGTCAGTTGGTAGAGCGGGCGCCCATATATAGAGGTTTAATCCTCGACACAGCGGGCCTGGGTACGACTCCAACCTGTGGCCCTTTGCTGCATGTCATTCCCCCGCACTCTCCCCTTTCATGTCTTCAGCTGTCCTGTCAAAATAAAGGCCTAAAATGACCAAAAAATTATCTTTAAAAAAACATAACCATTCAATCCAACAATGAAGTGAATAATACAGGAGAATAATTTATGATAGTAATTTCCTTTATGTAAATAACGACATTTCCAGCAGAAATGTATGCAGAAAAGGCACAAATTGTTGCATAGAAATTAACCACAATGGCATGACGTGGTTAATTTCTATGCAACAATTTGTGCCTTTTCTGCATACATTTCTGCTGGAAATGGAAACTGGGGCCTGCCAGTTATAATGTCCCCTCCCCAACCCCATGTTTAAAAAAAATAAACTACGCCATTGGGACACACTGGTCCTACCAGTCGTGAGGTCAATAACACTTAGATTAAAAAGGTCAGCAGAAACTCATTAGAAAACACCAATAGCAGCTTCATACAACAGCCAAACACATGTGGAGAGCAGAGAAGAGAGAAGTGGCAGAGCATTGAATCAGATGGGCTACAGGAGTAGATTACAGTCTCTAATCTAATTGCACTTCATGAGAACATAAATCTGATTAAATTCAGAACAGGAAAAATAATAATAATACCTGGACTGACAAATCCTGGATCCTGGGATAAACACCAAACTGCAGATATGTCTGTAGAGGCTTGTGGTGTTGGAGGGTTTCTTAATGCATGTGGCCCCACGGTATAATTCTGGGCTGAAACTAGCAATTATTTTCATTACTGATTATAGGGCTGCCCCCTCTTAGTCGATTAGTTGAGTCATCGGTTGATTTGTTCTTAGTCGACTAAGATTTCTTTAGACGATTATTAATGTTGAATGACTTCTCTCCAAGAAACCCATGAGCACATCTCTGTTAAACACAAGATTTAAAGCAGCAATTAGGGTATAGCTGAACCAATTATCTGAATAATCGTCCGAAAATGTTACCGTTTTATTTTTTTGGGGTCATTTTTTGAAGCCCAGAGCCCCATTCTGCCAATCTGGTTCGAGCTTCTCCAATGTGAGGATTTGCTTCTTTTCTCAGTTTTTTTGAAATTGAAAATGAAATATCTTTGGACTGTTGGACTACAAAACAAACCACTTCCAGACGTCACGTTATTCTGACAGATTATAGAGTACTATAATCAGTTACTTGATTAAATGAGAAAACAATCAGCAGATTAATCGTTGATGAAAAATAACTAACAAGTTGCAGTCATCAAAGCATTACTGTTATTTCCAAAATCATAAGGATCATAATGCTCTTTACAGTTTACGAATAAAACTGTGGTTTTGAAATACTGAATACTTTACTTGTGTATTTTTCTTGTGGCCTTGGAAGTAGTCAGAGTTTAAAAGACAAGTCTAAAAATACTACTATTAACTTTAGGTAATACCCACCATGTGTATTGTTTTAAGCGCAGATTGTGAAATAGAGAGAACATGACCTCAGTGATCTCATTAGTAGCTACAGCGCTGCTTTCCACTATGTACCATGTCACAAATCATACTTCATCTAGGTTTAGTTCCACAAATCTGACAAAAAGGTAGTTTAGAAGTGCCATTAAATCAAAATGATTCAAGACACGGAAGATTGATATGACCTTGTTAATAAAAAAAAACTTCTGTATTTTCTTGAGGGATCCTTCTCTTCTCTAACTAGCTAGATGATGAATGAGACAATTACTTACTAACTGAGCTTATTTTTTAACAATTCTGAGTGCATTAAACCAGGGAGAATAGGCGAAGCACAGTCTCAGCACTTTGGCTGACTCATTCCCTCCAATTCCTTCAGTGATGAGTGGTGTACTCAGATCTCAGCTAATTTAGCCAGACAGGCAACTCATCAGTGAAAGCCGACAAAAAGCAGACCGTAAGGGAACTGACAGTATGGCTTTGATTTTAGAGATGTGTCCTTTGCCAGTTCCGCTTGTTTCTTTGCTGCATACAGTGAGGGAGATTCAGCAGTTTGGGGGAAGCTGTAGTTTTTGAGCTCTCCCTCAATTTCATCATAACATTTCAGAAGCTCAGGATGTAGGCTGATAGATCCATTGCCTTGCAGGAAAGAACGTTTTTGTCGAAACGAAGAAGAAAACCCGACTGACAGAGAAGTGCTCCCCAAAGTAGTTAGTCCTCCCTTCAAGATGGGTTTCTTGGATAAGTGAAAAAAATACTTTTGAATAAGTATTTTGTCGCAAGCCATGTTTCAAGTGTGCTGTTTCATTTCAACTTCCTCTCGTGTCAAGACCCCTTTTGGCTCCTTTTGACAGAAGCGTGAGTCACTTCACATAAACATCCCACGCTCATTTATGAATAAAAAATAAATCAAGAAGGCTAAAACAGAGAAAATCTTTTCAATTAAAGTTTGACTTTCCTCCATCACAGCACTGAGGCAAAACAGTTGCTCCGGAAGATAAATACTAGAATATATATATATATATATATATATATATATATATATATATATATATATATATATATATATATATATATATATATAAATAATGGATGGTTAAATTGGGCCGGGGCTCAGCCCCTGCACATAAGCCTGCTCGTTTGTGTCCGGATGTGCCTGCTTGCAGTCAGTTGCCTACTGGAAATATGTCACATAAAATGTAATGAAATTGATGCTTTTGAAAACATGATATTTCTGACAATAAATGAAAGATTTTTGAAATGGCATGTCTATTTTGTTTCGGCGGAGCTGAGATGAGAACAATCGGAACACGGCAACAGCACGCGCAGCACCGCAGACAATTCACCACTGTGGGTAAACTACATAACGCCTTTAGTGTCTACCTCGGTAGGATTAACAGATGAAATGCCTTCTCCTAAAGCTAAAAACTCCGTTCGCAACGGTGGAAGCCCGGTGCTCGGAAGCTCCAACGGCTGCTAGGAGTTCATGTCGCTGACCAAGCCGTTGAACCAGTCCTCGCCGTCGCGCGCGCGTGCTTGTGTGTGTGTGTGGTAGTAGTAAAGAGAGAGAATGGGAGAAGGAAGTTTGTGTGAGGTGGACCTGGCCACCACAGACCCAAATCTTGTCAGCTGTTGCTACTGTCATATGCTGCACTGTCTCTTCATGTGGCACATTATGTTTGACACATTGTATGGGTCACTTCTTTTATCATAAAGGTAATACAATGTGTAATCAAGTGATGACTGATTAACAGTAATGTAAATGCTAAATGCCCTAATACCTGTTGATACTACAACAATGCAAAGTATAGGCTCTTAAACTTGTAGTTTTGCACATATCATGTTAGACTCAATTTCTCCATTTCTTTGCACAAAACTCTCCAGAAAGTGCCATTTATTGGTTTATTTTTCAAATTATATATATATATATATATATATATATATATATATATATATATACACACATATATAAATTGGTGCCTTCTAGGCCGAGAAAAGCCAGGAAATGTGTTTTTGGCTCATGTGGATCAAAGACACCAAATCCCAGAATGCACTTGCTTCGCTGCTCTGAGTCCACTCCCAAGCCACGCCTACCGTTTACAGACAGACAGACAGACAGTGACGGTCAACTCAATTCAACTGTGTTTTATTGTCATTTCAACCATATACACGAAACAACGTTTCACAGTGGCTCAAGTGGTTACACAATTCAAATATAAATTATTTATATTATTAAAATGTTATTATATGCCATGCAAATAATAAAAGCCTGGCACAGGTGGCCGGCTAGCGTTAGCTTTCCACCTAGCTCCAACTCCTACCCTCGTCCCGCACACCACTGAAGATGTCCCCTTACCGGCTAGTAATGTATCCCGGTGGGACATGTGTGCGGTAGTTTGAATGGACATAACTATTGTTCTAAAATTTCCTTCGGGATGAATAAATCTATCTAACAGTTTCTGCTGAGAAGCTAAGCGATGATTTAAGATGGCTGACACTCGTTTTTAAATTGGCAATCTCCGGACAGTCCAACCCCCTATGGGCTATGCGGAAGTAGCTCCTAGTACTGGCTGTAGTCCTTTGCCTCTGGGCAAAAATCTTCCGATGACGCAAAAATCGTCGTTTTACGTCATCGGAAGATTTTTTTCCAGACCCAAAATACAGAGATCTCTGGTCATTCAAAAATACTACTGTGTTTCTGCTGATACAAAGCTTAATGCTAAATCGTGAAGTATCCCTTTAAGCAAGACAGCTGCAGTCAGCAGCGGTGAAACAAGCTGCAATGTAACGTTAATGGGAAATTGTGCACTTTAAATATTTGTCCACTAAAGGTGCATGTTTTGTCGCTGACATGCTCAGATTATTATTCTTAGTGTCTGACAACATTATGGAAATGATCTCTACAGAAATAGACATGTTTTATGAAGAGTAAGATCTTTTTTGTTTAACATTAAAAACAGCCAAACCCACCAGACTCCACTTAAATAAACAGTAATTTTTTTCATCATAAAACACACTTCATTCAAAGTCTACAAAAACAAAATAAAACTATCAAAAGACGTCTTGGTTTGTCTTTTCACTGTTGCAACAATCACCACTCGGGTTTGGTTGAAATTAACCCTTAATTCATCCATTTACATGTACAAATATGCTGGCTCTATAGACGCTAAAAGTTTGTAACCTTTTCTGGTTCAACAAAAATGATCTTACTCTTTACACACTTACTGCACTTAGTACACTTACAATAACAATCTGAGCCACAAAAAGAGAGATTTTGTTTTGTTATTTCACTTTGAATACTAGTAAAGCCTCTCACCATTGTTTAACAGCAAAATGGCCCTCTGGTCTTTTTTCTGTGTTAATTTTTTTACAGTCACAAAGCTCTGCAACAGTCAGAAACATACCTTGGCATTGTAGGGGATGTAGTGCTTGGCCAGTGCTTCTGGGGTGTGCATCCATGATTTATCTGAAATGATACAAAGAGCTCACTTAATAAAGCAGTCTGAATCAATGGTCTCATCTAATAAGATATGTCCGACACAGTGATGGGAGTAACGCGTTACAAAAGTAACGCAATTACAGTAATGTATTCCTTTTTGCTGCAACGCAGTAACATAACGCATTACTGATAACATTTTGGTAATATTATACCTGTACGGACAACATCTATGTCCCAACAGGTAACGGTACGTCAGCGCGGACAGCAGTGTGTCCGAGCAGCTTACAGATAGAAACATCTTGGGAACTAATGTTTAGGCTTGCTACACCTAATATCATTAGCCTACATTTTATCAGCGGGGGAAAGTAATTATACCATAATTCAATACAATTGTATGGTACTTTTAATTAAGAATTTTCATTTTCTCCCACTTTATACTTCTACTCCACCACAATTCAGCGTCAAGTAGGCCTATAGTACTTTTTACTTTACTATTTATTTTATAGCTTTAGTTACTTAACAGTTAACTTTTAATATAATTTAATTTAATATTTTATGTGCCATTTTATATTATCGGGGTGCAAATGTTCCACCAAAACAAGTTCCTTCCTGAGACTATTTAGCAGAGCCACCGTCACTGCGTCTGGAGCTTAGCACCGCCCACTTTTTAAGCAGGCAATGAAAGCCATTAGCGTGGTGTTGGTGTGGACGTCACAATGGCTGGACGATGATATCACTCATCAGACCAACAGTAACGTGTACTTGGAACCAAGGTTGACAAGATAAAAAAAAAAAAAAAAAAAAAAAAAAAAAGAGGAGACTGGGATTCCTAGAAAGTTTTGTGCTTAGTGATACACATTGAGAGAGGTAGTTGTGTTGTAGTTAGGCCAGGTGCCGGAAACAGTGTCAGTGATAATTAACACTAGGGCTGCACAATATATATACTGTATATATATATTTTTTTATCATCATTGGGATATCAACTTGCGCAATAAACACATGGCGAAAAGCTGCGACATATCGCGAAAGACACTCAGAGATCCTTTGTGTTAGTCGAAAGAAAATATCAGTTGAAAACTGCACTTTCAAATGTAAATGCCATTTTATTTTTAGTGGTGCCTTTTATACATTCAATTAAAGTTCAATTTGTTCAATAAAAGAATGTTGGACATGTTTTCATTTGTTTTAATTCAACAAGCAAGTTGTTTTTTGGCAGAATACGGAGAGTAGCAGTAATACAAAACTGAGCAGCCTTCTATTTCTCTTTATTTATCGTTAAGTAATGTTGGTATAGCGTTATTTAACAATGTTATGGCATATCGCATCATTTCCTCATATCGTGCAGCCCTAATTAACACAGAATCAGTCTTTGAAGATCACACCAACACAAAATGAGCAGTGGGTCAGA
>CM042327.1:29170669-29210669 GCA_023566125.1 Zingel zingel
ACTCACTCACACTAATAACACGTTACAGTATATCTACCTTTCATCCAGATTCAACCAAATTTAAAGTCCGCTCCTTTCCTTTATGTTGCATATTGGCAGTTGCGGCTCTGTACTCAAGACATTATTATCCAGATTCTAGGAACTATCAGTAATACAATAGGGCTTTTTGTTTTCTCTGAAACCCCCTGGCCAACTGTCTTTAGCTTCACATCATCCGCACTGTTTTTTGTACTTCTTTAATCCTGTTACCTGGAGACCTACCATAATGAAAAATAAGACTTTAAGACGTTTCTAAGGATCCGTGGGAACCCTGTCTGACAGTAAAAACAGAATATTATAAAGGTTCACGATGGTAGGGTTACCATTGGATAAAGTGTTCAGGCTTTTGTGTCAAGCTCCTGTAAGTTCATCTAATGCCACTTCTCTATTACGTTGCAAAGATCTTGAAAGGGTTCACTCAATTAAATGTGTAGATTAAATGCAGAACATTTTGCTGGTCAGTACAGGGCCCATTCAGGGCTATTATGGATTACATAAGAGCCAGAAAAGGAAATGCTTAAAGGATCATGGACAGGGTCATAGGGCTTTATAAGCCAGCATGGTCAGAGCAGACATTCAGGCAATTGCTCACATACTGTAATGATCTGGACTTTCCTTTTACACCAGTGTCCTTCCAATCAGACAGGCATTAATTACATTTAGGGGATCAATGTATCTGGCCTAAGTGTAATATTTACAGGGTACCTTTGCAGGTAACCGAGCATAATTTACACTGTATTTATACTGCCCAGTAAAGCCATGAGGGAATTAAAAAGCCTGTGTCCTTAGCATCTAATTTTCTGTATGAGTGAGTTTTGTTGAGTCAATCATATTGATAAATAGAGGACATCTCACTTTGATAAAAAAAAAAAAAGTTTAAAAATGATGTGTTCACAATCCAGATGAATAAGTCCCTGTAACCATAACAAAATGATCCCTGCAATCATGTTCTTTGGTTTGGTTTGACCAGCTATATCATACTGTACCTACTGACAACAATTCTGAAATGAGTCACTGTTGGAAAGTGAGAAAATAAACATGGAAAATAAAATTGGTTCTTCATTTTGTTCCAGCAATTGAATAACACACAATAACAAAAACAGATTCACCATGAATAAACTTGAAAAAATATGTCTCACAAAGATACCTAAGTATAGCTCTGTTTCCCGCTGCTGTAAGATAATTTAGGGCAACTGGTGCACTGTCTTTGTCTACTGTATAAGCCTCACAGTGCATCGGGCCATTAGAGCCAAGCTATTCTTCTGCATTAACATAACTAATCTTCAGCTACCTTCTGTTGCTGTGACATAATTGTAAAATAGGTTTCATTGCAGTCAATCAGCTCAGATATGATGCAGCACTTTACAGTGACCTGCAATGAAATGAACCCAGGTTTCTGCAGTTAGATAACAGATACAGCCTGTGGATTCAGTGTGTGCTTCCAATCACTGACAGAATTAATAAGTCTGGGAGTTTGCAAATACATCACCAGGACACGATTGTGACTCTATAACTGGACAGTCAACTATGTTTCCTCATTTTAACTGTTAAAGTCCAAGTTCTACAGCTACTTTGTAACCTTTGTATGTTGTTGCACTGTAAAACAGCTAAACTATATCGGTACTTAAATATGTAAGGGATAAAGTAGAACGTGATCCGCCAGAGTCTATGATCAGAACTCTGTCCATGGCAACAGCCTGTTATACATAGCAACGGTATATTATACATAGTAACGGTCTGTTATACATTGTAATAGTCTGTTATACTTAGCAACGATCTGTTATTCTCAGCAAGCAGTGCCCCTTCACTCAAAAATGTGTTTAGCCTATTGTTCCTTAACTGTGATGTTTGATCTCCACTGGAAGGCTGTTTTCATATTCTTCTGGTGAAGGTGGAACGCTAAATCTCTGTTTAACATGTGAACAGCAACATACAATATTATCTTGTGACATCACAACTAGCTTTGGAAGTTAATCTTACAACATGCAATACATGGTGTGGAAACTTGAAACGTCAAGCGCCGGACGGAGGCACGGCAAAATAGCCTCGGGAAGGAACTTGTTTTGGTGGAACGTGTGTACGTTCAAAGGTTGTTTTAGTCGTGCAACAGAAAACTCAGATTGGACAGATAGTCTAGCTAGCTGTCTGGATTTACCCTGCAGAGATCTGAGGAGCAGTTAACCATAGTCCTCAGAAATCAACCGGAGGTTAGAATTCCAACACAAAGAAAGCATTAGGTAATGGAAATCCGGCCAAAAAGAAGGACATACGGCGGGATTTCCGGCAGCAACGGGGTAATCCCTGAAGTGGAAAGTCGTGGATATAGACTGTAAACCACCCAGACCTCTCAGCTGTCTCCAGAGTCTGAACTAAATATAGATAAGCAGCGATCCGTTTTTCTGCACCACATATCTGGAACAAACTCCCAAAAAACTGCAGGTCAGCTGCAACTCTCAGTTCTTTTAAATCAGGGCTGAAGACTTTTCTGTTCGACGGTGCCTTTTATAAGTAATTGTTCATGCACTGTAACCCTTATTATTATCATTTCATAGCTGTCTTATTCTATTTTAGTTGTTATTATATTCTCTTTAACTGCTCTTTAATGTTTTATATAAAGCACTATGAAATGCCTTGCTGCTAAAATGTGCTACACAAATAAAGCGTCATTGCCTTGCCTTGCCTATATTAATGAGGTTAGACTAAATATTAGAAGCACCTCTCGTTATAAGCCAAAACAATTCAACAGCACCACAAACTACAGCCACTGAAATGACCATAGAAAAAAAAAATTCAATATAACAACCTTCATGAAGGTAGGATTTATTCAGGGCTGTTGTATTCATTTCAGCTAGGTGTATCTAATAAACAGATGTGAATACTATACAGTATTTAGAAGGTCAGGAGCTGCCAAGTCATGCAATCACTTTAAGAGACGTGTCAAACTCAAGGCACGCGGGCCAAATCCGGCCCCTCGCGGATTTGGATCCAGCCCGCAAATCAATTTAGATTCCCAATACATTTTGGCCCAGCTAGATGTGCGCCAAAACAAAAAGATGAGAAACAGTTTTTCAAACTGTGATTACGCAACACTCAAAGCATTTAGCAGATGTGCTGACTTTAAACTCAGAAATTCCCACAGAACCAGAGAGTTTACATATTCAAACCTGTGAAACAGGTTGTTGTGAGTTGGGTAGCCTCCTTTGACAAATGTCATCACAATGACTGTTTTCCTTGACTTGCTAAACTCTGACTTTTTTAGGGCAAAAATATAAGACTCTTTCTATTAAATAAAAGCATGCCAATAAACTATACATGTCTGGCCCTTGATGTGATTCTCTTTTTCCATTGTGGCCCTTGGTGAAACTGAGTTTGACACCCCTGCTATAAGAGGTCACAGTAGGCTCCGTTATTGGTACAGATCTTATATGAGTTCTGTAGTCCCTAACTGCTGCTCTGTGGCTCACCAAAACTCTGTCCAACTATTCAGGGAAAGTCACATCCAAGAGCATGAGGCAATAAACAGAGGAGATAAAAATGATCAAGATCTCTGCTGGCTTTACCTGCTGGACGTGATCACGTCCACAAAACACAGGCAGACACAGATAAAGTGGGAGGTAAATCAGTGGAGTGGGCCTGTTGTCAGTGCCAGCCTTCACTCCCACAGCCAAGAGAAGCCGGAGCACTCAGGAGACGTACAAAACATTAGCAAGGCGTAGCCGCTTTATACACAGTTGTTTAACTATTACAAATTCAGAAGTAAAAGAAAAGAATGAGAATCAAGCTGGAACCATCCTGCAGCATTCATCCAAACCACCCTTGTGTATTAACACTAAAACCGCCATAGCCAAGGCCTTTAACTTTGTGGTTAACAGATTTGAATTAATCCATCTTGGGGAAGCCACTGTATTTTTCTCTCCTGCCCTGACTTTTCCAAAAATGCCTTTCCACACATTCCTATATTGGCATAATGATAGAATAACATTTATTCTAACGTTTAACGATTGTTTTTCACAAAAAACACCCATTATTTATTAACGTTAGTACTCTCCTCCGCAGCCAAAAATGACGCATTTGCACGATGGCCGTACACGCCCACTGAGACAATAAATGGAACATAGAAACTGATTTGCATGCCAATATTCACTCACATGCACTTATAATCCCACTAAGGCATGCAGGCCCACAGTAGTCATCCTTGCATATGTGTAAAATAACAGAAATGAAAGCAAAACTAATCACACTTTCTGTCCGACTATAAAAGCTGTGTGCTGTGTGTGCGCCAAGCACTATAATAATAATAATAATAATAATAATAATAATAATAATAATAATAATATCGGGAATGCAATTTATGTGAGTCATTTCAACAAAATACTAACTTTTCTAAATGGTTTTATTTTAATTGGCTGGTGTGGATGTAGGCGATCAGACGGCAGGTTGTGTGTTGAACTGGAAGACTCATATAGACAAATATAAATGAGGAGGGAACTTTCGGTCGTTCCTTCCTCAGACAAAAATTGATAATGTAATCATTTGCAGCGGGATTATGTTTGCTATTTAGTTTACATGACAAAATACAAATGCTGCAATTGATTATGAATTTTTCAGCATTTGTTTCATGCTAAGAGTATACCAGTTTTCCGTAGGTTCAGGCTGGTAAATAAGCTACCTGAGAGACAGAGGCCCTCATTTATGAAACGTGCGTACGACCTAAAACAGGCTTAGGATGGGCGTACACCGATTCCTACGCAAAGCTCGGCATTTATCAATTTGAACGTGAGCGTAGGTTGCGATAAAATCTCACGTCTGGTCTGAACTCGTGTACGCAAGTTTTGGAGTCAGTGTGGACTTGCGGTGCAGCATATAATCAGTTTAAAAGGAGAAGGAGAAGTCATCAGTTGATCACTTATCAGCAATGGCAGATATGGCTCTTTTAGAAGACCTCTATTCGCCGGTACAACAGTCAGTGCACATGTACGCGCACAAGCCACAGTGGAGCGCTCCATCGGATTGATTAACAGGATGTTATTCAACGCTTTTAAAAGGTATAGTGTTATGTTTGGCAATGATATTCAATACAGGAAACATGACGATGCACAACATTTTGATTTATTCTTCAGGTTTTCGTTTCTCTTTTAAAGGTTAATGATCACAAGTGAACGATTTATTTCTGCCATTGACCGAGTTATTTTGGCTCGTTTTTCCAGCCCCTCTGCTGTCAGGAGACAGGCTCGGGGGTGGTGGTCCAGCACGGGGGGCGGAGGACACACGCTCTCCCTCACAGCTGTTGCCTGGCTCTGACTCATGAAAAAAACACGAGTAAAATAAAAGACACTGCATAAACTCCGCTACTGTGTGTTTATTTAAATATAGTAGGCCTACACCATGTAGGCTTAAGAGATTGCAACATAAGCCTGTATATTACTATTAGGACTATAGCATATGTATGTCAAGGATGTATAAATTAAATAAACTTCAGCTCGAGTCCGATTTACTATGGCAACTGTTGACCGCATCTCTTTTCATTACGCATTATTTCTACAGCCTTTACTACCAGTTTTCAGGCTGCCAAATAGTACACACATTAGTGCAAATGAACCTAAGATAGCAGAGTTTCAAGCTCCACCTCTGAAAAGTGCAGCTTCTTAGCCGGATTACGTCTCGCCGTGTCGTAAATTGTCGGGGCGAGGCCTCAAAGCCGAGAATATATTGGGGCGTGATATTTAAATTACGATCGTTTCCAGCCGCTGCATTTATCAATGTACGACCATTCTTACGCTCTGATTGGTGTGATACGAGCGTTTCATGGATCACACGTGAAGCCTGTCGTAATAGGATATCTGCGCTCATATCTGCGCTGGTTTCTACGATAAGTTGATAAATGAGGGCCAGAGAGTGATGAGGCGTTAAAGACTCATCAGCACAAACAAAACTCTCGAGCATCGAATTTAGAGGAAATAATGTAGTACTCCTAAAAGGGTCTGATGGTTCTAGTCTGAATCGATAACTCAACAAAACATGTACAAATGATAATGGAAGGGAGCAATGTTAACAGCATCAACAACACAAGGCAATTTTCCTCTTTTTGGACGTGGTAAGAGTTCAGCAGAGGCTGAATAAATTGCTCTAATGTGTGTCAGATCAGTAGCAAGTAAAACCTTTGTTCAGCCCATGTGGGAGCTGGTAAGCAGCAAAGCTGCAGATCAAATGATATTTCCGACTATTGGGAACGTTTTAATCCACAACTCCAGTCAAATTTGGGAAGAAACTGAAAAAAGTTGTGTTTTCAAAAGGAACCAAATCATTGCATGATGAGACAAGAAGCAACCTTCCAGACTGGTCTAAATCTATTCTAGCATGATTCACAGTCCTGCCCATAGGAACAATTATTGCACTATGCATCTTCTTATCTTCCTCATCAGAGCATTTTCATTAGGAACAGTTCAAGATACCAGCTAATTCAAACATCGATTCAAACCTCATAGGCATTTGTTCAGATTTGTGTATTAAAATCTTTGGAGGATAAACTCTGAAGTGACATTTAATCTGTTCGCCAACATTAATTTAGTTAACAGGAAACTTGGAATACTGAGGTCCACTGAGCATGCATGCCTGGAGCTAAATATACCGTGTACACACATGAATGCCTCCAGATATATATATTTTTTGTATATCATGGTTCATTGGTTCAAATTATTACACGTTTTATCTTTCCTGGAGGGAAAAGGCTCGGGTCATGCTATCTGTTGTGGACCTTTTGGCACCGCCTGCCTCCGACTCACTGTAACAACTGTTGCAGAAATTAAATGTAGCCGAAGCCTAAGGGTCAGGCCTCTGTTGCTGTGAGATATAATAGTGCATGGTGGAGGTCATGGTGAAAAAGGCTTTAACACACTTTTATGGCAGCTGGGTGAATGGATGCAGCGTTTGCAGTTCCTCACAGTTGCAAAGAGATGGACAGTGT
This sequence comes from Zingel zingel, assembly GCA_023566125.1. NCBI lineage: Eukaryota > Metazoa > Chordata > Actinopteri > Perciformes > Percidae > Zingel > Zingel zingel. The sequence continues at coordinate 29,177,673 of CM042327.1, forward strand.
GTGCTAGACTGTCTGGGAGAATTTGTTTAAAAGAACAGTTTACTGTGTATTTAACTGTCCTTCCTTTTCGCAGGGACCCTTATTATCTGTCTGCTGCCAAAGCAAACTTTGAGATTGTGCCTAGTTTTAGCTACAATTTACTTTTTTTTTTTTTTTTGTATGCAAATGCACAGCCGAGGTATCAGCTGAGATTCACAGAAATAAAAACCCCAGTTAAAATGAAAGGAATGGAGCCATTTCCATTACGCGCAATCAAGGGGAAATTTAATGTGAGGTGAGATGGGACTATCTGCCCTTCCTGATCACCATCTTTAGCCCCTAAAATAGAGGACTTAATAGGAAAAAAAGTGAATTATAACACCCGAAACATCATTAAAGCCCGCCGCACCACCTGGGCCCCAGACACTTTGCTCAACGGCGTCCAAAGCTTCTTTTCTGCAGGTCTGATGATTTACACCGGAGGGAGCGGGGCAGATGGTGGTAAACACATCAAGCTGTTTCACAAACTGCGGTCCCGAATAACTTTTCCTCTGCATTTGGGCAGGGTCACCTCGCTGCAGAACGCTGCAGAGTTGTCACAGCCACGTATGCAGTATGCATATGATGCAATTGCTTTTTTATTCTGCTTGTATTGACGGTTCTGTTGTCTTTCATAGCTTTTATGGAAATGACTCATTTGCCATTTGGGCTGTTTGATGCAGCCAGTGTCGGTGGAACAGCCTTTGATGTTGCACAGTATACATGACTTTTGTCTAAACTAATAATAATCAGCCAGAATAATAAACATCACAATGGTTTTGTTTTTCATTCAGAGCTTGTCCTGCCAAAAGAATGAATGGGGCTACAATGAAATTACAATTGGATTAAAGACAATTCAAATCCTCAAGTTCAGATGCTGTGGATTCATTAAACAGATACAAGATGCATTGCATGAATTTCTGTCATCTGATAGGAAGTCCTTCCAGAAAAAAGTTTTTTTGTGATTGTTGTGGGCAAAAATCCTTGATTATGCGGCGCGTTTTTTTTAAAAATGCGATGGAATATGCGGGATATTTATGCAGTTTTATGCGATGAAATTGCGGGAACTTGCAAAAACTGCGGTTTCATCATGGCTTCATCGCAGCGTTTGCAGCTATTCGATGATGTTCACGTCGCGTAATTACGTCACTTCATGACGTTCCCATGGCCACAGGGGAAAATGGCTGCTCTTGTGTGAAGTAAACGCAACATTTTTCAACTTTCTGCTAAGATATATGTGACTTTTTTGCAACGGAAATGCGGGGATTATGAAATCATGCAAGCCCCGCATATTTTGCGCAGAAATCGGCAATTTATGTGGCGAAAGTGCGGCGTATTTGAATAAATATGCGGACTTTGGCTGTGCATTGAATTATGCGATCGCATAATCGCGTTTTTCTGGAGGGACTGGATATGTAAGAAAAACTAAAATCTTGATGAAGATACGAGAAAAACCGGCAGTAAGTGAGGGCTTCATCCAAATTGAGTCCTTAATCTTTGCCGTGGAGTGTACAGATATTTCATTTAGTTCTTGTTTCAGTTTTTGAACAGAAATACTGAAAGGAAATGCCTGGAGTATCCTAAAGGTGGTACTCCAATGGGTTATGAGACTCACAAGTCTGTACAACGTCAAAATTACAGCACCAGAGGCCCAAAATGACTTTTAGATTGTAGTATGGGCTTTAAGCTCCAACAACACTTGATCCTACATTTTCCTTAGTGCAAGTGGGCAGCGCATCGTCATCATCTGGGTTATTTTTTCAAACTTTAGAAAGCTCCTCTAGCCACAGAAGACATTAGCCAACTGTTTTCACAGGCTGAGTAGTACTCCTTGTTGCGAGTAACCTTAACTTAATGTGTAAAATTAGGGCTGTCAAAATAACGCGTTAAAAATGAATAACGCCGATTAATCCATTCCATATTGACGTTTGACCCGGAGCTGTTCTGGCCACCATTGGACTGTAAAATGAAGGAGGGAGACGAGAATGTGCTGCCTGGATCATTAATTGGAACATTTACTTGTAAAAATCTTCTTCCTGCCAACCCTGGCTAACGAAATCTGGTGCCACTGATATGTCTGCTCTTCTCTCTGATGCTCTGAAGACGATACAGGCAACACAAACACCGCTGCACGTGGCGCTAGTTAACACTATACTCGACAGCAGCTAACGTTAGCCTACCGCTAGCTAGTAGCTGGATTAAACATGGTTAAAATGCTGACAGCTAACGCTAAACGGTGTAATGTTAGACTGTGTTTTAGCCGTCAGAAAAACAACACAGACGGTGCGTTCAATGAAACTGGTAAACTACAGCCTTGTGGTATCATTTGAAGTTATTGTAAATGTCCTTTTCCCATCTGGTGGTTGTTTTTGTCGTTCAACAGCAATTTACTAGTGAAATAAGTTATTGTTATTGTTATACATTATTATTAAATCATTTAATTTCGACCATATGGCCTTAACAATAAAAAAGCCCTTCTTTAATGGCACCAACTGTTGTTTAGTACACTTTTTTTTTCTTTTCTTTTTTTACTTTCTTAAAAAGTATCGGTTCAGGCACTGTTAATTATGTATGCGATTAATGTCAAGAGTATGTAATTAATTAGATTATTTTTTAATCGATTGACAGCCCTAGTTAAAATAGTTGGAGTGCCCTTTAAAGTGTGCAATGTCAACTAACACTTAGGTGGCAGAACACTACTGTAAGAAAACTGTGTTGTTGCAAAAACAATTAAAAAAAGAGTGACAAAGAGAGATTGTAGTTTGTCCAACGACGTCTATAAGAGTCTGTGCAGCCTGTGGCACTGTTTTACCTAAAACAGGCAATGCTTCTTTCTATAAGCCAAATGAGCACCAGTTATTTCTGCTCACCTTTTTTCCTGTTGAAGGCGCGGTTCATAGTGAAAAATGTGCGTCTCAGAGGTCCCTCCGGAGTATCTGCCTATATTCCACCTGGAAAAGCAGCAGGGAGAAATTAGTTAAAAATGGCTTTTTTTCCCCCTCAAGCCTTCACTAAAACAAACACTCTGAAGTATTTTTTCTGTGAAATACCCCCAGCCTCTGAGAGTGAGGCAATGTTCAGCTGTCAGAATGTGTTCCCATTACACTCTCGGACCATCTGAATTACAGTTGTTTACCAATGGGCCACATCATACTCATAATCTGTGGATGTTGTCATCGTAATCTTGTGGTGTTGATAACAAAGTACTCACTGTCCGTTCTGGTCTAGAGCACTGAACATATCCAGGGGATGCAATCAAGTAATAGTGTTGCACAGTAAAATATAACACTGTTTACTTTTTATTCCCTGTGGTGTTATTTTCTAATCTTTCCAATAAAGCTAGGGCATATTTAAAGGTCCCATATAATGCTTATTTTCAGGTTCATATTTGTATTTTGGGTTTCTACTAGAACATGTTTACATTCTCTAATGTTCAAAAAACACATATTTTTTCTCCTACTGTCTGTCTGAATATACCTGTATTCACCCTCCGTTTGAAACCCTCCGTTTTAGCGCCTGTCTCTTTAAGCCCCCTCCCAAAAAAGACCTGTCTGCTCTGATTGGTCAGCAGTGCCTGGGTCTTCTGCATCTGCACTTTCAGAGTTTCTACACCCTCATTGCAAATGGGGAATGACTGTAAAGGCACTTTCTACCTATATAAAGTATAGTTGTGACATCACAACCGTACGGAAGTCCTGACGCCTCGTTTAAAAAGGCACCGTTTATGAATACGGACTACGTGCTTCTCTCTGTGGATTGAGCATTGTGATACATTTTACAGTATTTGACACCTCGATGTGCCTTTTAATCAAGAAAAAACATTTTTCACTTTTTACAATATGGGATCTTTAAGAGCTTCAACTGTATCACCAATACACATCCAGCTACACAGTAACAGAGCACAAAACCTGAAAACTAAACCCATGAAGTTTAGTCATCATCAGAGATGCCAATGTTGACCCGTGAGTGTTTTGTTACAAATAGTCATCTCCAGATTTCTGTCAGTAATAAAATGATCTCACAAAAAACTGGTATACATCATTATTATAGTCTGGGTAAAGTGAGAGATGAATGTGGGCTGTGGCCAAAATCTGTTTTTCTTCCTTCTTTTAAATGAACTGTAGTCACAGCAGTGCAGCCTGGTTGTGTATGGCTACCAAGTGGTGCAACTGGTAAAGTACATTGACAGTACATTACAGAAAAGGTGCTATTTCTTTAACAAATCTACCTCCACAGCATCTCTAAAATGTGACACTTTGCTTTGACTGCTTTCATGCTTTTGCATCAATTCCCAATGGGAGTTCAGCAATCTAGAGTGACTGCAAGGACAAACTGTCTAGGACTAGGTAGCTTTCAGCCTGCTCCACAATCAATATTATTCACTCTCTTACTGTGGAAGAATATGCAAGGCATGCCGCATAACAGCTATTTCAATCTTTGACTTTGCAAACAAATTAACTTGTGACTGGGTAATCTAGAAAATGAATTGAATTTTTCCATCTTTGGCATTTTCCATTTATCAAGGGAAGCCTGAGCTATTACACATTTTTAGTGGATGGAAAAATAAATCCTGCTCTCATGCCTTGGAAACAAACTGGCAACATGATGTGTCCAACAACAAACTGCTACAATTTTTTGAAACAAGGTTTGATGAATGAAAACTGTGAAAGCTTTCATCCTATAAGATCTTTTGGATCTGGGTAATCACATTATAAAAATATGTCAAAAATGTAGTTAGTAAACATAAATAAATATTAGTAAATATTCTCCCTTATGTATTTATACCAACAATATACCAACCTTAAACTGGTGTTATAAAACGTGATTCCTTGTATGTGAAATTAAGAAGCATTCTAGTACATTGGTAGGTTTAAAATCAAGTCCTAGAGAGGTATAACTTCACACTAAGGCATACATGGATTAGAAGTCTTCATGGTTCCAAATGTTGGACATGATCTGGAACACAACTCCGTAAAAACAGACCCAAACTTTATGTTCATATATTCATTTACATTTTCATTTTTTACTCATTTGTTGTTTCTCGGTCATCTCCAACTGGCAATGGCCATGGTGTCTAGAACAGTGCAGCTGCAGGCTCCCGGTAAGCTAACTTTATGCTGTGTCTTTTGAAAAAAAGAAGAGAATCGCCAATCCTGCTTTGATTTTGATAATCAAAATTGAAAGCTCATTTCCAAATCATGACACCTCTAGTACTGTACTACCTAGGTGACTTCTAATGTTGTAGCTACATGTATCAACAATTGTCAACTGTATTGGATCACCTGTATTGACACCACATTTTAGATGGCTGGTTCTATAGCCTCTCTCTCTCTCTCTCTTTCTGTTGGTGTTTCTTGCCATAAATCTTAGCTTGTTACATCACCCGCCACTGCAACAAACTCTGAGGAAGATTTTGCTGCGTGGTGCCTTTTGTGATGCACACACACCAATTATGACTGTGACAAAAATGATGCCATTCAGAAAATGAACTGTTGTAAAAGGCATTATCAACCAATAGTCCATGGGGCTATAGATATAGATTAGTGATGGGAGAAGCTGGTGACAAACAACCCATCCTTAAAAAAAAAGATCTATGACAGAGCTCCAATTATGTCGGATTTTGCCTTAAACAGGCACCGCGGTGATAAGCAACTGTCTCTTTAAATGGAAAAAGAAAAAAAGCCCTTAGCTGAAGACTGTAGATAATAAGACACCGAATGATATATGGGACATAATTGAGGGAAATGTAGTTTGCGGATACAAATACAATGTATGTGGGTTCTCACAGTAAGGGGATATTTTACTGCAACAGAGGCCCTGGAAAGGGCTGGAGAAAAGTTAAATGGAACGAGCTTCAGGGTGGGGACTTGGACATTCCTCAGTCTGCCAAAACAGAATATCTTTGCTGCTAAAAAAGACAACTTGTGTTCCTTATTTACAGGTCTAAGAGGCTGCCGTTGACATTGCATGGGCAGATGAACAAGGACACTGCTATTGTTTGCATTTCACCAAAGCGAGGGAGGGTGGATTCTGCAGATCTCAGCACCAAACTACTCTGCAGTATCTGGACTGCCAGATTATGATCTGGGCAATGGTGGCTTTAGCATTTTAGAGCTTTTTGGATTTAATAGCACTGTTGCCTTCATCTTGCTGCATTAAATAACACTGCATTAGGAAAATACAGCTTCTCTTTAATGGTTTCCGGTATTTTTTTTATAGTGGCATAAAGTTTTACATTTTTTATAAAAGCTGGGGAGAAAGAAGTATCAGTGGGAATCCTTTGTGGAAGGAAGTATGGAAGGGATTTTGACTGCCTCTCTTCATTTCCATCAAGAACATAAAAAAGTGCAGCACTCACCTGAGTATGTAGCTAAAATAGGCCTATTCTTAAAACATTTTTTTAAATGATTCCCACTGGAGCTGTGTTCCAGTGTTTTAAAAAAAAAGCATGTTGTGGCATTCTCAGGGACAAATGGGTGATAACAAACAAGAGTGGAAATTATTTCCGGTATTGAATGACTAAAAAAATGCCTTAATTGGCCCCAATCCCGATCCTGTGACTTGGCTTAGGGCGTCCCTAAAATTGCTGAAAATTCGCCATTAGGAGCTTTAAGTTCTTAAAGCAAAGACTAGTCTCATTTGGGCAACCACTGCAGAAAGGTCTGGCAGTAGACACAACCTGGCTACCTTTCTGTTTGTGACATACTGTGGTGTAATGCAATGCCTCACCTGACTGTGATGTCACTCATTTTGATTGGCGGCTGCAGTGTTTGGACTGTTTTAATAGCTTCCTGTCTGGTGAATCAACAGCACCCCCCCTGGGAGAGCTGTCAACCCCAACACACACACACACATTTTTGGACCCCACAAATATAGTAAAAAAGCACACACACACAGTCCCCCTTCTATGTTTGCCAGCTGCAGTGGACGCACCAGGTTAGATCTCCTCAATTCCTCACCAAGGAATGTGTGTACATGAGCATGCATGCTAGAACACACACACACACACACACACACACACACACACACACACACGATATGTGCTCAGTCTCTCAACAACAACAACAGAGTTCATTCCTGGGTTACAGCATGACTGATCATCACATTTATGCTCCAACTTATTAGGACTAATGAGAAAATTAAATTAGCACAAAAAAACGCAATTAAATGGTAATTAAAACCACATAATGCAGTTACAGTCTACTAAGACCTAACATGATACTAAGACAGTCTGAACATGAGAGTAACAAAGAAAAAAATCATTATTTTTATATATATATATATATATATATATATATATATATATATATATATAAAAACAACCACCATATATGCTATTTGAAGCCTGAATTGTGTTTTCTGAACTTAATAATGGAGCCAACACTTCACTAACTTGGAATATCATCCTCCAAAAAGCACAGCAAAAGCCAAGTCAAGAATCTAACTCTTCACCTTCAGTGACTCAAACATTTGGAATTTAGCTTGGGAAAGACTTTCTGGAAATGAGCGCGACCTACTTTGACCCTGAGGAGTGAACTCTCTCAAGCCCAAATGACCAGCTAACCAGGAATCGAAATGCCGAAGTTTGACAAAAAGTTAATGTTTAAAAAGGCTTATTTAGCAAAGCAGACAAAGTTAACGTTCCATTTATAAATGCCTCTCAGCCAGTCACTAATCTGACCCATATGCACTAAAAAGGCAGCAGGCTTTTAACATGGAATAGAAGCAGAGCATGCACTGTGGTCCTAACATATTGCCTCAGAAATCAACAAAGATCCTTTGTTTTCTTCACTTTGCTCTCACCCAGGCTCTGGAATCTTGCTGGCTAAGACATCGCAACTCCAATCTGTTTATGAACTTAGTCCCAGAATTCCTCAGTTGAATCAACCGTGGTGTCTTGGTGTCTAATATAAAAGCCAGGCTTGCTCTCTCACAGCCTGGTACTTAAACTCCTGCAGGTTAAATGCAGCACCCTGATAAACTATATCACACAGCTAGAGGACAAGAAAAAAAAATAGAAAAAGATCTATGGAGAGAAACATGCAAACAACAACAGAGCCGAGATAAAAGCTACTTACTTGTCTTCAAACTGGGGAGGAATAGTGAGGAGGAGGAAGTTCCAGCCGATCTTAATAGTTTTCAGCTGTGGGCCAGATGGTGGTACACTAAGGACTGCAGCAAGCAGAGATGATGGGCTTTTGCAAACTCAACAAGACTCGTTTGCCTAGACACATGATACTTGACATTCAAACCCAACTTCCTCCGCCCACAGTGTGTCCAAAGGGATTCTTTTGGACTTTTGCATGTGCAAAAAAAAAAAAATAAAAAAAATGAGACCCCTTTCGACAGGGAACTGCTCCACCGAGGTGAACAGTGGCATAGCGGAGATGACCTATAAAAGCCAAAATGGAAGAGGTTGCAGTCTGACCCTTTTTGCTGCAGTATGTGATTCATCATCACGCTATGTGCACTGGCAACAGCCTTAGGTCAACATCTTGGCACCAATCAAAACAGCAGTATGGCCAAAATGCTATGGAGTAAAAGTCTCCAACACAAAGCCTTAAAAGCCTCCCTGTGAGATTATGTCAACTTAATAATACCCTTTCACAGTCAAGGTTCAAATGTGTGTATGCCAGCAGCTTGAATTGTGTTATTCCACTTTAAAATGTGACACGCCACTGTCCTTTTCATGTCCTAGAGATGAACTGTCTGGGAAATCCTCAAAGTGAAGAGCAGAGGGCATGGGGGAGGGGGGGGGGGGGGGGGGGGGGGTCATTAAAAAGCACAAGTTTGGAGCTGACAAACACCTGAAAGTGAAGCCCCAATTACTCTGCTTACAGAGAGCTTAAATCGCATGCAAATGTTATCTCCTTGGAGTCTAATCAGGAAACCGTCTGTCTTACACTGCATCCTTCACAGCCTTTTTGAGTGTCTCAACAGAACTACTCAAGGAAGGGCAACTGGCCACTTTTTAAAGAGGCAAAAAGAATTTTGAAAGAGTATGTGCATTTTCAACAAAGACAGACAATACAGAAAAACACTTGGGATAAAGGTGACATTTCATCAAGATAGGATGAAAAGGAGTTTAATAAACTAATATACAGATGGCTCACGTCTTCATAAAAATATCGGAGATGCACAGCTGTCTGTGGTTTGAGAGTGACATTGGAATTTTTAATATTGAGCTTTAGCTGGTTTACAACAATAGAGACATTCAGCCAAATATAATGAGCCTACTTTGGACCCAGATGAATTCATGTCTGAATTAGCATCTGTGTGAATGCATGAGTGCCGAGTGTGCTGTATATTTTGCACATGGACTTCAAAGAGCTGCTGTCAAAGTGTGTGCATGTGGCATGTAGCGGCTCGGGGAGAAAGTAGCATCGTGGAATCTGTGTTTGGGGAAAACAAAACAAAAAAAGACAAATCAAAAGACATAAAAAGGTCACAAACACTTTCCAGCCAATGTTCTACGGTCATTCAAATCAGTGGAAGGCATTCCTTGTTCTTGAAATGGTACCTGGTTAGAGATTTCGCTTGGTCAGGGCCTTGGGTGGTGGTGTGTTTTTGCTGGCCAGCAGAACTTTGGTTTCTGCCTGAGAGAGCATTAAAACAGGGAGGGTCCCAGGAATTGGGCTGTTCTGTTCTTTATTTTTCTAGGGTTTTTCTTTGCACTGGCCTGTATCATTTCATGTTTGCGTCTTGTATTAACAGCTGTGGTGGGGTAAGGGAAGTGGCTGGCCCAGACCCTTTCCGGGAAAATGGGGCCCTTCATGCTAGACAGGATAAAACTGGCTAAAAAGTAAAGGAAAAAAAAAAAGTGCTCCATTATACAGATGATGTGGAAATATGTAAACTATTGTTGATGATATAGTAGCACTTTGTCCCGCTAATATGCATTTATTTCTAATGTAGTTGCCATTGCAAGTGCATGTTCTATACAGCAGCAACAGACACAACAACTCAAACGCATCTAGGTCAACAGTGGAAACAATGCCAATGAGTCATCTTTTTAGACTTTGTTTAGTAACTAGGCTACGGAATCATAATTTGTTCATATTTCACGTTCAGCAGCACAATATTCAAGGAGAGAATCAAGTTGGACAATAGGACAAATAAATACACAGAAGATAAAAAGCACCGTCATCTTGCTACCAACTAATTCCGCGCAAACATTTACCGTCTTACACAAGTTCAGAGTCCAATTATTTCACTCATTGCTTGTGGTGTGTGTGTGTGTGTGTGTGTGTGTGTGTGTGTGTGTGTGTGTGTGTGTGTGTGTGTGTGTGTGAGTGGAGAAGCAGGAATGTCCATCTCAATGAGAAGCATCTCAGTGGATTTTCACTGAGATTTGCAGCCTCTTCATGATTTGTGCTCCATCTAAGCGATAATGCAAAGCAGCAATGTGCGGTACCAGCGATGTGTTTTCAGTAGGCATGGCTTAGTGAACGTCCCTGCACCACTCACTGCATCAAAAATGATGATGACTATTAGCCAGGAGTGAAAGCAATCATTTCCATCCACTGCTGCTGTACACTGAAGAATCTCAACTACATTAACACAAGCAAAGATTGAGTTGAAATGATTTATATATTACCTGCCCCTGATTTGTAGACTAGTATAGCAGGTATAAAATGACTTTAAATCAGCAGTTCAAGTTTATGAATCTAGACTTATATATTTTTGTAAAAAGACGTGTCAAAACTAGAATTGGCCTTACAGTTGTATGGCTCTGCCAACTAGTCAAGTTGCAGTTTACATCCATCTCTGTCCAGACTCATATATGTAGTGAAGACTTTGAAACAATTTAATAAAAAGGTATTAAGTGTATTTTCTGGTGAAACATGGATGCCTCACACACATCTTCAACCAGCAGCACAGCAGATCAAGGTGGGCATCCGAGATTAGTTTTATCAATTTATTATCCAACCAAATGTGAAATTTGGTCACAATTACCCAATCAATTTCTTGAGTTATGGCCAGAAACGTGTTTTGTGAGGTCACAGTGACCTCCATAATCAAATTAGTTCATCTTTAAGTCCAAATGGGCATGTGTGCCAAACTTGAAGCAATTTCCCTTAAGGCATTCCTGAGATATAACACGTTCACTAGAATGGGATGATTGCCCTTTAACCTTTGACCTAAACAATCTAATCAGTTCATTCATTCAGTCCAAGTGGTTTCTGCCAAATTTGATGAAGGAGGCATACAACCCATCACTGTAATCTCTGGGTAAATGGTCTCACAAAGCTTTTTATTAAATCATTCTGTCAACTAAACGTTTTCAAATTCAAACATAAAAGGCAGGATTTGTAAGTAATTGCCAATCACATGCAACACAAACATAGAGTAGTGTAAGAGCAAACTACAAGACATGCCTGTCACCCAGTCGGCTCTGTGAGGCTGTACTTATCAGTCCCTCCAGGATTTCGCTGCCTTTTTTTGAGATTGTTGCGGTCCAAAATGCCTGATTTTGCGGGAGCGTTTGTAAAAAATTGCGATAAGAGTTGCGATGTCTTTTTTTGTTGCAATGAAGTTGCGGGAGACGGTGAAAGTTGCAAAAAAAGTCGCGGGAAACTCCGGTTATTGGTCAAATTTGCGGAAAAGTTGCAGTGATTGGTCAAAATTACGAGTCGCACCAAAGTCACGGTGATTGGTTGAACTGCCGTGAATTGGCGCGATCGCGACATCGCGAAATTGTGGAGTTTTGGAGAAAAAAAAAAAAAAGGCTGATGTCAACATATGCCAAAATTCAAATAAAAAGTCACAGTCAATAAAAAGTTTCTACATTAAGACATTGGGCTGAGACCAGCATATCCAATCAAGCTGGATCTTAAATATGTAGTGGACAAAAAGCTATACCAGATACTACAGTCATGTTTGGTTTATATTGATCATGTATTCGAGTGGGGAAAATAAAATAGTATGCTAGGATACTCCAATCTATTTACTAGGTCTTCATGAAGACAGCTGGACATGACCTCTTCTGTATGGATGTTTATCATTCCTCTGTGGTGAGAGTGGGAAGAGATGTATACATCACAGTCAGCAAGTCTCAAAATCTACACAGTACAGTACTTATTTTAACCAGTTTTAGGTCTCATTCATTGAATTCACTGAATGCATTTTTTTTTTTTTAGAATAATGTATTATTCAAATATAAACATAACATAAAATTCACACCGCACATAGTATAAAAACAGTGATTTAGATAATACAACGTATGCAATAAACAGTGAAATATGTGAGACACCCTTAGATATTGTGGTCTTTTTTTTTTTTAGATTGAAGCTAGTTGATTTATAGCCTGACAATGATTCTTTTTATGCCTGCTCCTGTTTACAAGTAAAATATAATGTCACCTGGGGAGCAATCTATAGACTCACACTGAAGCCCCACAGTATGTGCTCTCCTCGTAAACTCTGCATTGAGCACTTTGTTAATGGGAGGCAAAGTGCATTAACATTCATTTGAAAAAAAAAGGGGAACATGTCACACTGAAATCAATTTGCCTCCAAACTGTACGTCAGGAAAAACCCAATAGGTCATGAACTGGCCTTTTTTTTTTTTTTTGCTGAATCTACACAAGCTAATTAAAATAGACATGCCATGCAGTATCCTGAGAAACAGGGTGAAAGCAGGAAGGTGCCTACTGCTGATGTTCCTCTTGTCCCTATAGAGCAATACAGTACACTTGCTCTAGACAGCTCACAAAGACCATGTATTCTCTGCTGCTATGCTGTACTATTGGTATGAATAACTCAACTTTTTTTGTTTCATTTCACCGGTCCGTGCGCCAGGCGCATGGTTCAAAAGGGTTGTACTTAGTGTCTTAATTAATTCATAGGTGTGTTTTGGGCGTAGGATGAAATAAATCAATCGGAGTGTCATCTCCCTTTCCTTTTAAAAGCCAGGAGCGTTTGTACCTTGGCGCATTGCTATTATGATGGAGGATTTTCTAAGCAGGAAGGAGAGATTTTCAGGAGAAGAAACTGATGTGCTCGTGCATGAAGTGAAAGCGTGCAAGCAGATCATATAATACTATTTCACATAGTAATATTTAAAAATTTTTAATCTTTTGCATGTTTGTGTGCTGCTGCGCTTACCTGTGTGTGTAACAAGCATAGTGTGCGCGCGCTGTGCACGAGCCTAGGCACATTTTACTAATGCGCTGTTAAAATAACAATGAAATGCTGCGTTGCTGACTTTAGACCAGGTTTTTGTTGGTCAATGGCGCGATCACTTCCCACTGCCTCAAGATAGCAATACGCCCAGAATGCACCTGACCACACCTCCCTGTAAGACCAGCACGCTCATGGGCGCACAGATGGCCGCAGGTGCATTTGCTATTTAAACGACGTGGGCGGCACTAGGTACTCATTAAGTTTCTGAGCTGATCTATTCTGTATCATTAGCCACAGAGACGTGAAACCTGAAACAGATATACCTGGTGAACAGTATGTTCAGGAAGATGAATGTAGACGATAAATGAGCTGTACAGGCAGTGGGGAAAGAAGAATTCAGATCCTTTACTTAAGAAAAAGTACAAACTTAAAAAATACTGTTATAAGTGAAAGTCTTGCATTGGAAATGTAACTTAAGTAAAAGTTTGTGTCATCAGGAAAATGTACTTAAAGTATTAAAACTAGTACTCAATGCAGAAAACCCCTCACATTTTAGAAACTGGAAACGATCCAAACAGTTCTGTGTTTAATGGTCTAATTAATTCAGCTGGACTTGTAGGCCGTTATATTGTTGGCTAGGTTCATTTATAATAAAGCATCATATTTTATAAACTGCATGGGTTTTGTCAGATGAATGTAGTGGAGTAAAAAGTACTATATTTCTCTCTGAAATGTAGGGGAGTAGAAGTATTAAGTGGCATGAAAAAAAAACACTCAAGTGAAGTACAAGTACCTCAACATTTGTACTTAACCCTTGTGTTGACTTCGGGTCACATTGACCCGTTTTCAATTTTTGTTTTATATCAGAAAATATGGGACGTAGAAATAAGCGCTGAAAATGTGTAGAAGAAAAATTTAAAACGTTGGAAAAAGCAAAAAACAAACTGTGAAAAAAAGAACTCAAAAACGTCGTTAAAAAACGTACTTTTACAATTTTGCTTTTTTACAAAAAGTTATAATCCACCAGTGCGTATAGGGTCTTCCTTTCCTTTCTTTTTTAAACTATTGGTTGGACTGACTCAAAACTTAACTTGTCTACTTATTTGGTAGAGTTCATTTTGCAACAGTCACAAACAGAATTAAACTTTTTTTCTTCTTTGTTTCCTTTCTGATCACCCTGTTCTATCGTTTTTGTTGTTTTTGTTGTGTTGTTCTATACTCCTACTAAATAACTTACAAGTGCAATTATTTTGTATATGCGGGTTGTGTTGAAAATTCAATAAACAAAGTAAAAAAATTACTAAAACAAAACGAAAGCTGCAATAATATAACAACATTATGAATAATAATAATAATGTATTTGCGTCTTTCAGCTCAACGTTTCAGTTTTCTGTTCCCGTGTCGAGCCACAGCAGCAAGCTCAGTACCAAACAGCACACAGACACAGGGATTCTTTGCAGTTCATCCCAGACCAAGTGGGCGTCTGTGCCAAATGTGAAGAGATTGCCTCAAGGTGTTTCTGAGATCACTTCTATATGTCAGTAACGTTTTTGAAATTAGCACTTCGCCATCAAGCAGTACTTTGTAGGCAGTTGTGATAAAGTTAGCTTTCTAACATAACATAAACTGGCTGGCAGACACCTCGCAAATAACCTCAGACTTATTTTCTGGTTACAGTAACTAGGTCAGTGGATTTTACTGTGTCTATTTCTCAATACTTTTTTACAAAATCTAAGCAAGAAAAGGCCAAACAAATAAGATTCATATTTTAGCATGACAGTCTATTGGGTTTGCCATTCTGAGTACCGTTTCGGTGGTGACACAGGCGACACCACCACACACACCCCCTAGTGTTATGGCGGTGAAAAGCAACCCTGACGCAGAACTCCGAAAGAGTCACGATGCCATAGGAGCGCCGGCGTAGCTACAGCGTGGAGTTGACACAGAAGCATAAAACAGCCTTTACTCGTAGCTCAGCAGATCTCACATCATACAGTGGGTCAAAAAAGTATTTAGTCAGCCACCAATTGTGCAAGTTCTCCCACTTAAAAAGATGAGAGAGGCCTGTAATTTTCATCATAGGTACACTTCAACTATGAGAGACAAAATGAGAAAAAAATCCAGAAAAATCACATTGTAGGATTTCTAATGAATTTATTGGTAAATTATGGTGGAAAATAAGTATTTGGTCAAAAACAAAAGTTCTTCTCAATACTTTGTTATATACCCTTTGTTGGCAATGACAGAGGTCAAACGTTTTCTGTAAGTCTTCACAAGGTTATCACACACTGTTGCTGGTATTTTGGCCCATTCCTCCATGCAGATCTCCTATAGACCAGTGATGTTTTGGGGCTGTCGCTGGGCAACACGGACTTTCAACTCCCTCCAAAGATTTTCTATGGGGTTGAGATCTGGAGACTGGCTAGGCCACTCCAGGATTCTTACGAAGCCACTCCTTCGTTGCCTGGGCGGTGTGTTTGGGATCATAGTCATGCTGAAAGACCCAGCCACGTTTCATCTTCAGTGCCCTTGCTGATGGAAGGAGGTTTTCACTCAAAATGTCACGATACATGGCCCCATTCATTCTTTCCTTTATACGGATCAGTCGTCCTGGTCCCTTTGCAGAAAAACAGCCCCAAAGCATGATGTTTCCACCCCCATGCTTCACAGTAGGTATGGTGTTCTTTGGATGCAACTCGGCATTCTTTCTCCTCCAAACACAACGAGTTGAGTTTTTACCAAAAAGTTCTATTTTGGTTTCATCTGACCATATAACATTCTCCCAATCCTCTTCTGGATCATCCAAATGCTCTCTAGCAAACCTCAGACAGGCCTGGATATGTACTGGCTTAAGCAGGGGGACACGTCTGGCACTGCAGGATTTCAGTCCCTGGCGGCGTAGTGTGTTACTGATGGTAGCCTTTGTTACTTTGGTCCCAGCTCTCTGCAGGTCATTCACTAGGTCCCCCCGTGTGGTTCTGGGATTTTTGCTCACCGTTCTTGTGATCATTTTGACCCCACGGGGTGAGATCTTGCGTTGAGTCCCGGATCGAGGGAGATTATCAGTGGTCTTGTATGTCTTCCATTTTCTTATAATTGACAGCTCTTTGGTCTTGGCCATAGTGGAGTTTGGAGTGTGACTGTTTAAGGTTGTGGACAGGTGTCTTTTATACTGATAACAAGTTCAAACAGGTGCCATTAATACAGGTAACGAGTCAAGGACAGAGGAGCCTCTTAAAGAAGAAGTTACAGGTCTGTGAGAGCCAGAAATCTTGCTTGTTTGTAGGTGACCAAATACTTATTTTACCGAGGAATTTACCAATAAATTCATTAAAAATCCTACAATGTGATTATCTGGATTTTTTTTCTCATTTTGTCTCTCATAGTTGAAGTTTACCTCTGATGAAAATTACAGGCCTCTCTCATCTTTTTAAGTGGGAGAACTTGCACAATTGGTGGCTGACTAAATACTTTTTTGCCCCACTGTAGATCTGATGTAAAGTGTCACTTTGCTCTATAGATATGATAATGTTTTACCAAACATGTCATTGCACAAGTGCATGGTTACTGACTTTAGATACAACAATACATACAGGTAAGTCTTTTCATACTGTAAAGTTAACCACAGCCTTGGGAAACACTTCAGTATGTTTCTTTCAGCATTCTTTGGAGACATTTCCTACAAGGAGGAATACAGACATGTTTTTGTAGTCACAGAAAACCTCTATCTGGTGTTTTTCCTTGAATTGTTGTCCACCAGATAAATCAAGGTCTTAATTCACGTCATCTTTTCTTCATATCGGCCACATTTCACCTAAGTCAAAAGAAGAGAAACTTGGGGGCATTAAAGATTGAATAAGTTTAGAGGCCAACAGATCTACTCACAACAAATGCTCCACCTTATCAAATGCCAATACTTTGTGATGTTTCCTTCCCTGGGGAATCTTCTTTGGTATGTATGATTCATGCGCTGTTTGGATTTTATTATGTAGTTTGGCCAAGTCACAGAATTAAGAATTAGCTACAACTGAGATAATGTGCAGGCAACAGTTGTCATTTTAGCTGATGTAATTGATGGTTACCAGCTTAAATGGGAGTCCTGAATGTTAGTGATACATATTGTTAGAGGTATTTGCATTGCATTTTGGATGTCATCAAAATCCTGTGTGTATATATACCAGATTTACTTTAGTAATTCACAGATCTGAAATCTGTTGCCATGGTGTGATAAGCAAACCTGTACTTTGGACATTTATACAAGTGTAGTGAGTTCTCTGCTCTAACAAGGCCACATATCCTTAGAGAGTGTTGCACCAATCAGCTATTTTTCACCAACATTGCTACAATAAGCACATTTACTTCATTGTTAAGGGCAAAAAGTCATTTGTAGGTGAAACCACTTTAAAGAAATACGTATTTAGTCACACCTTTCAGTTATGTTAGTATCAAACCCTTGAGGATAATCAGTGTTACATTCTAAATGTCAACAGAGAACTGAAATTTAAAAAATTACATAAAATTGGATACAAGTTATGATACACAATGTCTGAGTTACAAATTCTGACCTTTTCTCAAGGCGCCTCTTTTAAGTCCATTAGCTTATCTTTAAGCGGTGGAAGTTAAACAATGCGTCACCCCTCCAGGTTCTGTCTAAATCACTCCAGTGGTGAACTAGATTATACGTAAAGGAGACATGTTATGCTCATTTTTAGGTTGATACTTGTATTTTGGGTTTCTGCTAGAACATGTTTACATGCTTTAATGTTCAAAAAACATTCTTTTTCTCATAGTGTCTGTCTCAATATACCTGTATTCACACTCAATTTTAGCACTTTAGTCTCTTTCAAACCCTCTGATTGGCATGTGAGAAAATATGACCCACCTTTGCAAAGGTAGTTTTCAAGCCATGGGTGGTGATAGTTAGATGGAGGGGTGGTATATTGTAACGTGCCTGCATGTGACATAGGAAGGGGAACAAAATCTGAAAGGCTCGTTGAATCCCATGTATTCTGTTCATGGCAGCCCACGAAAAAAAAAAAAAAAAACTGGCTGGGTTGTCTTATTGTTTGTGGGTTGGCAGCATGCCCCCAAAGAAGTGTGCCGGGCTTTGAGGCAAATTGTGGGGGGGGGGCTCCACCTCAAACGTTGTGTCCCGTTTGTCTAGACTACATGCAGACATGCACATTTATATACAGTTCTCACACACACACACACACACACACACACACACACACACACACACACACACACACACACACACACACACACACACACACACACACACACACACACACACACACACACACACACACACACACACACACTACATCACTGCATTTTCTGCTTGAATAATCACAGAATGTTATTATAGAAATAGGTTTACTAAGTTTCTATTTAACACAAACTGTACACGGGGAGGGGGTGGGGGGGCACTGTTAAACATCTGACTTGGTGCTTCCCATACTGTAGGCCAGGGACTAAAAATCTGCACATGCTTGTAAAACACTCTAAAAGCAGTAATGGACGAACCAGATGTTCTGGAGGGGAGAAGGGGGAACATTCTGCCACCTCACTTTGAAGAATCGTTGAAATGCTTCTTGAGGATGGAAAGTTATGGTGGGAGAAAAGTAGTGAACACATTTTTAGTGAAAGCTAATTGGCAGTTAGCAGTGGTTCGGCTGTACAGTCCACACTAATAGGGCCCACAAGTGAAGGACATTTCATGCTGTCTGAAGAAACACATTCGACACAACCTGTTACCCTTGGGATTTCAAACGTCAAAATATATTTATATTGCTTGAGAAATGCGTGCGGTATTCCACGGGGAAACAAAAGGTTATGACATATGTGGATGCTGCTTGCTGTGGCAATATTGCATGTGTGCCTCAAATGTTTCTGACTGCAGCTCCCTGATATTTCTTGATAAATGATGCCTCTCTTCTTGATATGTGACGTGCAAGTTTGAACATTTCAAAGATAACAGCGCTTTACTGCATCCTTCAGATGGGCAGGATCAGGAGGTATTAAAAATATCTTTTGAATGACGTGCCTTAAATGCTGACTCTGACATGTTAAACCCTTGGGATTTCTGTTTAAGAACAGATGGAATACACTTTCATTCACTTTCAAATGCTTAAAGCGACAAAAACAGGTGCAACCACTCTTCCATTGGCCAAGGAATAATCTTCTACAGCAAGCATTTTGTTTCTTAACTCTAGATGATGATCTATCCTTTCACGTAATGTTTATATTTACATGTATTCAGTATATTCTTTTATCTTCCATACGTGTGAGGCATATCAGAAAAAAAAAACAAGTAACTGTGCTGAAAGTTGTGCACTAAGGCTAAAAATATTCCCAGTTGGACCAGACAGTGAAGTTGTCACTCAGATTTATGGCACTCTGAGCTGCAGTCTGAACTCATGACATATTTTAATTATTCTTGATAATGGTCATTAACGATTTAATCTGTGACAAAGATACTTGATAACAAAGTAATTACAGACTCAAGGCCAAAAGTGAATTTTTGAATGAAAATCATACATTTGCATTATGAGTCAAGTATATTTGTCCTGTTACTAATCACAATCAAAGGCTAAAATGGCTTAATAATGCCTCAATCATGAAAACAATGCCCAAAGAGTCCAGGCAATCTGCCACCAAAACCCAATACATAGAAGTAGCTTAATCAAGAAAGAAATATATAGAGAAAAAGAGGAAATCTCATTACAATTACTGCAATTATAGACCTTTTCAGTGGAGTGCTTTCCACGTTCAGAGCATCCCTAATCTATTCAGTAGAGTCTTAACTGTAATGCCAAATCTTCATCTAACTTGCCAAGCAGATTAAGTTAACGATTTAATGACATTTTTAACAATGTGTTTACCAAGTCATATTGTTAGAGCTAGCTACTGTATAGTTACGTAGCTATAATTCTATGACGTGCATTTTTAAAATCCTATCGCATTGGTAGTATGACTTAGTTAAGCCTCATTATGTTTGTGAAGCATAACAACCAAGGGGAGCTTTATCTTGGCAAACAACAGTGCCTGTGGGTCGCTTCCCAAAGTCTTGTTACCAGCCGCAACAGCGTCGCGGGTATTGTTTTCACCTTGTGAGTCTGTCTGTGTGTGTGTGTGTGTGTGTGTGTGTGTGTGTGTGTGTGTGTGTGTGTGTGTGTGTGTGTGTGTGTGTGTGTGTGTGTGTGTGTGTGTGTGTGTGTGTGTGTGTGTAGGAGCTCAGGCCTGATACAGAGCAGGGGAGTGATGATAAATATTACAGTCTTTAGCCAGGTTCCATTACCTATCCCTAAATAAAATGATTTTCCTTATTCATCCCATTTCGGGCAGGCTTTTGTCATGTGTTCGTATCCCAATGATGGTGAAAATACAATTTATCGGTCAGCGCTGCTAACCCTATACATACTGACTCCAGCTCTGTACTTAAACGCACAGACCTGCGATTGATATCGACCTTTTCATCTCACACTTAAATAAGCAAATAAGCATATTACTGGCACTACTGAGCAGGGAGTATAGGGATGACATCTGAATGGTTTAATCACAAAATGTTACATCGGTTAAAATAGTGTTTACTGAAGTTAATCAGGCAAACATTTAAGAGATACAGAACTATGTTAAAAGCAAATATGGAACTTGCCACTTTAACAACAGCCCACACTTGCTGTTTTTTTTAAGTTTGATGCTCGCAGTCAACATGAAAGTTAGTGCATCACTGACTTGGGTACAAAACATCATTAGTGTCAGTGTAGTTATTCTCTTTATTAAGCTCTGATCTGATGGAGAAGTCTGGTTCTGAATTCCTGGGGCGAGGAAACAGCTGACCAAGCACGGCATGTCCGGACGGGCCCGGCAGCTTCTCCACAGCGTGTGGATAAGCTCTGCGCAGATCTCTCAAGGGCCTTCATCTGCAGCCATAATCAATGGATTATTTCACTGCATCCTAGACAGAAAACACGTATGCCCACCGCCTTCTCTTCAAAGTCTTCACTGGTCTCACGATTCGATTACGATTATCCTGTCAACGATTCGAATAGATTTCATATCACAATGCGTCACCTCCTCAATATTGTTATATATTATTACACATGGTTTTCATCGACAAATTCAAGCAGTCAGATGTATATGAACTCCCTTTTTTATTGTATCTGCTCTTAAAAAAAAGACACTTCCAGAATGAGGCAGAGTCTGAACACAGCAGACATCGACAAAAGGCAAAAACTAAAAAAGCAGCAAACAGAAAATCAGCAGGCAATGATCGGTTATGGTCCGTCACTGCATGCTGCAGAATCGTCCACATCTGCATCACGATGCATCAATGCAATGATTCATTTCAACATCACTAGTGGACTAAGAATGCATTTAGTCGAGGGCAGATCTACTTATTTCTACAGTAAATAATGTCTTCTTTAAATCTAGAAATTTAATCTAGAATACACCCTTTTAAACCCTCTCTGACGCTCTAACTGAAATGAGTTTTTTAAAGTGTAAACAAGGTAATTTTTTACAACAAAAAAAAAGGAAGAGAGAAAATCTTAGTACCAGTGAGACAGAAAGCAATCCTGTGTAATACAGTGCACGATAGCAGCTACCTATTACATTCGCCAATGCATCAGGATTGCAGACATGTTTCATGAGAAATATAAATGCTCCTTTAGCTGAAGGAACACCCTCGTAAATCTTAAAGAAGGATTTCAAATGGCCCATTTATGACCCAAATCTACCTTGATAATTTACTTCTAATCTACACTCCTGTTTCTGCAGGATAAGACATTCCCTACCTCCAACAGAAAATCTGGCCAAAGTCATTTATACAAGGCCATACCTCACTGTCAGCAACTGTTTTACATGTTTTGTACTGACTACACTTGCAAGCTCTATTTCCAAACTATACATATTATATTATAACCATACAAAGCCTTTTGCAGGCCATGTTTACTCTGACACTTCAAATACAAGTGTATAAGAAGCAGACAAGGCAGTCGATACTCAAGCCAAAAAGGTCCACAGAAGCTCAGATGGGACCGACATGATAAAAGACCTCCTGCAACCACACAAACGGCCCTCGTTTAAATGGTAAGCAAGGTGCTGCTACAGAGGTACACTACTCATGTGAAGTCTTGCCAAAAAATAAAAAATAATAACACTTTGATCACATTTTCTACACACTGCCATTCGCTGCCATTCTCAATGCAAGAACACATGAAAGCCTCAACTTTATAGAAAGCAGCTCTCCTTTATTCTGCCTCTTTGTCACTTTGTCCCCATTGTGCCTCTATAAAAAAAAACCTTTAGATTGAAAAAGAGACCCAGTATCATGTAGTCTGGACCTTTTATCGGATAAAATCTATATTCTAATTCTATATCTACAGTATACAGCTTATCTCTGCATATATATTCTGGATAAACGGAGGTACATTTCTGCTCTCTGTGTGTCGCCGTTCTCAAACTCCCTTCGCTTTGGGAAACAACAACAAACTCCGAGCTAGAAAAAGGCAACTTTTGAAGAAAATTTGGATCGTGCAGCAAGGCAGGCCTGCTTGGTTATTTTTCAGGGAATGGATGTAAAGATTTACTAATAATATGTTTACAGCATTTCCTCTCTAACTGGGGACATTTTGGGACCGATTGGCGGGATTGCTGTGGACGAAGTACACACGGTGTACAGAGAGCAAAAGATTTTGCATCGAGGATTTTTAGAAATCAGATTATTCGAGTTACTCAAGGAATGGTTTCAGCCCTACTGTTTTACCACATCAAAAAAAACATGGCAACATTTTCATTCACTACCTTTTTATATTACATTTAGATAGACATTTACAGTCAATATAAAAGAATTGAGCAATAAACACCAAAACGTTGATATGAAAAACAGATAAAACTGGTGACAACAACTCATAGTTTGCCAGTTGTCATATTAATGAAAAGCACTTTCTGCACAGCAGTCAGAAGCACTGACTGTCACAGAAAGCGATGGAAAGATTTGTCATCATAAACAGAGCTCAAAGAAATGATGGTACATCTCAGTCCTCAATGCAGTCTGATACAACCAAACGTGAGCAGACAG
The DNA here is from genome assembly GCA_023566125.1 of Zingel zingel. Taxonomy (NCBI): domain Eukaryota; kingdom Metazoa; phylum Chordata; class Actinopteri; order Perciformes; family Percidae; genus Zingel; species Zingel zingel. The sequence continues at coordinate 29,200,902 of CM042327.1, forward strand.
TAAAAGCTCCTTATGGCATTACGTGGACAGGGGAAGCTAGCTGTCCAACATCGGAATGCCTAATCTGCAGGGAAAAGTTGCACGATGCAGTAATTATGCTGTTCAAGTTCGAGAGACAACTCTTGAGGCAAAGCACTTCTTTAGCCTGCATGGATTTTGAATATCTCAAGGGACTAAGAGAGGTTAATGAAAAACAGAGTCAATGCATGATGCCATGTGTGAACGCTTGTTGTCCTTGAAAGCTGAATACCAGCTAATTTTTACTTCTGAACGGAACAAAATAAATGCATTGCATCAAACAACAAATCAATTAGCTTACCTAATGTCTATTTTCTCTGCCAAGGAGGTGCTGTTTTCACCTTTTCACCTTTCATGTTTGTCTGCTTACATGTTTCTTTGTCTGTCTGTCAGCAGGATTAGGGAAACAACTATTTTTATAAAATTTGTAAAAAGGGTGTTGCATGGGTAGATACAAAATTTTTTTTTCAAGGGCATTAGTAACCGGTGTTGCGGCGTGACTTTTCCAGTAGGTGGGGCTACGGCTTTATAGGTAGCTCTGTGTATTTCGCTGTCTCCGTTATACGTTTGAAAAAAAAAAGACACTCAGTGGCACCGTTTGGATGGTGATTTCAATTTTTTTTGTTTTCCCTTTGTGTGATTGATTATCACATTATATGTATAGTATCAGCATTACACAGTGTCACTCTCAAATCGTTCATTTATGCAACATTGGTTAAATTAATCCTGACTGCTGGTTCTTCTGCTGAATAGTTAGGAGTCACAATGACGGTAACTCAGTCTGTGAGTATTTAACTCCTGGTATGGAGGTCATATTATGTGCTGTGCTTGGTTTGCCTGTACACTAAAGCTGCAATGTTCATGGTGTTATGTCAGTCTAAGCATTTGTTATTTGTACATACAGTGAGGAAAATAAGTATTTGAACACCCTGCTATTTTGCAGGTTCTCCCACTTGGAAATCATGGAGGGGTCTGAAATTGTCATCGTAGGTGCATGTCCACTGTGAGAGACATAATCTAAAAACAAAAATCCAGAAATCAAAATGTATGATTTTTTAACTATTTATTTGTATGATACAGCTGCAAATAAGTATTTGAACACCTGAGAAAATCAATGTTAATATTTGGTACAGTAGTCTTTGTTTGAAATTACAGAGGTCAAACGTTTCCTGTAGTTCTTCACCAGGTTTGCACACACTGCAGGAGGGAGTTTGGCCCACTCCTCCACACAGATCTTCTCTAGATCAGTCAGGTTTCTGGGCTGTCGCTGAGAAACACGGAGTTTGAGCTCCCTCCAAAGATTCTCTATTGGGTTTAGGTCTGGAGACTGGCTAGGCCACGCCAGAACCTTGATATGCTTCTTACAGAGCCACTCCTTGGTTATCCTGGCTGTGTGCTTCGGGTCATTGTCATGTTGGAAGACCCAGCCTCGACCCATCTTCAATGCTCTAACTGAGGGAAGGAGGTTGTTCCCCAAAATCTCGCAATACATGGCCCTGGTCATCCTCTCCTTAATACAGTGCAGTCGCCCTGTCCCATGTGCAGAAAAACACCCCCAAAGCATGATGCTACCACCCCCATGCTTCACAGTAGGGATGGTGTTCTTGGTATGGTACTCATCATTCTTCTTCCTCCAAACACAGTTAGTGGAATTATGACCAAAAAGTTCTATTTTCGTCTCATCTGACCACATGACTTTCTCCCATGACTCCTCTGGATCATCCAAATGGTCATTGGCAAACTTAAGACGGGTCTTGACATGTGCTGGTTTAAGCAGGGGAACCTTCCATGCCATGCATGATTTCAAACCATGACGTCTTAGTGTATTACCAACAGTAACCTTGGAAACGGTGGTCCCAGCTCTTTTCAGGTCATTGACCAGCTCCTCCCGTGTAGTCCTGGGCTGATTTCTCACCTTTCTTAGGATCATTGAGACCCCACGAGGTGAGATCTTGCATGGAGCCCCAGTCCGAGGGAGATTGACAGTCATGTTTAGCTTCTTCCATTTTCTAATGATTGCTCCAACAGTGGACCTTTTTTCACCAAGCTGCTTGGCAATTTCCCCGTAGCCCTTTCCAGCCTTGTGGAGGTGTACAATTTTGTCTCTAGTGTCTTTGGACAGCTATTTGGTCTTGGCCATGTTAGTAGTTGGATTCTTACTGATTGTATGGGGTGGACAGGTGTCTTTATGCAGCTAACGACCTCAAACAGGTACATCTAATTTAGGATAATAAATGGAGTGGAGGTGGACATTTTAAAGGCAGACTAACAGGTCTTTGAGGGTCAGAATTCTAGCTGATAGACAGGTGTTCAAATACTTATTTGCAGCTGTATCATACAAATAAATAGTTAAAAAATCATACATTGTGATTTCTGGATTTTTTTTTTTAGATTATGTCTCTCACAGTGGACATGCACCTACGATGACAATTTCAGACCCCTCCATGATTTCCAAGTGGGAGAACTTGCAAAATAGCAGGGTGTTCAAATACTTATTTTCCTCACTGTATGTACCTGATCCCAATGCATAAAAACACCCTTTAACATCTGCATGCAACACATCGGGCATAGCAGTACCTCGACCGCGGTACTGTAAAGATGACTTGGTATGAAGAGCGACAATGACAGCGAGTAGTATGAAAGACAGGCAATCTGCGTAAGGACGTAGGTTGTGGTGGTGGATTGGTTAAACAACACAGGACTGTGACCCAGGAAAGTGGGGTTTGTGTCCCATTCTTGTCCCGTGTGTCACTGAAAACGTACATTTTATAACCCCAGTGAAAAAGTGACGCTAAGAGTCCCAACTAAGCGCGTCGAAAAATGACGCCAAAGGGCTGCTTCTGACTGAGACGCTAAAAGAGACTTTAATGACCAAGCGCCATTTCTTGACGCGCTGGGAGTGAGAATATGTTGCATACATAGTAGTTGCGCTTGCATACCATAGAAGACTGGACTATTGGCCTTGGTGGGGGTCTGTGCTCTCGAGTACCCTTCTAGTTCACAATTTATTTTAAGTTCCGAATAAGAATAGGCCAATATTAACGCATATATATCATATATGTAACATATAATGTGTGTGTTTGGGGGGGGGGGGGGTGTGTACATGAAGGGGTGCCATGATGAAAACAAAATCACTATGAAGGGGTTTCATGGTTTAACAACCCCGACCGAGGCTATATGGACACCAGTGTTAAAGGGTCTATCCTATGCCGTGACATTAACCGGAACAGTATGAATTGGAATGCTGCTCTTTAAAGTAGAGAGTAGAAATGTCACTGCCAGGCATAAATATATGTTGTAAGAAGATAAGCAGGATGGCATCAAAATGTCAACCCACTCCTGTTTAACGTTATATCACAAAGCAAAGAGACCCTGACAAGAACATACACAGCTGAATACTGCATCAGAGCTGTATGTGTGAGTGCTACCATATGCCAGTGGCTGCTCCCATAATCACAAATAAAAAAATTCACTCAAGAATAAGCAGGTGCATGTGCATTGGGAGGAGGATCTCGGCTGAGGGGGATTTGAAGTAGGGGGTATAACTATATAATGAGGGTATATAATGATATCTCAACAGACAGCGGATATGGAGGCTTACGGTTACTGTGGGCTGTTGATGTTAGGGTTTCTTTGTTGTGCTTCACTCATCTAAAAGCAGACGGGTGCTCATTCGTGCTGCATCTTCTGTGGGCAGGAAGCGCAAAGAAAAAACACAACACTTAGGTTCAAGCTTTTAGAGATGAACGAGCAATGCTGCAAGTCGACTCCGTGCTGATTACATGAAGCAATCTATACAGTTATTTACATCTAAAAGCTATTTTCTCATTTCATTCAGCCTGGAGAAAATGTATTTGTAGATTGAAGAAATAACCAGTTGCAATTAAGGCTGTGACATAGGGCTGGGCGATATGGAGAAAATCAGATATCACGATATTCTTGACCAAATATCTCGGTATCGATATTGCGGCGATATTCTAGGGTTGACAATTGGTGCTTTAACAAAATATCTTCACACTTAGATTGTATATAAATAATCACCAGTAATGTCGACATAATGTCGAAGTGGGGAAAAGGCAAATAACAGAACAGCTAGAACAGTCTGGTAAGATCAGAAAAGTACATCACTTTACTGTAATGCAGCCTTTAAAAGCAGGAAAAGACACTTATGTCATATCACGATATTACGATATCCAAAATCTAAGACGATATCTAGTCTCATATCACGATATTGATACAATATCGATATATATCGCCAGCCCTACTGTGACGGATACATTATGAGGATCACCGTCAAAGAGTTTTTTTCTACCAAACACAACCGTTTCAAAAGTTTGGAATTAGCCGATTAGTTTATGTTTCTCTTCTTTCTTTCAATAATGGCTATCTATGCGGATACAAACAATATAATTAGACACCACATGTATCATTTACATTTGAAATAGTTTTGGCCCCAAAAGAAGAAGAAGAATTAAAAGATTAAAACTTGCATTTAGTCAATGTCCCCACAGTGTTGCATGACAAGGGAGAATACTGTTGGAACCACCCCGCCCCACCCCCAAAATAGCCTTTGATTTTGTATTTGTTTTCCAGTCCAGGAATTCTTAAGTGCACCGGTGCATTTGGGTTCTTAATGAGTTATTGCGTTTTTCTTTGAGCCGTCTGCAGTCTACTCAGTAGTTAGATTAAATAGGTTTAAACTATGATGTGTCAGTCCAAAGTATATTCAGCTCACATTCCAAAAGTGTTAAATGAAGACTAACCTTCTATCTCTATTGTGAAGTTTGAAGAAAAGCTTTGCTAAAGCAACACTCTGCCCGTTAGTTCCAGCTTGTTATTGTGCACTTGACACTGACAATCGAAACCTGTTCCTTTTGAAATCTGCACACAATTTGAGGTTAAGCTTCTAGTTTATTTTTCCAATGACTGCTGATTTCTTCTCTTCTTATTCAACTGTTGCCCAGGGGTATCTTTGTCTCTTTCTGACCTTTCAGTTGTCCTTTGGTTCAACCATTGAACAGCATTTTGTTCTCCATGTACAAAACACACCCTTTATTAGGTGAGGGGGAAAAACATCGATACAGCATAGTATCGCAATGTTTTCCGAGGCAATACTGTATCGATACAAGGACGGCAGTTTCAGTCTTTTATTATATAAACTGCATATGAGAATTTAACTTTTTGGGATTAGAAATTATTCTAGTCCCAAAAAAACAAGCAATTGTTTTTTTAGTCCATATTCTTGACCAAATACCTTGATATCGATATTGTGGCGATATTCTAGGGTTGACAATTGGTGCTTTAACAAAATATCTTCACACTTAGATTTTAGATAAATAATCATCAGTAATGTGGACATAATATCTAAGTGGGGAAAAGGCAAATAATAGAACAGCTGGTAAGTTCAGAAAAGTACATCACTTTACTGTAATGCAGCCTTTAGAACCAGGAAAAGACAACACTTAAGCCATATTACGATATTACGATATCCAAAATCTAGGACAATATCTAGTCTCATATCCCGGTATCGATATAATATCGATATATCGCCAAGCCCTAATCTGGTATACACCCTTTTAGAGTACAAAAATGTGAAGATCAGACAACACAAAGTACAACTGAACAGAGGGCACACGCAGGAAAGGTATGCATAAAATAACAAAAAAAACTAGACAAAAAAATATAATCCGAGAATGTATTCAACCAGTTATTACCTTAGCGTGTGCTTGATGACTGAGGTGCTAACTCAGCTCTTTCCACTGGTCGCACATGACAAAAGCTATTTGTTCAAGCACAATAAACTGGGCCTTCTGTCCAATACTATAAAGCATTTTTACTCATAAAAGCTATTCCATTTATAGCACAGTGTCAGCTATGGAGATTTGTGAGCTGTCAGGGTTTATTGATAGTTTAAAGAACGCAAACAAACACATTGATCAATCACTCTTAAAAAAATAAATCTGAAATCAAAAAGCGCAAGTCCCAGTCACTAGAATGCTACATCTCCTTTGTCTTTATGCAGTCCCTCAAGTTTGTTCCCACTGGACTCTCGGTTAAACATTTCGGAATTGAGAAGTTAGTTAATTAGTACCTTAAAGGACACACTCCTTTCAAGATTAAAGTGGTAGTACTAAACTCACTTCATGAATGAGGGCCACCATTTTCCATTACGGAGTATTGAGTAGTAATCATTGAAGCCCCTGAGGAGTTTGTAGGAAACGACATTCAGAGATAGATGTAAAGGGTAAAGAGTAATACATTTGGAAGGGCTTGCATTAATAAGAGCTGAGCGAGTATTTGTGAGATTGTGTTGCTATATCCTGCAGATCATCCATGCACGCACACATTTGGAGACAACACAAACGTATTGACCGCAAAATATAAGACGGGTTGTTTTCTCTATGAATGTATCTGAAAAAGTGAGGTTTTCCTATATTCGGGGGTCTAGACTTTTAAATACCAATACACATCCACAACAACCGATGGCGCCAAATAGCAGTAACCTGAATGTGCCCCTCATGATCGGAGCTGTGAATCAAAACTCCCAGCAGGGGCCTGAAAGATGCAGAGACACAGTGAGCGATCCTGAACAAAGCGGCTCAAAAGTAGACCAAGTTAGCAAACACATGAGACGTTTTGATGCCAACTTTAGGATGACTATGATAAACGCAGCAGAATCAGAAAACAGTTAAAGAAAAGCATACCGTGGTCCCCAAATCGTCCGCTTTCGTGAGATTGACTTAAGGATGCGTGGTTATGTGACTGAAAAACGACATAAGGGACACGTTTCAAATAAAATGATTTTCTATATCAAAACACGAGTTGGTCCTCGTAGTCTTTTTCCAAAAGATGAGTAGGGCTGGGTATCGGTCAAAGATCTCCAATACCAGTACTGATACCAATACTGTGACTTTGATAACGGTTCCTGAACAATATTTTTTTCAAATACAAATTTTATGAAAGAAAAAGAAATTACAACATTACGGCACAAATCTTTTTATTCATTTCTTAGCTCCTACTACGTGAGCCCCGTCTCTGTGTAACGTAGAGTTTTTCCTGTGTGTCTCTCCGACGTGGAACGTTAGACAGCCAATCACAGACATTATAAGATCTTGGTAGAAGAATGATGCATGCTTATTGGCTCACTGACGCTGATGAGATTAAATCGAAAAGTATTGAAATTGGGTATTGAATGACTTTTTAATTTTTCGATAATTGATACTTCAGTCTGTGCCCAAAAAGTATTGAATTCGGTACCCAGCCCTAAAGATGACTCTTGAAAAAGGTCAGGGTTGTGCTATTATCGGGGTGGTCTTATATTCAGGTCAATACGGTAATAATACACACAAAGCTGTTGGTGTATTGTGGTTGAGTTCATAGTTATTGCTTTGCCCTGTGAGTTCAGAATGCTGTTACTATAGCACCTAGGTCAAAGACATCAGCAAAAATCTGACATCCACAGAAAGTAAAGAACATGTATACAGACATGAGTCAAGGCTGCAGTTGTCCGGCAAGAGTCCAACAACTGCATAGAAAAGGATCAACGTAAATGATAGTGTTGAGTAACTCTCTTCATTTCCCATCTAATAGACTTGACGGCTTTTGTAAGTTGTTGAGAGTAAACTCTTTTCTTCCTCGTTTCCTTTCTTATTTTTTTCTCTTCATCTCAGCAAAACCAAAGCTGACGTGATAAAAGGTGGATTTTCTTTTAGCATTTCTCTCAGGGTTAGTCAGATAGGGGTGTAAGAAGAAATCGATACACTTGAGTATCGTGATATTTTATTTAGCAATACTATATTGATTTTCTTTTCTTTCTTTTTGTGCAAAAATATTCATGTAAGACAGTGGTTCACGTTTATGTTGTGTTTACACCTCCCTAAAGCTAGATGGCTATGCTGAGACGCACCACTAGTGTCCTCGGCTAAAGGCCCTGACACACCAACCAGACGGGCCGACCGTCGGCAGAAAAGGCAGTCGGAATCCGAATATATCGCCTTACGCACAGTATCAAAATATATTGCAATATATTGAATCGTGACCAATGTATCGTGATACGTATCGTATCGCCAGATTCTTGCCAATACACAGCCCTATAGTCAGATGTGTTAAAGTGGCATCTCACGTCATATATTACACTGAATAATGTAGAATACATAAATGAACAAATGTCACTTTGATCTGCCTTCAAGCAATGACTTATATTTATTTATATAATAGATCCCAACGGGAAAACAGGAGTTTAGGAGTGTGTGAAACATATGTGAAACATCATTTTACTAAGTAGTTAACAATTTGATTATTTTAAAATCGGTAGTAGTCAAGGTCTGGGCTTTCCGTGCGGCGTAAATCTCAGAGGGCTATCCGTCACATGGCGGGTAAATGTTTATACCAAAATAGTTGCGTTTTTCTTTCTTCATTTTGGTGAAGCTGCAGCTACATTCTTCCGTTCCTGTGCTGTCTGCATGTTGGAGCTTAGCGGGCCGACACACGCACACACAAACATACGCTGGCGCACACATTCACCTCGCGCTAATCAGTTAGCCAGGATGTGGCGATATCCTTCCAAAAGGCAGCAAGCTGAAACGGAGGACAAACCAGCAAGACTTGCAACCCCAACCAGGGAGTTTGGTGATGTATATAAAAAAATAAATAAACACAATTTCAGGTTTTGTCCGGTAAAAAATATTCTTGGTTGGTGGATTTTTTTCATCTACCTGGCAACTAGAGTTTAGATTTTCTGCCCGTTGATATTTTCCGCTGCTACCCTTGGGCCGGGCGGGGCCCTTCATCAAGCATTTGTGTTTTTTTAATCATTACTTTATTAGCCTTATTCGGTGGGGAGAAAGCTTTGTCTCTCAAGCTTCTCCCGTAGCTCTGGGTATACGTCCTGCACTGACTTGAGTGTGAGGTAAACTGTGCTACATCGTGTCTCCCCCATCTGCAGCACTGTTGCCGGCCAGTGCGTCAGCATGAAGACCGTGGTGAAGGACAGTATTAATTAGGTGATCGAGACAAGAAAGTCTCCTATATGGTCGAGGTTTTTTTTTTACGTTTCTTCATTCGGATCCATTTGCGATCCATTCCATTCTGACTAAACAAACAGTGCAGTGTATATGCTTCGTCCTTGTTGCATTACCTGTATTTATTAAGATAATTCTAAACAGATTTCTATAGTTCAAAGAACTCAGAATTGTAGTTGAGAACGTCAGTTATAACGGCCCACGTATTTAAAAAATTGTCGGGTTTAAATCAGGCTCGAGCTCATAATTCCAGTTAATGTGCCGGGCCGGGCTCGGACGCAACGTGCACGGGCTCGGGTAGGGTCGGGCTTGATTTTTTTGGGCCTGATCTTAGCTCTACTGGCAACTTCGCCCTAGTGTCAAAAATTTATTTTTGCACACTCGTCGTAGTATAAATGTCATGAAAGTAATTATTTTTGGTCTGCAGCAGGTGGGCAGGCAATGAACCCTCCTAGAAAAGGCTTCAGTTTATGCTGTAGTAATTGTCCCTGTAATAACTGTTGGGGAAAAACTAAGAAAGAAAATGGCAGAGGATCACACAGCACCATTCAGCTGGAATTAATTCACCCCGTTCCTCCTCATTAGTGTAAGCCAATCACCCAAAAAAATCATAATTAAGATACCCTGGAAAAGAGAAGCTTGACGGGGTGGCTGACTTGTTATGAAGGAGAGAGGTCTACTGGATTAATCTTCTCAGACAAGTTCTGACAGCTCGGCAGTAAGTCGACTC
>CM042327.1:29215669-29305669 GCA_023566125.1 Zingel zingel
GCTCTCCATCCAACCTCACTGAGCTCCAGCTGTTTTGCAAGGAGGAATGGGCAAAAGTTTCAGTCTCTCGATGTGAAAAACTGATAGAGACATACCCCAAGCGCCTTACAGCTGTAATCGCAGCAAAAGGTGGCGCTACAATGTATTAACTTAAGGGGGCTGAATAATTTTGAACGCCCAATTTTTCAGTTTTTTATCTGTTAAAACAGTTTGAAATATCCAATAAATTCCGTTCCACTTCATGATTGTGTCCCACTTGTTGTTGATTCTTCACAAAAAATTACAGTTTTATATCTTTATGTTTGAAGCCTGAAATGTGGCAAAAGGTCAAAAAGTTCAAGGGGGCCGAATACTTTCGCAAGGCACTGTACAGAGAGAGAGAGAGAGAGAGAGAGAGAGAGAGAGAGAGAGAGAGAGAGAGAGAGAGAGAGAGAGAGAGATAGATATATAGATATACTTTATTGATCCCAAGGGGAAATCCAAGGTCCCAGTAGCTTAAAGACATCACACACAACATACACATACATCATAAACAGGATGATAAAATAACAAATCCACATGAATAACATGACCAATAAAAGAAAAGATACTAAATAAAAAAATCCATATGAATGTACTAAGGGATGTATAAGCATGAGAAGCTTGCAGTGACAGGGCAGGGACTGACCCTGTGATTCAGTATGCATGGAAAGGTGCTCTATAAGAGTGTGTGTATGAAGGTGGTAGTGCAAATAGGTCCAATAGTGCAATGATAAAGTCTAGGGACCGGCATTAAATATGGACAATATAAGAGAATAACGTAGACATAGTAATATAAAAAATATAGCAGTGCAAGGATAAAGTAAAAAAAAATAAATAAAATGAATTGATTAATTGTATTAATTGATTATTGTATTAATTGATTGTGCAGCACTACTATAAAGAGTCCAGAGTTTCCTGATAAGAAAGCAGCATCACGCGGGCAGCAGCACACGTCCAGTACTAAACCTGCTGGAAGTGGTAGATAAGAGACACATAAGAGATAGCACCAGGCTGGGTCCGACCCATCCCACTTCCTGAGGGGCAGGACTCTGGCTGCACTGGGCAGATGTTAGATTCTGTGTACTGAGGCTACACGCTGACAAGTGCATCTTAAAACCTGCAGCGTCCTGACCTACACAGAGAAACTACACATCGACAGAATGCATCCGCTTTCAGACATTTGAGAAAATAGGTTGCTCAAAATAACAAGCCAAGACTTTGTGATTCCTAGGTTGTTTTTTTTTTTTTTTTTAAATAGCTCATCCTTCATGGTACATTAGTCTTCTTACAGCATTAAAATGACAACGGGATTATGTATGTGTGCTTAAAATACACCACCGTGAACTGTAGAGCAGCTCTTCAGGAATCTTGTACTGGAGATTTTTAAACCGTATCATATTTTATTACAGAAGTTATTTTTCATACCATGGATCTTGTTTTGTGTATTTTCTAAAATCGGCCCATTACTCATGTTGACTATGACCTTTTATTCCCTGGTGGGGATGCAGTGACTCTAGCGGATGCACTTTCAGTGCATTCAAGGATCTTAGAAAGCAAGTCCACCTCCGATGTGTACGAGAAGTCCTTGAAATGTTCAGAAAATGTGGATCTATATTGCAGTGACAACTGAGCAAACTGTCTGCTGATGGATATCATCTAATAAGATCAAAAGCACCAGAACAGCAACTAAATGGACCTTCTGGTGTATTCCATATGCTGAATAAATTGAACAAAATGATGACACTCTCTGCGCAGGCATGTGTGCGCTCTGCAGCCATTTTAAATGGACAGTAATTATCTGCAATCAGACATCTGCATATAATAAACACGACACCATTTGAAATAAAAGCCCTACAGGAACTGTTAACATGTGGTCTGAGAGGAGACTCATGCATCAGAAACGCACTATAAATGCACTATAAATGCACTTTTTAAAATCATTACGGTTGACTTTTGCTATTCCTCTCAATTGTGTTATGATGGCAGAGATGGTGATCATGTATTCAACATGTCTGGTCACTATGCACTTGATAGTGTGTATTGGTATTTATTTGGTCATTCTGCCGGGGTATTCTTTTAGACATTACTGATGCTGTGCTTTGTACAATGGAAAATGTGAAAGTCGGTTACTAGTGACTATTGTTGGACTTCTAGCCCACTGGTAGTCCGGACACCTCCCCCATGTCCTTTTGCACTGTAAGGCTATGTTTTTTTAGGGCTGTCCCGAATACCATTTTTGTGCTTTAAAGCGTTGGTACAGCGAATATTTGAAGCTCCGGTGGTGGCAGCCATGGGGGGGCCAATTACACTGACAAGTCTGGTCGGCAGTTACATGATTGGACACCGCAGCGTGACGTCAGGTTGTGTTTCTCCAAAAGTTGAATCCGTCTCAACTTTATTAGCCTACCATAATGAAAAATTAAAAAAATAAAACGAATATTCGAATCCTAAAATTTAAAATCGAATACCTACCCAACGAATGAATACCCGAATAGTTGAATATTCTGATCCAGCCCTAGTTTTTTTCATGCATTGTCTGCCTTTCTGTAAAACCAATTGTCCTCTGATGACAATATGAAGTTCAAAGTTGAAGTTGAAGATAGTAGCCATAGAGCTGTTGAGTAAAAAGTTCACAGATAAAAATATAGATGCACAAGGTGAAAGCTATATTTTTCATCACCCTGTTTGGAGCTGAGAGGCAGGCGTCCTTCAGTGCTGAAGCACACAGGAGAAAATTGAGTTGGACATGTAATATATAAAAGAAGGTCTAAATAAGTTTGGTCTATTGAAAAGCTGAGCAATATGAGAGGTATTTACCCTGTTTGTGCTCATGTCAGATGCTGCAGCTCAGAAGATTAGAAACTTTGCCAAGCAACACACACACACACACACACACACACACACACACACACTGAATTTTGTTGCAGCAGAACTCTACTGAATCTCCTTTAGTGTTCTTTAGAATAAAAGGGACAGCTTTAATGTACAACCTGACCCAGTTCAACACTAACTGATATTCCATGTCAACTTCATTTAAGCTAGGTTGAACTGTGACTCCATGCGAGCGAAGCATAATTAATCAGCTTCTTTCCACCGTGTGCACACGGCAAGACCGACGGCTGACAAGCAAATGCAACAAGGGGATTTGTATTATTGATGACACATTACCAGCCCACCTCCTTGATTTGGAATATAGAAGCACTGCACATCTCTGATTCTGCTGAGCAAGTCTTGCTGTGCAAAAGTAAACATTTTCACTTCAAAGTGCGTGAGTGAATTATACGGTTTTCTCGTGGGGTTTGAAGGTTTCCACAGACAACAAATACCCCCAGCTGAGCATTACACTCAAAGCTGAGGAGAGCTTCTTATAGCGTTGACACTTTCTCAAGCAGTTCCCTGAGCAAGTCAAAGCAACAGACAATGCTTTTTAAGTCACAGTAGTTCTGGTGTAAAAATATACCGTTTGTAAGTGCTTCAACTGCCAGGTATTGCGAGTGAATGCTGAGGTTTCAGTGTTCAGTGTGTAGGGCTGGGTACCGAATTCGATATTTTTTAGGCACCGACCGAATTGCCTTCTTAGTATCAAGTTTCGAAAAATGCCTCGTCATTCGATACCAAATTTCAGTAAATCTCATCAGCGTCAGTAAGCCAATAAGCATGCAGCATGCTTCTATCAAGCTCTAATAATACTGGTGATTGGCTGTCTAACGTAACGTTACCCGTCGTAGAGGCAGGCAGGAAAAACTATGGTATGGACAGAGACGGGGCTCACGTAGTAGGAGCTGAAAAATAAATTAAAATATATGTGCCGTAATGTTTACTGCCGTTAGCCATGTAGCTACTTTAGTTAACAGTTGACACTTATAGAATATAGCAGCAATTTCTACAGTCAAAAATCGCAAATAAAAAGGTTTTAAAACCAAATACTAATAACAAAAAATGTTTCAGGAGTAATTGGGGAAAATTTAACGGCACTGGTGGCCAAGGCAACATTGTTTACTGCCGTTAGCATGTAGTTACATGGGACAACGTTAACACCGCAGTGGCTTAAAAAAAAACACTCCAGTCCTGCCTACTTGGAGCAGATGACCAATCATAGCAGGCCGGCTTAGAGTTGCGTAACACTTAGCCGAGAGTATAAAAACTGTTGAAACCGGAATGTTCAAAATAGTTGGAAATCTGAACATTTTAGCTCACTGGGATTTGTCTAAAATACGTTTACCTCGGAAAAGCATAATGTGTGACCTTTAACAAAAATAAATAAAAGCATTACACAAAGTCATCTTGGCTGCCAATGTTGTTAAATTTTCCCCAATTCCGGGTCGCATTACTGCTGAAACATGTCCGATTGGGTAGTGTTTGGTTCAGAAGCTTTTATCTATGATTTTTGATGGTAGAAAGTGCTGCTTCGTTTCAGTACAATCTAACGTTAGCATACTGCTAACTATTAAGTAGCTACATGCTAACGCGACACAGCTGTAATCTCGGTAATTTCTCCCCAAATTCCGGTCACTTGACTGCTGGGGCATGTCCGGTTGTGTAGTATTTAGTTTAGAAGCCTTTATTGGTGATTTTTCACGGTACAAGTCCTGCTATATACTCCTTTGATGTAGCTTCAGCTTCAACTAGCTAGTGAAACCATGGCTGTATTAAGAGAACTGGATACAGCGTTCAGCGGGAAGCCCTGTACATTCCAATGAGAGTGCTCAAAAGGTGCATAAAGCAATCAGGGAGCTCAGATCTTACGCGTTGACCGGCCCATGTCGTCACGATGGACATGCACTAGCAACAATTTGTTTGTGTTGTCATAGCAACCGGTAGCAACATGCTCGTTCGTGAGCTTCTCTCTCTCGTGTCTTACAAGTATAGTTCGTTCATGGTATACGTGGCGAACTCATGAACTCGCCGTTTCATTGTCTAAAATATTCACTAACGTTGAACATTGTGTTTCCTTTGTTCCTGATTGTTTACATGCTTATCTAAATAAACGATGGATGTATTTAGACAACCAAGGAGATATAATCATTATGTCGTGCTACTAGCTAGCTACTAGTTAGCCCTAGCTACTAAGGTTAGCCTGCAGTTTTGTGAACAGAGCTTCCCTTAAAACATCTATGGCTTCCTCTCTCATCCACGTTACAGGCTTTACAGCATACAGCCCTCGGATGTATCGTAAGATAAGTGTTAAACCCTAAACCCACATTGGCTCTTAGGGACATATAAGATATTACGTTAACGTTAGCTACCTTAATAGCTCCATTATTTAGCTTGAACAGTCATGTGAGCATGCACAGTGCAGGGCGACATGGGCAGGGCGACGCGTCCATTATGGGTTGCGTTCATCATGCCTAGTTTAATAGGCTGGATTCAGCTACTAGTAAATGTTAAAAACGTGACATTTTAAACAAGGACCGTTTAAGTGTTCAGGCTGGTAAGTTGATGTACCCCAAAAAAAATCATCAGCTTAAATATGGAAGTTTCTTTTGCCATGCAAAGTCTATGAGAAAAGTCTTTCTGGGCTAGAGGGGTGCAATTCCACCGTTGTTCTTGGGGGCTTGAGTGAAACACGGAGCGGAGGCTCCCGAGTTTCCAGGAAGCGCGCTGAACAATCAGAGCAGACTGGGCTTTTTCAGGAGGAGGGATTAAAGAGACAGCCGCTCCTACAGAGCGTCTCATACAGAGGGGTGAATACAGGTGCAGAAGCCATGGGCAGTATATCGACTTTTTTTTACGATACCCAGCCCTATGAGTGAGCTAATATGAGATGGAGTTTTTATCTACAACATGGGAAACAACTTTCTTTTTTCAATCAACACAAGAAACAGTGATTGCTCTTAGCTACCTCTACCTCCTAACATTTGCCAACTGCTATATCGACTGAAAATGACGTTGAGGACAGATTCGCAAGTCACTGCTGATTGGTTAGGGATATGGCTATTCAGTCTAATTATGAGGCCAACGCAATCCATCCAACTGCTCAGGATATAATTGTCCATGTAGGCGCTAACAACTAATGGTTTAGGCAATTAATTCAGACTCTAGCTGAGGCATTTCTGAGCCTGGAAAATGTATTTAGTTTATCTTTAGTCCAATTCCTACTCATACTACTTTCCCACCAACCTTCAACAGGTTCCGTTCCTATTTGCACACCCACTGTAACCAACCGTTTGGAGCATTTTGACAAAAAACTAATTGGTGCGGAACCAGAAAAGTTGGTTCCCAGCTGGAACCAATAAAATTGCAGGTTTTTCTTGATCTGATGTGCAAACTGTGACAACATCAGTGGGTTGTGTCATATTCTACAAGTTGAAAAGGGAGTATAGAGAAGGCAACAATGGAGAAGTCAAGTGAGAAATCGTCAGGAAATGCATTAGAACAGAAAAAAAGCTTGTAGGTAATCAATGCAATCAATTGCGTCTTGCTACTACTGTTCACTTTTGTTTTGCATTGTCCCATTACCCTCCGTTAACTACACATTAACGGATTGATTACAATGGTTACATTTAAAGCTGGTGAAAATGCAGGCTGTTTCTCTCGATAGCAGCAAAGTTCCAAGAATCCTGAATGCAACTAGTTCAAGACCCAGAGCTAATTTGGTGGATACAGAGCCTCAGAGGACTGACTTTGAGAGTTTCAGCCCTCTTTTCAGTGAATGCAGAGAAAATGTGAAAATGCATTTATCTCCAGAAAATAGATGACATGTCTTCGCCACTGCTCTTCCTCCAAAGACTGGGTGATGAGTTAATTTAGAGTGCCAGAGCCAGAGTTTTATCAAGAAGGAAAATTATACATCTGAGGATGCCAATCCTGGCTGCAGGAGACTACATTGGCTGCCAGGTTATTTTAGAATTGATTGCAACATTGTACGTATTGTGTAAAAAACCACGCATGGCCTTGCATTACAGTAATACTGACAAAAGAAAAAACAGAAGCCTCTTAGATATTCTAGTACAGGGGTTTTGGGTGTTCAGAGAATTGTGTAAAAATCTGTGAAGCTGCTTTTACTCTTCATGATCATGGTGGTAGATATGCTCTGCTAAATTGGATGTGCATTACATGACACTTAAAACTTTCTTTTTTCTCTTACACATATAATCAACTATGTTTTCTGGTCGATGTGTTATACATTTTACATTTTGAACATACATTTTAATTGGAACAAAAAAAAGCACAGTCTGTACATCTATTTGCTTTTGTTGTTCTCTTCAAACTAAATGTAAGTTAAGACATTATTTCTGACTCAATGGATTGAAAGTGGAACACTGCTGCTAGACTTTGTCTGTCTTGTAGTCAGAATCTCTATTTCCCCACATGTCTCCTGGGGCCCAGTTGGCAATCCAGCACCAGGGGAGTTCTACTCTGGTCATCCCTGCTTCCTGACTGTGCAGCTAGCTTCCTGTAAAACACTCTGATCTCAACTCAGAGCATTCCTTTCCAGAACTCTTCTGCAACAAAGTCCCAGCTTTAAAATTGTAGTTTTTATAGTTGTGTCAATAAAGGTTTGAACTGAAAAGCATTATATGGGCCAGAGAAACCAAGAGAGCCAAGCTCATTGAATAGCTGATGGCTGTATTGTCCCAATCTTGTGGAATATAAAAGCGGAAGATTTGATCAGTCTCCAAAACATGGTCATCAAGGAAACTCAGAGAACAATGTAGATAGATGTTTTCATTATTTTCTCCTCGAGAACACACAGTTTAGTGCTACTAACTGTGAAAAATACTCTTCAGTGAGTTGAATCAGCACGGTCTCACAGAGAGGGTAAGCTGCGTTTTAACACCATTGCATTATTCACTCAGAAGACTTACTGGTTCTTCTTGGGGTTAATCTCAGCAGTGCCTTTTTACTCCGGATGTTCTACATCTATTCTGGGAAAAAAGTGACCTTTTCAATCTGTTGGCCTTTGGAAGCATCCCGGCAGCTGTGATGTGTTGACGGCGGACTTCAGGTTTGATTATGAATTTGATGGGAATGCGTTAGACAACAGGTTTAAGCCACTCTGTTGGGGAGTCATCAGTTTTCATTTACTTTATTGGCGACTCTGCGGGGGACAACAGGAGGGCGTAAAGTGTGCCAGTCTAAAGATAGGTGGCCAAGGGAAAACGCGGAAAAACTCTGATACTGTAAAACACAGACGCAATTTAAGTGTTTGGAATCTCAGACGGTGGGACAAAGGAATATGCTAAATTGGAGTAGTACAGTACAGAAGAGTTGTTTTATGGATTAACCGCTTCCTGAAATCACAGTTTATGATGGTGACAAGGCATGGAAGTGGGGGTTGGGTATATGAACTAAAATCTATATTACAATTCATTGTTATATTTAGAAACCTTATTTTTTTTTTTTTATAGTCATCTGTGCACAGGATTATAGTGTCTATATTATGTGTCCTTGCAGTGTATCACATCTTTATTAGGGCTGCACGATATGAGGAAAATATCTAATTGCGATTATTTTGACTGATAATGCGATTGCGATAAGATTCACGATATTGAAGGGAATGATCATATTTGTATCATTATTCTCATTTTTATTGACTAATATTAAATCTTAAAAAAATGAAAATGATTATAGTGTGATTTTTGTGAGGATCTGTACCAAACAAAGATTTTTTTCGTTAGGATAGGATTCGTAGGCCCGGGACGTCTCTGCAGCACGACAGTACTTCATTCAGAATGGTTCGACACATATTTTGCCTTTAACAAATATCACGCCCCCCCCCCCCCCCGCGATTTGGATATTGCACTAGTCCATGTGGCGATTTCGATAACATTGTGATTAATTGTGCAGCCCTAGTCTTTATACTTAACAATAAAGAGCAAATTACTGACTTTAACCCCGAGTAAAATTTACTTCACACATTCAGTAGTTAAGAACCATGAAGGCATTTGTGTGCTATATTCAAAGTAAAACAAGCTCTGTTTTACATTCCCTGCAAATAGAGAAGAAAAATAGAATCATTTAAAACATGAAATTATTTCAATAACACAAATGAATGGCTTCCATTATCTTATTCCATCTGGGGGAGGCTTCAGGCTATGTAGTTTCATTAGCAAACACTGGAGCTGTCCTGGTCAACCGTGGGATCAAGCACTCATGACCTCATATTCTGTAATGATTGTGATGCCTGAGATGGAACAAATTGCACATTTATTTTTAGACATTCAGCTCAATTATTTTGTCAGTCATGTTTCCTGAAGCCAAAGTGTACCCACAATACTGAGATGACACCTTTTTTTTTCCTGTACCAGCTCCTTAACTTAATTTTTTCCCCAAAGGGCAATTGGTTTCCCTGCAAGACAATACAAAGACATACAAGAAAATGAAATTAAAAGCCTAAAGCTCTTCATCTGCATCCCTCAATCCCACCTGTGTCTTCTCCAACATTTGAGTTGTTTTCTCTTTTCCCGTTAAACTGGACTGGGACCATATGCTTTTTGTCCTGATTTGATTCTTTCACGATCCATGGGTGCCGATTTCATTTGTATTGCAATTCTACAAGTATTGCTCATGGTTAAGATGTAGTCACCGCCCGCGGTACCGTGTAAACTGAAAATATTTAGGTGAATCATTGGTAAAAATAAATAAATAAAAAAATATCAATTCTCGGGAAAAGAATGTATTTAAAAAATTTAAAAAAAAAATCAAGATACATACCATGAATCAATTGTTTTCCCACCCCTACTGGACACTTAAGGCTAAATAGACTCTACTTTCTGTGAATCACCACACACAAATAAACAAGCACACTTTGACAGACAGTGATGGAAGTTTGGGTTAGTGACTCAATGCTGTACGGTCAGGTGCATCAATAGGTAAAAGCTAGAAATACCAGTCTGTCTAAGGGAATTTACTGACATGATTTAAACTGCTGTTGAGACACTCATATTATCAGCTTCATTATACGTCTGCTCCGCCCAACATACTGTAAAATGACCCATAAACTGAACTTCACTGGAGTGGACTCCAGTCACACAAAGAGATGCCGACCTCATGCCAACTTGAAAGTTCAATGCCTATGTGGGCCAGTGGCCAAAACAATCTTCCAGGGGGCTATCCTTCTCTGTCAGCGTACAGAGCAGCTGTGACAGGAAATAGCCTTGAGGGTAACTAAGCAAGCGAAACACATCTTCAGACTTCTTCCAGCTCATCTGGATTTAGTAATTCAACTCAGGGGTCAGGATTCCTCAGTTCTTGCACAGAGCTCAAACTCCCTGTGGGGCAGAATAAGAGCATTTAAACCGAGCGAAAAATAGATTCCCCAATGTTGAAACAAACGCTCCCACTTGGAAACAAACTGGTATCTCTTGCATATACAGTGTATTGTATATTGTCAGGTGCATGCAAACTACATAATTTATCATGATAGACTATTTATCACACTCCAGATAACCTCATACCACAGCCTGTGAAGAACAGCTGTTTTTATTTATATATATAAAAAAAAGAAAACACAAATATTGAACTGGCTGCCCCCCTTTGGCAACCAGAGGCCACAACATGGTTGCCAATGAACTCAACCGTTACTGTCGAGCCCTGGTAGAGCTGTAACAATTTAAAATTTTGCTGTACAATTAATTGTCTCAGAAATAATTGGGATTAACAATATAATTGTCTCTTCCAGTCAAATTTAATACAAATATTTATTTATGCATTACTTTTTCAAACAAATTAATGTTTTGAATGAATCCCAGGATACATCTTATGGTTATATCACGGTCATGTGACCAGATAACGTAATAACACTAATACCTATGAAGTAAACCATGCCCATTTATTACCATAAAACATAGTATTTTTTTCTTAACCCTTGTGTTGTCTTTGTTTCAACCTTGAAAAAAACATTTTCTGACATTTGTGATGCCTTTTTTCACAATTTGTTTTTGCTTTTTCCAACGTTTTAAATTTTTCTTCTACACATTTTCAGCGCTTATTTCTACGTCCAATATTTTCTGATATAAAACAAAAATTAAAAAACGGGCCAATGTGACCCCAAGTCAACACAAGGGTTAAATAACCATAAAACTGACAATTACCATCAACAGTCATTGCCCTTAGGACCTTAGCTAATGTTAGCAATCGATTGCGGTGCAACAAAGAAATGGCGATTATGTCAAAAAAATTGCAATTAGACAATTATGTAAGAATTGTTACAGGCCTAGTGGTGGGTATGCGTTAGTCGATACAGATAAGTGAATAGAATGGATAAATAATAATACATGAATAAGAGTCATTCTGAACTTGGGCCGTAGATCACATATAGGTAGGTCACAATTTGTTGAGCTCAACTGGCTACCTGTGGAGTCTCGGGTTACTATGTTAAGACTGACCATGATCCATAAAATATTGTTTGGTAGTGTCCCAATTTTTTTGATGCGTCTTATAACTAAGGTAAAGGACACACACAATATTTCTACTCGTGGCAGCATATCTGACCTGTGTCCTTATAAATTGAAGACAGTGTTAGGGAAAGGAACCTTTGCCTATATAGGGCCAGTTCAGTGGAACAAGTTAGATCGTTATATTAAAGTCATTTCCAGCCTGAACTCTTTTAAAAAGAGTATCAAGGTCTGGTTACTAGAGAGGGTTGTGGAATAGATCAAAGGGCAAGTTACCATTTTTATTTTTATTTATTTAATAAAAATGTTTTTATGTTATGTCATTGATTATTATACACTCTGTGAATTTCTTGTCATGTCCGGATGTTATGTGTTGAGGACCACAATGGAAATAAGTCCTGGACTTTATTGTGTTTTTATCCTCGATTGTATTTGATGTCTTTTTTTCATGTGTAAGGCATTCTTGATACAATTAAATAAATCAAATCAAAATTAATGTGTTTCTGAGAATAGTCTACTTTGAGTGTGTTCAAATTGTGACCTTAAACTATCCTCTCTTTAAAAATAGTCAAACTTGTATCTTTGTTAGTCTAAGTAATGCTGTTACTTTAGGCTGCTACAATTCATATTCATCACTCGTCATTCAGAGACCAAGGTGAATAAGCCATTTGGAATAAAAAAAATATAAGGACAAATAATGGTGGCACTTTTCCACAAGGATGGTGCCTACTGAATCAATGCAAAGCTTTAGTGAAGAATAGGTTTCAGGTGAATACACTTGACTGCCTTGTAAACCTGGTTACCATCAGACTCAATGAGCTCCAGCTTTGCCAGCTCACGGCTCCTGAACAAAGACATGATACTGTTACTCTGGCACCGTGTATGGACCGGATCCACCACATTTCTAAACCTAATATTTTTACAAGCCTAAACAAAGGCTACAGGGAATGTGGTCTTCATTTGTCCCAATTTGTGGGACATAATTACTGTGCACTTCATAGCCCTCAATAACCCATAATGAATTGTGGGCTGGTTAATTGTTCAGGGGAATATTCAAGAAGGTCTACTTTTCAAAAAGGCAGGAGAATTGTATTGTCCTCAGTTTCTTCAAAGACAAAGGTAAGGAAAAGAGAAAGAAATACATTTTCCAACAGTTTGTATTGGCATTTTGGCTTATGTAGGGAATATTATCCATTAGTCATTGACTATGTTGGGATGCATCTTGGTTTTATTATAAAGTTGACACATTTGAACAGTTCATAGGAATAGTCAAGTTATCAATTTGTTATTTTTCCATTATTCTGGTTTCTTAATTGTGAGTAGTTGCTGCTTTTATTGTCTGATGTGATAGTAGAGTGAATACATTCTATTCAGGATAGTTGATTGGAAAACAACACCGATTTGAAGATTTTAGGAAATTGTCAAATTACATTTCTCACTTTAATAAGAACACAATTCCATCAACCTTATGGAAGACCACAACAATCGGTTATCATTTTAGAGTGTTGATGTCCTTCAAATACTGACATGTGGGTGATTTTCAATCAAAATGTAATTGCTTGAAATGTTCCCTGACAAATTCGTTCAGCAGGTCATTACTGAAAATTGATTTTCTGAATTCCAAAGCAGAACTGCAGAGAAGCCATAATCAAACACAAACCATTGTTTAGCAGTGTGAAACAAGCTGGCTTCTATTATTGATTTTGGCTGGAATATAATATCAGGAAACCACAAAGCTAATGCTAAATTACATTACAACATTTCAGAAATCCATTGACAACACTGCATGCCACACTAAAAATCATGCACTTTCACCAAATAATCCAAAGACAATGTTGCAGAAGCTTTTATGAATTGCGGGTGGGGTGGATCCAATTCTAATAGTTTGTGCAGCACGAATTTTGATTAGCAGCCGCCTACAAATATTTCAAGCAAGTATCATGAGCAACAAACCACAGCAATAAACACAACAAAGCCATTCTGTGCACACAAACAGGACGCGAGGCCTGCCGAGATCAAAGTGGTTATTTGGAGGTAGCTTTACCAAGAGACCTCTCCTCGCCAGAAACTCCTCTTTTAAGCTGAGTAAATAAATGGCTTGGGGGCCACAAAAAGATCACATTGGATATTTTTGACTGTCTCGGAGCGCAAAGTGTTTCATTTCCTGCACTTTATAAACACTTTATGAATAGCACGGTAGATTAGAGGCCAATGAAAGCTCACTTTGCATCAGAGAGAAAGCCAAGGGAAACAAGGTTTTTGTTTAGTTTGAGGTAATGCTTTAGAAAAAATAGACATTTCTTGTTTGTTTTTATATATTTGAAGTGTGCACCAAGCACAATGAATTGGAGCTGGGCAATATGGAGAAAATTAAAATATCACAATATTCTTCACCAAATACATCGGTGTCAATATGGCAGCAATATTATAAAGTTGACAATTGGTGCTTTGACCAAAATATTTACACAATGAGATTTTTGATAAATAATCATCAGTAGTGTGAGGTAAAGGCTAATAATAGAACAGCTAGAACAGTCTGGTGAGTTCAGAAAAGTACATCACTTTAGTGTAATGCAGCCTTTAAAACCAGGAAAAGACAACACTTGTTCATATCATGATATTACCATATCCAAAATTTAAGATGCTATCTAGTCTGATATATTGATATTGTATCGATATATTGCCCAGCCCACAATGAATACTGTCTGAGCTAAAAAATAATGGGGTACAGGTGCATTACTACCAACAGTGACAGTGGGATAAGAAATGAGGAGAGCAGCTCATTTAATCGTAGGCTAGAAGGGGGAAGCCTGGCCTGAGCTAGATGACTAGGAGGCGGGGTGGATGGGCACACAGCCTAAGTGATTAGCATCCATCACTGTCTGTTCCTCTCAGACAGCGAGGGGGATGTGACAGATGAAGGAAGCACAATCAGGGGTGAAACAGCAAAGCATGGCAGAAGAAAGAAGCCTGGGAGGGAAGAGGATGAGCCCGGCCCAGCTGAAACCAATGACAACGTTGGGACATTAGCTTTTAAAGGTCAAGATAAAGGGGGGGATGTGTGCTTTGTGAAAATGACAGAGGTCTGAATAGCGGTTTTCTGTGTGCGGGGAAGCTAGAGAAGGTGTATTGGTAAGAACCCTGTAGGCTACAGGTAATATGCCTATTATGGAACAATGAGGACAAACATCAGTCTGGAGGGCATTTCCACATAGGGTTGAGTATTGTTTGGTATTTTTTCCGATCCCGGTGATAAAACAATATTTTTAAAATGGTGCTGGTGCCTAAACCGTGCCTGAACCGATACATTATAATTAAAAAAAAAAGAAGAGCACAAAATGACAGTTGGCAACATTAAAGAATAGAGGCCATATGGTCAAAAAATGTAATAAACCATAAATTATTTAATCAGTCAATTGCTGTTAAACAACAAAAAGAAAAATCACCAGATGGCAGAAGGGTATTACAACAGCTTGAGTTTCTCGAGGTGCGCTTCAATGCACCATGGGCTTACGAGGTGCAACTGAATGCACCATTAAGTCCCATCAGTGTTGTTCTTCCGATCACTCCGACTCTAGCAGAGGCCATGGTGTCTCGAAAAGTGTAGCTAGTCTCCTCTGTGTCTTTAGCTGCAGACTTTTGGATGTCCCGGTGTTGGAATCCTTTCCAGTGAAATACAGTCACAGTTTATACTGTTTAGCTTTCAGAATTTTAACTGCATTTAAGCCAGATTGTAGCCAATTAGGCTAAGCAGGCTAATGTTACCTGCTGCCAAATGTAATGTTAAGTAGCATTACAGGCAACAGAAGCATTGCTGCACGTAACGTCTGTTTTGGCGCACCAGAGTGCAACACAGGCTTGTTAGTGGCACCGAAATGAGGCATACAAATCTGCGTTATCATTCGGCCAGGTAGATACCGTTCGTTTAGGAACCATTGCTATATTGGCACCAGGTTTTGGTACCCAACTCGTTTCTCACGTCTTAACACAGCCTATGATGCATCTCAACCTGACAGGAACAACAGTATGTTAAGCAGAGTTATCAAAAAATATGCCAATGCAAATGTAGGGAATTTACACTTACAGCCGGACTGCAGAGCATGGCCATTCCCTCATATTTTGTTTCACCACCAAGCACTGACACTCCTTTTGTCACACTAGTGTGACTAAAGACCTCAGCTAAGTGTGTGCTATTTTGTGACTTGTAATTTTCCTCATGACAAGGTAAGTTTCAGAGCAGTGTTTTTAGTTCAATGACTAGACTTTTATAAAAAGAAAAAACAAAGCTGCATGAGCTCTATTTGTTACTGTTGGCATTTTTTCATCCCCTGACACAAACTACTCTGCCACTGCCACTATGTAATGAAATTTTCAAATCATACTTTGGCTGCCATTCTTTCACTTAAACCAATTTCTTCATACTTCATCCCTGTTTGACACTAGACAAAGTTCAGTGGTTCCTTTTCCTGTCTGCTGTCTTGACATTTCTTTCTCTGCATTAAGGTGTATTTACTGGCATATAGACATGTCCGATCCACAGTGAGTGGATTAGCTTCACTTGTGTGAATGCTTTGTTCGCAAATGACAGTAAGTTGTAACACTAATTCAAGAATCAAATGGCAAACTGCACACATCAAACCCTAAAAGGGAGGGATATGCCAGAAGCTGACTAGTTCATAGTGTCATTATCAACCTGTCTTTAACCAGTCTTTTTTTTTTTTTAAAAGTACTAGAAATAATTGTTTCTCAGCAGCATATTTAATAGTAATCTTTTTTTAGCCTTTTCAATCTGATTTCAGGGCCTCTCACTACACTGAAACTGTGCTTAATATAGTGGAAAATTATCTTCTGCTAAGGATTCAGACTCCACCTCGCTACTTCCATTACTGGATATCAGTGTGGCTTTTGACACCATAGATCACTGTATACTCCTAGTGATACTACATCAAAAGTGTTGTTCTATCTTGTCCAGATTGTCTACACTGTAATTGTACAATGTAGGTCTATTTTTTTCCCTTATCTGTATGGAGGCATATGCTGTACAGATTGTAAAGCCTTGTGAGGCATGTTTGTGATTTCTAATATTTTATATAAATAAAATTGGCTTGACTATCCAGCCAATCTTTTATCAACAGCCTCTGAGGAGTCCACCTCCAGAATTGTATCTCAGCTCCTGCACAGAGAGCGAACCAGGGCTGCTGTTACTGCTGCAATTACACACTGGATTTCCTCACTGGCCTCATTTTAGGCCATACTGCCAGACAAGCTTTCCAAGCAACCACCCACCAAGCTGGTGATCTGGATAAAGCAAAGAAAAAAAACTGACAAGAAAAGACTGAATCTCTGTTTAAACCAACTCAGATTTTTTTTTTTTTTTTTTTTTTTTTTAATTTTGACAGGATATGTTGTCTTCTTCTGGAAATCTGTGTGCCTACCGACCCACTGCCATGAAGTATGAGTTACATTGTCCATTATCCTAAAAAGATGACTCAAAAGTTATTCATGTGAAAATGTAGATGTCAACTCATTAATTGTGTTTCCCCATATTAGTCTGATGTGAGATGACTGAGATACATGTGAGATGTGGACATGGTTGGGGACTACAGATACCTGGGTGTCAACATCGACAACAGGCTGCGCTGGAAAATCAACAGCACTGCTGTTTACAAGAAGGGGATCAGCAGACTCTAATTCCTGAGTTAGCTGAGATCCTTCAACATGTGCAGCAGAATGTCGGAGATGTTCTACCAGTCTGTTGTGGCCAGCGCTCTGATCCCCTCCGCCATCTGCTGGGGCAGCAGCATCGCAGCTAGCGACACAAACGGACTGAACAAACTGATCGGGAAGGCTGGCTCCGTTATTGGCTGCAACCAGGAGACATTTGAAGCTGTGGTGGAGAGGAGGTCACTGAACAAACTGTTATCTATCATGGATAACCCCGACCACCCTCTCCACCAAACACTGGTCCAACAGAGGAGCACCTTCTCTAAGAGGCTCCGACAGCTTCGTTGTCACACGGACCGCTACAAGAAATCATTCCTACCACAGGCAATACAACTTTTTAACACCCTCATCACTGGTGTTATATATATATATATATATATATGCTACTACTATACGTTGTTGTTGTTGGCATTAAGAGTAAAACACTCACACACTTTAGAAGACCGTGTGCAAGCCTTTTTCTCAACGTGTTGTTGAACTTGCGAGGAATCCATACTTGCGCTGTTGCTGGAGGCAGCCGGTTATTTATAGATTTCTACGCGCAAATTATTTGCGCCGACGCATTTACGTAATCGTCCCAGCCCTAGTTTATGTTGTCATCAACTTAGAGCACAAACAATGGCAACAGAACAACACTGAAATCCTAACTGTGTTTGCACAGGGAGGCGCCATTGTAAATCCCCCAAATAAATCTAATTAGTTTTAATGTGAATGATCTTTATGGAGGAAGCTTCCAGGCTGATAGTGTAGAAGAAAATAAATAATGTACTTGAGAAGGATAAGTGTTTACTCCAGACTGCAGCCTTGGCAAAACATCAACAACACATAAATAGCCATTCAAGCCTGCAAGGATGAGATATGCAGTATACTCAGAGAATGAACACAGAAATCAGCCTCCCAACTAAAGTGCTAAACAATACCAATAAAACACTCATAACTCCTGCCAATTCATTACCAGAAGGTGGACAATGCAGTCATGTTGTCTCAAGCGGATAAAACAAAAAAAATGCCAGCTGCAAAGCACTGAGGCCTGCCCCTTGAAATTAACGGTACTCATCAAGAAATAAAAGAGCAATAAAAAGCGGTCTGTTTTCGCCCACAACGGAATGACTTCTTGAATTAACTTGGGACGCTTTAGAGAAGCGTATGCCAGTGATTTCTTTGGAGGTGTTGGATCAAGAAAACATGCGCTATAAAGCCTCAGCCAAATTGGAACACCACTGCCGACAGTGTTAGTCTGTCTCCCTGTCTGATAGGCTCAGAGAACATTAGCTCCAAATGCTGTTTGTCAGCTCCATAAAACGCCGAACACAATCTGTGATGGCATGACGAAATGCAGATATCTGAAGCCTTTATCTGCACCATGCTTTTCGGTAATATGACCAAACAATAGATGCACGGCAACACATGGAGGGGCCTGTTGTGCCAAATTTCTATATGGTTGCTATACCCATGTCCGTGTGCCCAAGTGCTCCTCCATAAAACGGAAAGGTTACAGCATAATGTTTGCATACGATACATTATGCGCCTGTCACCTACACATATTCATCTAGCCAGCTCACTGCGGCAGCATTCACACATGCTTTTGCATTCCCATCTTACAGTATATGTGGATGTAAATCTGAAAATCTGTGTGCAGAATATGCGCACATATTTTAAATGTAGATCATTTACATCAACCAGGGCCCAGATATATAAACATCCATACTCCATTTCCAACACATAAACTGGTGTGTATAAATGAGGAAATGAGGATTGTGCATGTTCGCCCAGTTCCCCGATGATTGAGATTTGAGAAACAACCATGCACACATTTGGCTTCATAAACCTGATGAAAAATAATGCACATTTCTGTCTGACTTTTATGCATCTGGCCTTGTGAGTGAGCAGTTGGTCACTAACCTCAGTGACATGAGCTCCCATTAGAATACTGTACACACTTACTTGACAACCCTCCAGAGGTGTGTCTCTACTCGTTTCACATGAAAAGCAGCAGGAAGTGTTTTTTAGGTCACATTACAGCTCAAACACAGCAACATACAGCTTGGCAAAGGAAACCAGACAACAGTCTGTTAGATGAAGGCAAAACATAGATGAACAAAACGAAGTGCAGCAACTCTTCTGAAAGCTGAACATACGAGGCAGCACGGTTGAGGGGCGCAGACTGTCCTGGCTTGGCCCAGCTCGCACACAGGACCACGGTTTGGTCCGCGTGACGTCAAAGGCGCCATATGCCCATGTCTGCTAGGGTCTGGGAGGACCGTCTGCATGCAGCCCACAAAAGTGCTGCGCAGACTGTACGCATAGCAAGCACGCCTACTGCACATGCTCCAGTTGTTCCACGCTCCAGTCCTGTTGGTGTCATATGCACCGGTATGCAACTCTAGCTGGCTTGCAAAGAAGACGAAGACGAAGAAGAAGATGGATGAAGACAGTTAAGCAGAACTTTATAAAGTTCTAAAGACAGTCAAGCCGCCTACACATGATCTGCGCTGGCCGTTCCATTGTTTTCCTATGGGGAGAGCGAGTGTTAAAGCAGGACATCTGCCATCTTTATAGGGACACAAAGACCACCAACTGGAATAGCGTTTGGATCGGGAAATGCACATGCCTGAAAGGCCAGACCAAGGCAGACCCTCAATAAGGTATGCATGGAACCGTGTGTGCATCTGTGTGACCGGTACAAGTCTGCCGACTCCGAAGCAGAAGTACACCTTTAGTTTCAAGTGGTTTCTTTGACTTACTTGGCAGCGCAATTATTTTAGTCAGTAGCAAGTGCTTTCATTAAATGTTTGAGCAAAGTGAAAGAGTGGAGAAAGGTGAGTGGATAACTTATTCTGCAGTATACCACAGTATGGGTAAGCCATGACTCAAATGCACTGCCACAGGGTCACGCTCATTCACAGAGCTGTTACAATACAGATGTACTCCTATGCGAAAAACATGCATCAACCTGTGGATGTGGACTTTTGAAAGCTTTCTGACCACAAAACGGACAGAAAAGGGAGTTTAACAACTTGGATTTCCACAGAATTAAAAGGTCATCTCCTTTGATGTGTAGGAGCTCGCTGTCAAGATAAGATACGGAAGATAAGGTGTGAGGAACGAGGCAAAAACACAAACCAATTTAGCACCGTGTCCGCGCCTGCTGTGTCTAGTGAAAGTTGCTATCGCTAATCAAATTTTGATAGCTATGAGCGCTAATTGTGAGAAGCCATGTTTCTCATCCCATTAGCTTATCTCTTACAAAAGGCAGAAGCCACATTCATCAGGAAATTGCATTGCAGCGTTTTCATTAGTCTAGATGTATAACCTTATCCATGCCTAAATTATGCCAAGCAATCCTCAATGACATTCAGCTGTGGCCCACCCTTCAAAAAAAAAAAAAAAAAAAAAAAAAAAGAAACATACCCAGGTCACAGGTTCTTGTTGCTAAATTTAAACGTTAACACAGGCACCCATCCTTAAAAAGAAACAGTGAAATGACACACTTTAAGAATAAAGCTCATGAATAACTAATCGTCTGCAAATGTGTGACTCATTTCAGTTTTTCAGGCCATTTTTGCTTTACAAATGCCACGCGCTGAATTCAGACAAGAAGGGCAAAAAAGTATAACAGAGGGAGACGGAAACAGCGGCCAGCATGCAGCGGCGCATGCAGAGCCAAATATATAGACCACATTAAATCAAATCAGTGGCCGTGATTTGCCTCAAATCAGAGGAAGTCTAAAGCCAATGTCAGTGTGAAAGCAATAATGTCACGAGGCTGATGGGAGCTTTCTTCTCATCAGCTCTCATTTCCCCTCTGTTCACGGCTTCCCTTGTCTCACTTGTGATTTACTTACGAGATCGATATGACCCATCGCCGTGACAGTAAAAAGACATTTCCCTCAAAAGTCAATGAGCAACAGACGGTTATGAATACAAAAGCACCGTCTGCATTCATTCGCCTGTTTTTGTCCGTCTTAGCAACTAATGTTTAAAGGGCTCTGGAGATACATTAAAGACACTGACAAACACTGCACTTTTAGTTTTATAACTGTACATAACTCAGATATTGCTGCAAATTACTTTCAAGTGGCATGTTTGAAATATACAAACGCCAGTTTGAAATATCTAAGCATAATGTATACTATGTTTGAAGCTGAAAAATGTAGCGATGAAACAATAAATCTATGTATTTGTTGTCAAAAAATAAATAAATAAAATCCTCTGCAACAATAATCAAGTAATCATAAGTTATCAAAGAAGAAATCTGAAGACGTCCCTTTGGGCTCCAGGAACTTGTGGTAAAATGTTTCCTCATAATGGCATTTTATTAACGAATAACTGGGAAAATTATCAGCAGATCAATAACGAAAATAATCATTAGTTGCGTTCTAGAAATGTCAAACGAAACGACCTGTCACTTGACAGGTCATTTGAGGAATATATTTTTTATCTTAATGATAATAATAATAATATATATCAGTATGTGACCACTGATGGTATTATTTCAATAACCCTGTGCATAATTAACAACTTTGTTGACCCCCACATTGCACTCAGATTATATTGGTTATCAAGCATATGTGGAGACGTGGACACATGGCAAAACAGATCTGCACTGACTGACCTATTGTTTCCAATGGCACAGTCGTGCTGCCCTTGACAATTCAGTTTGCCACCCAGCACATTTCAACTTTGACCATATTTATAGCTGCCCTTTCAAAGTACTACCAATGAGATGGAAGCATTATATTGCATAAACAGGCAGTGAGAATAAAGCACTATTTTCATGTTGTGCGTTTGTGTGGAAGATGTATCAGACCATAACACTAAAAACAAATCCCAACCTTGAGAGAAGAAACATTGCATGGCAGGTTGTCAAACTGCACAAAGTGAGACAGTACATGTTGATGCTGTATACACACCTGAAGGCACAACCAAAGGTTACAGAACAAAAAAACATTTCCATTTTGGTCTGTTATGTGGAGAACTGAGGAGCAAGGCCAATAATATGGCTCATTTATCACGCTGAAAGTTTTCATTAGGGCCAGCACCTTGTTGCATTCACTTATTTGGCAGATTT
Source organism: Zingel zingel (assembly GCA_023566125.1). NCBI lineage: Eukaryota > Metazoa > Chordata > Actinopteri > Perciformes > Percidae > Zingel > Zingel zingel. The sequence continues at coordinate 29,237,825 of CM042327.1, forward strand.
ATTTAACCTTGACTCATTTGGCTTTTTAAGGGAGCGGGTCCAACTGCTGTAAACAGAAAATGTCCATAATACAGTCTCATTTAATTTTGTCTTTGTTTTTTTGTATTTTATCTAGTTCCATTTTCTGTTAGTGGTCATGAGTCTCTCACATCAACCTTTACAAACCTCTTATTGAGTTAAAAGGAAGTGGTGTGAGTCCAGATCAGTAGCAGTTCTTAAAGAACTACAGCAGCAATGTCACTTACTTTGGTAGAGCTGTCAGCACCCTCCATGGGCTGCACTTTGTCCAATACATGGTGTCCAGGACATTTTGATTGGTCAATTCTGAACTACTAAGCAAAGTCAGTGATGGACCCATTTCAAAAACTATACTAATAGGTGTGACCCCGAGTTAGGGTTGCACAATATTGACAAAACAAATGTCATATTGCGATATATTAATTTCAATATGTTTGAACATATATAAAATTACAAAAGTTATGGGAAAACACATCAAAATAGATTCATAACAAATACAACACAAGGTTTATTTCAACTGACATATGTGATATTGGACTGGTCCAACACGACCATGTCTACAGAACAGGACATGTTTTACTAATTGGACAGTATAAAATAAATAAATAGAGATAACAGGACATGTTTTACTGGTTGGACAGTATCAAATAAATGAATAAAGAGAACAGGACATGTTTTACTGGTTGGACAGTATAAAATAAATAAATAAATAAAGAGAACAGGACACAACTTCTCTTTCTCTTCTCTGATTCGTTCCGTTTTGTTGTCTCTATCTATTTCTTCACTCACACTGTCACTGTCTCGAAATATGCACACACGTGGTACGCTCCATAGAGTTTGTCACGGAGTGAACCCATGTGCTGACGTGTACTAACATGTGCAAGTGGCACGGTAACAGGCCAATGAAACATGATCATTATAGCGTTTCAAGCGGGCTCTAAATCAAACAACAAAGCCACACAGCCAACGGACGGGACGCAGCGCTCAACAATATAAACAAATATATTGCATACTTATCGCAACACTTTCGATATAATATTGCGCGACGTGATATCGCGATAACGATATTGAGTCTATATACCCCCTAGTCAAATATTCGATGCTTCGATGAAAAGAGCCCGATTCGACTGCCGGTCTCAGCGTTGAATCTTCGCAGCGTCCAGTTCAGACCACAGATTCTGGACGAGACGAGCGTACACTTGCCCCGGTCAGCAACGTTGTGAAACGACTCTGTACTTCCGTCCTAACTTCCGACTTTCAGGCTTTTTTTGCAGCTGCATATCATTTGTTGCGTCTAAATATGAATGTGGATGGCGTTAGTGATAGTGAGATACTTGATGAAACGGCGAAAACGTTTTTATTCCTCCGATTCGCTGCTTTGTTTTGACGACGCTCGCTCTCTTCAGTCCCTCGACCATATGCTGTGCTTGCGGTCACTCGTTGAGCCTCCGGGCCGGTTCAGACCGCTGCAACTTTTCCCTGCAACGTTCTAAGTCGGTTTTGTCTCGTCGCGAATCTCTGAGGCTTTTAATACATCTTTTCCAAGTGGGTAATAAATCCCCATGACAGATTTCAGTTTCACTTTCCATTATCCGTGACCGACGGTCGCCCCCAACCCCACCCCACCCACATGATTCTACAATCAATCGAGGATAGGCAAGACTTGACATTTCTGATTTGACTATGAAAATTCTTAGTCGGGGACTTCCCTACTAACTAAAGACTATACCGACCTATGCTGAGTTCCCAAACTAACATTCTACTTTATTTGGTCGATAAAATGTCAGAAAATAACGTGCCATAGCCCAGGTTGACATTTCCAAATTGCTTTTTTTGTCCAGCACATAAATAACACATTTACATAAATAAGAAAATCAGCAATTCATTATTAATTAGGAGCTTCATTTAGTGAATGCTTGACATTTTTGTTCAAATATCCAAAAAGTTGCCAATTCGATTTTCTGTTGAAAATTAACAGACAGGGATGCAACGATCTTGTACTGTACGCTGGACTGGAATCAGCCCTGATGTTGACCTTCTTAAGCAGATCAGGTATCGGCCGTGACATGACCAAATACGTTTTCTTTGTCAGTGTTATTATAAAATTCTGCGTTTCTGCTACCAATTACTGTACATTCATTCGGTGATATTGGGCTGCCAACTTTGTGTTTGACACCAGTGTTACCTTATATGAAACATTATTCCAAGGAGTTTCCTTATGGAAGCATAACATGTTTAGCAAAAAAAATATCAGTTTGAGTCCATCTATCCGCATCAAAATAATTTTAAATGAACATGAGGACAATAAACAAAAGTATTTTGATTAATTTATACAGCTATAACTGCACATTGTATTGAAATATAATTGAAACTAGAGCTGGGCAATATATCAATATTATATTGATATCGTGATATGAGACTAGATATCGTCTTAGACTTTGGATATCGTAATATGGCATAAGTGTTGTCTTTTCCTGGTTTTAAAGGCTGCATTACAGTAAAGTGATGTCCTTTTCTGAACTTACCAGACTGTTCTAGCTGTTCTATTATTTGCCTTTACCCACTTAGTCATTATATCCACATTACTGATGATTATTGATCAAAAATCTCATTGTGTAAATATTTTGTGAAAGCACCAGTAGTCAACACTACAATATCGTGCAGCATCGATATCGAGGTATTTGGTCAAAGATATCGGAATATTTGATTTTCTCCATATCGCCCAGCCCTAATTGAAACTACTGTCCACTAATGTTTCATACTATTTTTTCAACCATCATCCATTACTACACTACCTTTTTGGTTTGCAACGTGGCTCTTCTAAAATGATTCATGCTGAAGAAAGTGTTATTTCCAGCTCAAAACATCAAAGCACCGAGTGTAAAATATACCTTTTAATATGCCTGGGACTTTATTAATTTATTTTTTCTCTTCGTGCATCTTAATACGTTTCCAGACTGACACTTCACACGGACAATAAAATAGATCCATTAGCGCCGGAAAGGAGCCTCTATTAAATGAAACAAAACTGTACAAGAAAAAAAGGACAAAAGAAACAGGGGTATGGAAAACAGGCAGTGACATGCAGACACGCGGCTCCCTCAGCTGTCTCATTTGCAAAAGCCAGATGGTTGAGTATGTATATATTAAACGCCGAGAGGATTAATTCAATCGCAGAGATGTTGAGAATGAAGGCTTTGACATTTGTAGGTGTCAACACCTTCGCCCAGCAAGACAAAAAAATATCAATTAGCTTGACGATAAGAAAATTGCACCAGTAATAAGCAGCAGTGTAATGTTCCTGCTCAATGTAGATTCCAGAGGTAACAGCTGCAATAGTCACAGTGGAGGAAACGCCGTTTGACATTTCCGACCGTGAGGATGATGCTTTCCAGCGAGGTGACCAGCAAACAGCTATTAGGTGGAAAGATGAACTTGTCGTAATAGAGTTTTTGGTGACAGTGAGGAATGGGGAGTGTGGGCTGATAGTAATGATGTTATCAGTCACTGTGCGATCTTGCACTGATGGATGAAGTGTCTGCAGAACCTTCTACAGGCAGGCAGCGAGTGGTAAACACGAGTGCTGTCAACATCACAGCAGCTAAATGCAGATTTTCTTAACTGACTACCTAATGTGCTGCTTAGATGCAGTCATTTCTCAGATGCCATCAATATATATGTGAACACAACTTCTGCGAATCACTATATTCTGCACGAGTGTCTTCCAGACATACTAACAGGCAAGAGGACACATACTGTGTAGAGGATGGGGTCAATGTAATGCTAGTCTGGATCAATGACGTCACATCATTTCCAGGATAATCGCAAGCAGGACGTCTGTTGCCTAACCGCTCTCTGTGTGTTGCCGTAACTCCAAGGCAAGTTTTGAAGAAAATTTGGATCATGCAACAAGGCAGGCCTGCTTAGTTCTTTCAAGGAATGATTGTAAAGATTTACAAAGAATATGTTTACGAAATTTAATGTCTAACTGGGACGTTTTGGGACCGATAGGCGGGGATATGGACAAAGTACACACGGCGTAAACTGGTAACAGCAAATTACGTTTAACCACTTAATGCAGATAATTTAAATAGCTCAAGTTACTGTATTGTGTGAACAGTTAACTTCATTTAATATTGTATGTGGCGGTTTATTTCGCCGGGTGCAAACGTTCCACCAAAACAAGTTCCTTCCCGGGACTGTTTTGCAGAGCCACCGTCGCTACGTCCGGAGCTAAGCGCCACCCAAGACGACTGTGATTGGTTTAAAGAAATGCAAACAACCCAGAGCGTTTTTTTTCTCCTATCCCAGAATGTATCTGTGGTGCCAGACCTTACTCCACAGCGCTGTGGTGGATAGGTCTGGCCATGTGTGACTAGTGTAACATACACAGACATGCTGACTACACCCATATGTCTAACAATGTTCTGTTCACTTAACAATAACTTTCAATTTAAGTAGGGCTTCTACTAACCCTAGGCTATAGCAGAGCCTGCAGGAGATTGGCAAGTTGATTGCCCTATCCTGATGAGCAACTCACAGCCACATACCATCACACTTCAACATCAACCACATTAAGCACAACTAATGTTTGTAAAACATTAGTTTTACACATTACACTTAGCATAATAAGTGAGGGCTGCTGTTTACACCGCCATCTAATACCTACACTGACAGCGAGACGTTTCAGGATGTGTGTGATTGAGCTCAGCCGGTGATTGATTGTGATCACCCCCTCTGTTAAGCAACTTCCTGGCAAAAATCCTGCCACAGGTAACTTAACGCCACATGTGTGCTAGCGTTAAGTGTACTAATACATTTAACCGTCTGAACCTGTTGCATGTTAACCCCCCCATTTTCTCAGGGGCATACACATAGCAATGGAATCACAACTTTCTTTCTATCTTATGCAGTACTTGCATTGATGTTCACTGAGGATAAACTCCTTAAATATGGTGAGAAATCAAATCGGACTCAAAAGTGATCCCGCTGATTGTACATTCACGATGACTAGGGGTGTAAGAAAAAAAATCGATACACTTGAGCATCGCGATATTTTATTTTGCAATCCTGTATGGATTTTTTTTAAACGTTCAAAAATATTCATGTAAGACAGTGGTTCCCGTTAAGTTGTGTTTACACCCCCCTACCGCTAGATGGCTATGCTGAGACGCACCACTAGTGTCCTGCCTAGCAGTGCCTAGCAGTGCCTGACTTTTTGCTAGAAGCTAACAACGTAGCTATGGCTGAACTTTGGCCTACTTTAGCATATAAACATTAGCTCACTAAGAACCTGTGAACCACAATCCCAAACTGGCAGTTTGATTTTCTGTGTACTGAATTGTTTGCCTAGAGTAAACTTCTTTGACTTTTATGAACATCATGTCTTTTTTTAAATATTAGTTTTTCTAAAATTATACTTTAAAGAAATCCCAATATATCGCCTTACGCACAGTATCAAAATATATTGCAATTTATTGAATCGTGACCCATGTATCGTGATATGTATTGTATCGCCAGATTCTTGCCAATTCACAGGCCTAATGATGACATGGTTATACAAGGAAATATCAGCATGATCTTCCATGTAGCTGTGTAATATAGGCTTAAAAAAGCTCACTCCATGACAACCTTATACTTCCTCTTTATATTACCCAACATATATATGTTCATTTAACAAGAACAGGCAAACAACAGGAGTGACAAAATGAAAATGAGCTTTACTGTATTTGTGGTTAGACAAAAAATAGGCATATCAATTTCCTCCAAAATGGCTCATTTATCCCCTAAACACTGAACTTGAAAAACGACAGACATGAGGCAAAAAAAAAAAAAAAAAATCCAAATAATTTTTAACCCTTGTGTTGACTTTGGGTCACATTGGCCCGTTTTAAATTTGTTTTATATCAGAAAATATTGGACGTAGAAATAAGCGCTGAAAATGTGTAGAAGAAAAATTTTAAAATTTAAAACATTGGAAAAAGCAAAAACAAATTGTGAAAAAAGGCGTCACAAATGTCAGCGAAATTAAATTAATTTAAATTTAAATAAATTAAATTGCGAATTATTCCTTTTTCCCAGAAAATATCTCCCAGAACATGAGACTGACATGCCAAATGATGACTTAAAATAACATATGACATACCTAATGAAGACATGTAGTGACAATGCCAAAATCCTGTGAATAAAAGAAAACTGAATAAAAACAGCTGAGCGCCCTTAGATGGACAAAAAGTATTTTCCACTTGCGTGTGCACCTGCCATTTCATTTCTAAGTAATGTTTCCCGTAAAAAAATAAATAAATCTGCATCATTTGTATTCTTTTTTTTTTTTACAGCATTCCTAACTTAACAACATTGCCAGCAATTCCCAATTTTAGGATTTTGGCCACTATTCAACTCTAAAATTAAATCAGGAAGTACATTCTCTGTAAATGCACCTGGATTGATAGCAGCAGGACACAAATGACAGAAGACTTGTTTATAAATGACAATATTCCCCTGCGGGTATATTTCAGCCACACTTGTGATATGGTTGGTTTGTGGGGAGCACGAAACTCACTCAACAACACAAGGTGGCCACCAGCCAAGGCTGTCGAAGCTGAGGAAGACTGTCATTTAATTTGCATGACCTTTATTTAACTCTGCTTGAAATCAGATCTCCATGACCACCTTGCTCCACTATAGGAACAGGAAGGAAAAAGAAAGAAAAAAAAAAAACACTGTCCTGAATTGCAATTTGTAGAAGCCTCAAGGCTAATTCATGCTGATTTCCTATAGCCTATTCAGTTTGAGCCTCTTGGAGAGCAGCTATTCAATTACTGAGCTACTAGTGGCTGCAAAACATGCAGAGCTTATTCAATGAGTGTTACACCATCACCCTGTTAAAAGGCAATGCTTATTGCTGACTTCAACAAGTCTCCCAAATAACCTCTTTTTCCACAACCACAGAAAAACGGAGACTCGACCCGAGGATCCTCGGCCAGGAAATGAGAATAGTGCTATACAAGAAGTGTTATTCAGTCAGAAAGGCGTCTTTAAATCAATGTTTTATTATTATTATATGCTTATCCATCACCAAAGTATAATAGGTAGGCCTATATCCATAACTTAACATATTAATATGGCACAGTACTAAATGACACGCAATATAAAAAGCTATTGTCATGTTGAATCTCTACTGTGTTGAATACAATCATGTAGACACAATATCTGACAAGTGAAAATGAAAAAGGTGAATGCCGTTTGTATAGATCCTTGCTCATTTTGAAGGTTGAGCGTCTCAGTATGTCTCTGCTGTCCGAACATCATAATAGGAAAACGCTCTCATACATCCCAAGCCTTAGCCTACATTACACACCACACACATCCATACCCCATGGAGGTTATACACTCAGCAAATAAGAGCAAAACTCTGAAATAGTGCCTCAGAAGATATTTTAGGTCCAGGCTATATTTGGTCACTGCTTAAGAATATGTGTTTGAGGTACAGCAATTGAACCCGACTCGTGCTGTCTCTTTTATATATATATTTATATACTCACAGTGCAGTAGACAATTTCTTATTGTAGCTTAAGTTACCTCCATCATTTACAACAATAACACAAAATATCTAGCGTCACCGCAAGCCTACAAATGACAGCGCCAGTTTGTTTGTTTTTTTTGCTACGAAAAGCGAGCTATGATCAAATAGGGTCAAAACGAGAGAATGACACGCAGATATTGCCCGTGTTTTCACTCCAAAGTGACAACTAGTAGCCTACCCTAAACGGCAAAAGCTTGACGACCAAGAAAGAGGCAAACTCGACGTTATCTTAGCCAGAGTCCACCTTGCACGGACTTGCGAAACAAAGTTTCCCGTTATGTCGGGAGTGTATTTAATACGGAAACACAAGTGTAGCATATTCCACGACGAAATAGAACATGAAAGCATGTGCTAAGTAGTCCACAGCAATTGTCAACTACGAGTTTTGACGGCAGACAATATCGGCAGAGGCGAATGTGTGCACCAATGTAGACTACAAAAGATTGTTGCAAGCAGTCGAGAAACTCGACAGCTAACTCCAAACAGCAACGAGGGAATGTTAGTTCTCAAGGACAGGGGGGGGGGGGAATGAGACCGCCTTTACTTACGTTGGAACGAGAAGAAGTCCAAACAGTCCCGTAGAAGAAAAAAAAAAAGCTCACGGTCCTCGGCGCTCCACAGTCAGAGCTCAACATCCAGCAGTCTCGTTCCCTCTCCTCCTCCTCCTCCTCAGCTCCTCTACAGCTGCTGGAGAAGTTTGCTGACGTCAACAAGCACTCAGTCTCAACCGGGGGGAGCTCTTTGGTCGCAACTTGAATAATACATGGAAAAGGAGGGGAGAGACCGGGAGAGACGCGACCGGAAAGAATCGGGGAGGCACAGGCACAGGCACCACATTAAAGGCTACCCGGCCTTTCACGACAATGGCCACATTCATCATCAACAACAACAACAACAATAAAAAAAATCCTCAACTTTGAAAAGGTGAATAAAGTAAACGTAACATTTGCATCAACATTTGAGAATACACATCAAGTAGCTTCCAGTGAAGTGCTACACTTTTGCCTTGCTAAAGAAAGTTATGAGGCAGTCTCAATTGCCTGTAAAGAGGGCGCGTGCGTGCTTGGGGTTTCTGCATTTGGCCACCCAAAGATGGCCACCTCTACAGTATACATTCACCAAAAGCAAAGACAGTGGCACAAACAAATTAAAGTCATTTAAAAATAATGTAAAATCTAAATAAGTAGGCCTACTATCACATGAGCTTAACTGGGTTAAATACATAGTTTTAGCTGTTGGCCTAAGTAGCTATTCATTTTATAAAAAGGTTATGTAGCCTATCTTTCCCGTAATAGGGAATACAGTAACTGAGTGGGCTGAGCCAACGGTAGCTAGCCCAGTGTAATGCTAGCTGGCTAACAAAAGTTATATTTTCTTATCCCAAACCATGCAAAATCAAAAAGACAATTGAATATCCAAATTGTAGGCTATTAATGAACAAATTAAAAGAGGTAATTAATTAAATAAACAATCTAATAATTATATCAAGGAGACTATATCCTCCCCTGAAAACCAACTTCATAATTGGTTTGTACAATCAGCAATTATGGCTCATGTGTAGGTTTATTATTAGGCGGTGCGCCCTCTAGTGGCCGTAATAATGATGGGAGCAAAGTATTAGCCTAGAAATCTAGACGCACCCTAGCGGCAGCCAGGGGGGTCTAGGCACTCTCCGGTGGCTTGCGAGCTGGAAAAACTAAACTCTGGTCAGGCCAATCACATCGTGTATAGAGTCAGTGGACGGGCTTATGGCTGCTGCTGCTGGGAACAGCGATCTTCTGGAAGACTTGGAGTTAAGGAAGATGTGTTCGGAGTTTTGCTGACCGGATACGGCAAAAGTTTAATCTATCAACTTGCTCCGCTACCTTCTTCGTTGCTCTGCCTGGTTGTAGCGCTATCCTATTGCGTGCAGAGGGAATTTGAAAGCCAACCATTTATCCCGCCCCTCGGATTGAGTGCTGTCAATGGTGAGTTCCCAGACCCAACATCTTGATGTGGGTCTGGCTTGTCAGGCTAAGGAAGTATAAGAGCGCCAAACAAACACAGGGGGGCACGTTCAATCTCAAAACGGTGTGCACCGTTTTGCTATGGTTTCCTGGTTGAACGACATGTTTCCTCGGAACGGTGTGAAAGGGTGTGCAACAGGCTTTGAGATATGTTTTCTGTCATTTGGTGGGTGTGTCTCTCGTTGATTGGCTGTGTCACAGGTGATACCCAATCAGCAGAGACGTGTCTGTAAACTCGTGGTAATAAAAAGGCGTGTTTTGCTGCATTTTGTCGGGGCTGAACGTGGCTCACGACGTTCACCCAAGAGACCATGGTTCGTGTCCCTTTTGAAAAGAAATGTAAACAGCGAAAAAAAAATTATTTTAAGTAACCAAAGTAAAGTAACATAACAAACTGGGACCATTTCACAACTTTAATTTAAGGTTGAGGCTATTTGCACCCCTGGTACAATTAGCAGTGTATGCTATTTGTACCCTGGTGCAATTAGAAATGAATGCTATTCGTACCCCGCCGGTGCACACAGCAATGTGTTCTATTAATACCCCGTCTGGTACAAATATCAATGTATGCTATTTGCACCCCTGTACCTTGGCATATATGTACACACAGTTATCCATACTACTCATGTATTACACCTTTTTGGAATATTATATATATATATATATATATATATATATATATATATAGGGGAAGATTGATGAATATTCATTAGGGGACTCATCACTGATTGGCTCGCCCTGACATTCTTACCCTAACCATAACCAATCCCACTCCTCTTGCCTAAACCTAACCAACCCAACCAGAGCAGGCAACGAGTACTAGCCATTCAATGATGAGTCCCCTAATGAATATTCATGAGTCGTCCCATACCACCCTGCAAAAAAAATGTCGCGTTCGCAGGCCCTGACTTGCGCAATGGCATGCAAATTATCCAATCCAAAATGAAAAAAAACAAGATCACTTCATTGGGGAATTGAACTCCAGACTACCAGACCAAAGGTAAGCCACCTAACCACTCACCTAGCAGTTCTTACTAAATATTGTAAAACTGTTTACCACTTGGTATCTTCAAGCCTCAGTGGCTAGGCAACCATACTGTATGCAAAAAATAGGTACTAACTAACAAACTAACTGTTGTATGCTTTCACTGAAGACAGAAAGCGTAACTGTAGTATTCATTTCCTGCTAGAAATTCAATTGTTATAAACTTTAGAGACAAAACTTTCCTAATACGCCAGTTTCTGCTGTCATGGAAGATGAACGTCCGCCATGATTTCGGTGCACGCGAGCAATGTGTTTTTGTTGTTACGTCACAGGGTGTGAATAGCTCAGCTGTGTGGCCGAGGCTATTCGCACCGGGGGTGCAAATAGACACACCGTTAATGTAAACAGTGACTATTATGTTTACTGTATATAAGAGGACGGTAAACGCTCCTGTAGGTCGTATTTTTTTGCCACCGCTAGGGCGCTTATTTATGAAACACTCCTTTGGGTTGTATTATAGTGTATATATGACCTATATCGTCGAAAGGTTTTGAGGACTTGTTGAACACATTTTAAAATGTGGGTTTAAAAAATGTATGGAGAGCCCAGAGTAAAGTATCTAATACAATCACAAGCTTGATACAGTTCAGAAGGCTACTTCCCTAAATCTAACTTTGACATTTAGGAGTTGAAGCACAAGAAGACCTTTAGCCATCTTTACAGTAGTGAAAGCTAAGGCCAGTTGCAATGTGATAAAAAGATTATAATCAGGGGCGACAGTAGCGAAGTGGCAATCGGGAGAATCTGGACTTTTCCCGGTGGGCTGGTAGTGTTTCGAGGCCACGAGGGCCGGTCTGATAATAGTTATACATTTTAAGTTCTTAGCAACACCGTCCTGCGGCGTGGTGTGCGGCCGCTGCCCGCTGGTCAAACTGTGCAGCCTCTGCTCAACCCGTACGCGGGCCGCAGCAGCCTCTTATTTCAATCCAAACACAGGCTAATCAGAAAGCACTAACGAAGTGCAGGTCACAACCATGTGTAGGATTTTCAGAAATATAGGGGGGGGATCAGTGTGCGGCCCCTCCCCAAATGGCATAGCCCTGGTCGGCTTATAACATATAACACCTCTTTTTTTCTCATCACGTTTGGAAGTCTATCGGTAACGTTAACAGACAGTGTGTGAGACTAATGATGGAAAGCCAAAAGAGAAAAGGGAAAGGGGCCACTGAAAAGGTCAGACTCAAAATGAGAAAAATGATAGAGGAGGAGGCAGCGAAATGCTCCAAAATAACGGACATGTTCCGGGCATCAACGAGTAAAGATACGACAGGTGAAATAAGCTAACTTTGCTAAGCACCTAATGTCACAGCTAGGCACAGATGGGAATGGACCTTTTTCACAGCAGACATTTTGACTTTTCATATTAGGAAAAACACAGCTGAAATTGATAACCTTAACGATGGCTTAATTCCATCAAGTGTCCCCAGTAAGCTATTTCAGTGAGTCAGCATGCAAGTGGAATGCAGCCATCATGAATGGTTTTGAATACACCTGTGCTTTTCCTACTATGACATGTCAACATGTCTGCTGTGAAAAAGGTCTATTAGCACTAGCTACCAGTCAGCCAAAAGCTTGTGAAATTTGAAAGTAGCTCGTGGTAAATATGAGACAAATTAATGGTTTACTATTGAGTGGCTCTTGAATTTGTCCTTCAGTGGTTGGCAGATGTTCCTATGATTTAAAATGAGTAACTTCCTTTGGCTGCTGCTATGTTAAGTGTATAAGGATTATGACGCTAACACTAGCAGAAGCTAATGCTGTGCTGTGTGTTGTTCATTAATTCACCGGACCATCTGAAACCCCCCCATTGAATTAAACCATTGCATGCTGATAGAAGAGTGCACTAAGTGGCGCATATGTTCCCATTTTTTTATTTGCTCTTCTCAGTATCAAGTTTCTCTCCCAACACAACCTGAATGAGAGTGCCCAAATCAACAGAGATAAATATGTTGTGTGTAATGGAAATCTGTTATGGTTAAAGCTGTCTAAGTCTCAGGGGGAAGACATCTGAATATCACAGCAGAATGACCCCATGTGCTGTCACAGTATTTACTGTCTCTCCCTCTCTGACCAACCTCAGAGTCACTTTTGATGATATTGCAGATACAGTATGTGCCTGCATGGGCCGACACTGTTCGATGTGATGGATGAAACTGTCCATGATGATAAATAATAGGAATACTTGACTTCTGTTTTATAGATAACCTTCCTTCTTTAATTAGCATTCATATCTTGTATACTTTCACCTGTAAAATATATAGGCCTTATCCTCACCTGCACAGTCTGGATTGAATCCCCAGTGATAACACAAACCATTGTCCTACATTGCATTTATATACTAATTTGTTTTATCAAATGTGTTTTCCTGGGAATTTAATTGCTGCCTGGATTACGGCCAGTGGCAACATTTCCCAGTGAAGTTGGGTTAACATAAGTACCCCAATGATAAGACCAAAACCAATAAAAGAAACAATTGAGAAAGCCTATTAACGTATATTGTTTTGTGCCTCAGAGCTCCATTTTTGTCCAAGAACTATTAAAAAACACATTAATCAGCCACACTGTTGCACTCGGTGACATGTTTTTTTAGCTAATCCCACATAACCCGTTGCCTTGAATGCTCATTAGAACAACAAATGTGTATTAATCCCCTGCTGAAAATAGTCCCCAACAAATGTACTAATTATCCCTGTTTGGGTAACCTTTGCTAATAATTTCAGTGCCCAGCTGTTTGAATACATTCTAGAAGCTTATTTAAAAAAAAGAAACAATGTACTTGTGATCTGTTTTGAAAAATGGACATCTTCAGTAGGAACCAAAGTGCATGGGGCCCATTTGTTGCCTTTAACAGGGTAACAGGGCAGTCAAAAGAATAGCTGACAGACTACTGGCTAAAACCTTGTAAGTTTTTGTCTTTTCATTGGACTTTTGACAATGACAAAATAGAATATCAGAATGTAGAATATTTACAGCCTTGTCCTTCAAAATTAGGTTTAGGGAAAATTAGTTTTGGTCAAATCTTATCAAAGTTAATACGCCATGTCTTTAGAACAATGCTGTCTTTTTCAATATTTAACCAAGACCTGCATAACCATGAGTTTAGATCCCCTGAACAGGAACATGAAAATGATATGAGCAGATATGACTGAACATTGCAAAAAATATTGCAGAGAAAATTAAAAGCAAAATACATTTCATCTTTATGTTATGTCATGTAATGATAGATAAGTGAAAACAAATTCAGGAGACGTTACTTTTTCCCAGAATGCATTTGGTGTTGCAAATTATCATTACTGTAAGGACTTTACAGGGAGACTATACTGGATAACAAGCTTTAGTCCTTCTTAAGTGCCTTTGATGAAGATAAAGATTTCTTCAAATTCCTTTGAAGATTAGAGGGTATCACTACCGAACAGCAAGATCATTGTTTGTTTGGTTTGAATATTAGAGACTCTTTATTACCATGGTCTTTGTGTGATTACGAGATGAAAAATCAAACCTCCTTTTTGCAGACAAATACCGTATACTGTATTAGGAATGTAAAATAAAGATCCAGTTTATATATTATTTTATTTAAGTGTTAAAGGCTTGTTGCACTTGTGGCCATGGTATATACTGCTGCAGATATACTGATGTAGACAAAAAAAACCCTGCTGCTGCTGATTTGCACGACAAAGCTCCCAACAGCCTCATCCACTTCCTCCCAATTTACTGTTTTTTCAGTCAGCTAGCTTCCCTGTTACAGAGTGCAAGGAACAGAATTTTTATGCTTTTCAAAAGGGCTCCATGCATTCAAATGCTGCCTCGTCTGAATTATGTCAAAGCCTGCTGATTCTAAATGCATGCTGAACCCTGCTAGTTGATTGCTTTTTTAAATATTTTTGTTTTTACATGTTTTAGTGTATCGTCAGTACCACAGCTATTTTCGGGCAAATATTACAGATTCACATCATCTCCACCCTGCAGATTCATTCTTTTCATATAAAGAGATCCGAAAGTGGTTGCTTGCTTCACGCAGCAGCAGCTTTTTTTTTTGAGCTACCTCTATTTCACAAGGGTCTCTTTTTTTTCGAAAATACTCATCATCAATAAATCTATCCGTTTCCATTCCGGGTGAGATCAGGCTGCACCTTATAAGCAGACCTAAAGACAGATATACATATTCAACATTGTTGCACATTTCCACAGTATCAGCTACGAAAAACGCCATTGACAATTTTACAGCTTTAATTCTATCGAGTATGCAAGCTCTATTTCTGTCTTTTTGAAGAATAAGCACATTTAGTTTACTATGTTTCTTATATGCTTTTTCAAGAGAAACTCTCATGGCATCAAGGTCATTTTTTAAGTCCTTCAACGTGTTTAAGTTTTTCAGATATAACACAGTGGAAGGACGGCTTTCCAAAGATATAAGATATAAGCAGTCACACACAACATAGAAATGTGTATTAACTCTTTAAAATATGTTTAAAAAAATCATTGTGCTGTATATCTTCTTTCTAAGGCGATGTGTAGACGTACGCCATGTCAAGGCTACATTTTATGCACAGGCTATTTCAACTTCAGTCATGTGAGCTGCAGCTGCAATAATTGGATTTTAAATCCATGCAGCAGCATTGTGAGCTAGGGGTTGTTTTAAAAGTGGAGCGTTATACTCTGCATATCCAACCTCATGAGAAGATAAGAGTGGGTCTATTGATGTGATGTCACATAAAGCAGCTATTAGGGAGCTTTGCTTTGCCCATTTTAACTCTCTTTGTGTGATGTTATTGGCCAAAAATGTAACCATGATTGCATGTATTGTCATGCCTTACCCACATCAGTTACTCATTCCCCTCTTTTCCCTCACTAGGTGTTCAGGATCCAGACAGAAGGGTGAGTCTGACAGCAAATCTGACATTGATATAGAAGTGAGTTTTATTCAGGCCTTGCATCTCTAAATAGTCACATCATGATAATTGCTAAATATGTATCTAAATAGAAACGTCTAAATGGATATCATTGCAAAAAAAAAAAA
Source organism: Zingel zingel (assembly GCA_023566125.1). Classification (NCBI taxonomy): domain Eukaryota; kingdom Metazoa; phylum Chordata; class Actinopteri; order Perciformes; family Percidae; genus Zingel; species Zingel zingel. Next base: position 29,253,496 of record CM042327.1, read on the forward strand.
AATGCCATGACTGGAATTTACGTTATGCTGTCTTCCTGTTTTCCAAAGATACCTTTGCTGTCTGGAGCAGGCTGCAGGTTAGGCCTCACCCTGAGTTGTAAATGTTCTGATTGGAGTTATTATTAAAACTAGTGCTGTGCCCATTCAAAAGATGCTCAGAGCGGGCCCTATTACAGCTTGCAGCTTTTTGGAGAATCGCTCATTCAAACAACTTCACACTCACAGTGCACTTCCTTGGGTCCTTAGCAATACACCTGTCATGACATAATTTGCGGCCCCTAACAATACTTGAGTAAATGCGTAATTTCTAACACCTAGCTGTTTGGGACCAGGGTATTTCCAGGAACCAAAGCGTACATTCTGAAAGTTCCCAATTTTCTGAAGCAAGTCATCCGGTGCAGTTTTCCAGGTAATTGCGGACCTCTAGGTACTAGCACCATTGATCTGCATATACAGCAGTTTACTGAGCTGGTTGAAAATCAGTAGATGTTCTCCTAAGTTACCAGCTAACGTTTGTACTAGCTAGCTAGCTAGCTTGGTTGGCAAGGTCCATGAACCAACCAAATGCTGAACATTTTCAGGCAACCAGAATGTTCCAATTAACGTTAATGAAGTGAAAACACAGCTAGAGGGTCAAAGTTTAGGAAACATGAAAAAAACATGATTTACACCCAAAAACAAGTTCATGGTTATTTTAATGTGCACAGTGCCATGGTTAGCATTGCTAAGCCTCTATCCTAATTCACAGGTCGGCATGTAGCCACGCACTAAAGCAATCTTAAGCAGCTTTATCCTCTATTTTGAAATACTGTATATGGGACCATAATTTGCAAATTAACATAATGTTATATTGAAGAAGACTTGAAGCAATTGAGACCATAAACTCGTTATGAAGGTTTACTGAAGTAATTAATAAAGTGAGAAGTAGGGTAATTTTCCCATAGACGTCCATACAAGTCGACTTCTTTTTGCAACCAGTGTAGTCGCCTCCTGCTGGAAATTACATAGAATGCAGGTTTAAGGCACTTTTAGGCCTGGAAGCTCCGTCCATAATTTTGATGGCCCAGCCTGGTGCCAAGATCCTAATAGCTTCACTAGGCGAAGAAATGGCCTCTCATGAATCATTGAAGAATGAAGAGTTACAACACAGTGGCAGCAGCGAAATAGAATACTGAGGAGATTTGATAGAGCCAGGACACTATATCAGGATAAACAACATCATACAACTCTACTGTATATTCAGCTAGCAGGCTTCTCTTAAATTTGTGTCACAATCAGTCTCATTGCACGTTTTTAGTAGCTTTGTGACGCAATGCTATCATGTGGTGGAGTCATTATCATTATCAGCTATTTTCAGTTCTGTTTTTCTAACTGAATCTAACTGAAATGGCAATGTTTTAAAGAACATTACTGTAAGAACTGAAGATGCAAGTTCAGCCAAAAAGACAGCTGTTGAAGCTGTTTAAGGTAAGGGATGTGGGAAAAGAGGGTGCAACGGTTCTGCTTCAACCCTATCCATTTAACTAATTTGGATGATTAATTTGGATTCGCAAAAGCAAATAGGTTTTCAAGGTAAGGTAAAGACTGGACTGGACTCCTGACAAAATGAGAAAATGTTTTTAATGTTAACTTGTCTGGCATGTCATAAAAATGTTGATACTGAAAGTGTCAATAAAATGTTTATTGGTTGTAGTGAAACACCATATGGTCAACTGTACTAAATAACAGCAACACTGCCATAACTTTGGGGCCTTTTTTACACTGGTATTGTATTTGCCCCCCCCCCCCCCCCCCCCCCCCCCCCCGCCCCCCCAAAAAAAAAAAAAAAAAAATTATTATAAAATGGCAATTAAATATTCCGTGACTGCTGCATTATTAAACGTGTTAATAGTTATGTTTAGGGACTCACAGCACTTAGTTAATCCCCTCAAAATAACCAAAGACAACATGACTCAGTTTCAGTTCCATTTCTAAACATAGTCAGCCAGAACCCTAATGAAACAGACACAGCATCTATAGTAGTATAGTTTAGTAGCTAATTAGCTAATCGCCCTTCTGGCACACAAATAAAGTTGAAGTTGTAGTAGCTAGTTAGCAAGAGACAGCGGTCGACATAAGGACACATTGGTATTTTTTTTCTAAATATACTGCCACCATGCAGTAAACAGACTGATCTCATGAAATGGCGTATGTATGACACGCCAATTCGTATGCCATTATTGGCGTATTATCAGGACACATACTCGCTTTTTAGCGTGTTTATCAACGCCGTTTGGCCTCCATTGACTTACATTACCTTGCGATTGCGTGTGAATTGACGACGTAAGTAGTAGTGTGAAAGGGTGAATCGCCGCTCAGGGAGGTTGGTTGGGGTGGTGGATGGGTAATGGATGGGTAAAACACAAGACTTTCACCCAGGAGAGTGGGGTTCTTGTCCCACGTGTGGCTTTTCCTAAAGCCAACCCTGTTCTTCTTTCCCTAAACCCAACCCCGTTCTTCTTTCCCTAAACCCTAACCCTGTTGTTCATTTCCTAAACTCAACCGTTGCTTTCTTCTTTCCCTAAACCCAACCCCGTTCTTCTTTCCCTAAACCCAACCCCATTGTTGTTTCCCTAAACCCAACCCCGTTGTTCATTTCCTAAACTCAACCGTTGCTTTCTTCTTTTACTAAATCCAACCCCGTTCTTCTTTTCCTAAACCCAACTTGGTCTTTTCCTAATCCCAACCGTTTATCCATTTCTTGTTTTCCTAAAACCTGCGTGTGACGTAGTCTCGTGATAACACGTAGCCTTGCGATAACACACCACGTGGCTTAAGAAAGTGCCACGTGGCGTGTATGTTTACGCTGTGACGTTACAGACTGCCGTCTGCTGTATACAGCGTAGACATACACGCGGATAGCTCAAAATGCGTACAGATAACACGCCAATTGGCTTAAGAAAGTTGGCGTGTATGTTTACACCAATCATGATGCCATGTTGCAGAAATCAGGTATAGGCCATTTGAACTGTATGACATGGTAATACCTCTTTATCGTTACAGGAACAAGTGCGATACTGTGGGTGTTGCTCTAAATTTTTATCAACTATAATTAACTAACAATGGTCCCATCTCTCTCTCTCTCTCTCTCTCTCTGGAAGACGTTTCTAAAGTGGGCCTAACGTTATTTTAACAGTTGTTCCATGTCAAATCATTGTTGCAATTTAAGGTAATTAATTAAAACTCACACTGTGTTTGCAGCATCAACTTTAGCGTTCCTTTCTAAGGTGGAGAGTTATTTTAGGTTATGGTCACACGGTAGCCAAGAGTTTCTTGGGTTTTTACCTTCACACATGACCACAGATCTATCTAAATGATCTGTTTGGAGCCTCATAATTTAATTCTGATCTCGGGCACATCTAATCAAATTTGCAACACGCGGGCTGATATCTTAAAAATGACCTACTTTTCCCTTAATCTTAATGACATATCTCATGAAAAGAATATTAATTATGCTCCCCTGTGCAGTCGTGTGTAATAATTGCCCTAATTTTATGTATTCCATAGATGCTATATTTATCGTGTTTAGCATACAGCGGACCAAAAACACAGTAAAAAAGAAAAGAAAAAAAAGGGAGATATGAGAAGCCATTTGGAACGGAGCAAGAAAGCTTTGATTGCAGCCTCGGGCAACTCAGACCCAGAGGGCAGATACAAGTAAATCAAATCTCCATTACGGCGTTGAATAGTCCATGTGTTACAGATGTTATTACCCTCATTATTGCGCTCCTTGGTGGAACACAAAAGAGAACGAGCTTGTGCTTTTCAGCCTCATTTTCTGTCTGAGGTAATAGCCAAAGACAATGTATAAGATGTAGTTAACCTGTTCAAATGGGGTAGTGGAAATTGTCATCGTTGTCATCGTCATAAGCAAAGGTCCCACCTTCACCATTCTACTACCCCTTTAGCTTTTGTTTTAGCCCATATCAGACAGGTGTATGCTTAGCTCATGGTATTTCTCCTTCCAATGATTTTATCCAGTCAGAAAACACATCATTTGGGCTTTCTTTAGTAGGGTTATGCTCTGTTACACTTTCGATGACAGATTAGGTCTACACACAAATGAGTCATCATTACCCATTCAGCAAAAGCCATCAGTCAGATTACAAGCCACCTCTCCCAGAAACTAATTTAGAACACCCATCCCTTTCATTTTAATCGATTCTCTTTAAAGACACTGTCAATTAGTGTTCTTGTTATCAGAGGCCTGCAGGCCCGAGAATCCCCTCCACAAAGTAAAACCTTTCCCCGTCAGTCAGCATGATAATCCTGGGAACAAAAGCCTGCATGTAATGAACAAATCTAAGATCATCCCAAACATGCAATACATTCAGAGCAGAGCTTATGCCGCTGAATGGAGAACAGATTTACTCCCCACCTGTAACCAGTGGTGGAAGAAGTATTCAGATCCTTTACTAAAGTAAATGTACTAATACCACACTGTAAAAAATACTGTTACAAGTAAAATCCTGCATTGAAAAAGTATCATCAGGAAAAATGTACTTGAAGTATTACAAGTAAAAGTACTCCATGCAGAAAAATCCTCACATTAAAAACTGGAAACAATCCAAACAGTTCTGTCAATCAACTAAGTGTTTAATGGTCTAATCATTTCAGCTGGACTTGTAGGCCTGTATGTTGTTGGGTAGTTTCATTTATAATAAAACATCACATTTTATAAACTACATGTGTTTTGTGTGCAAAACTCTTAAATCTTTAAAGTAATTAAAGCTGTCAGATGAATGTAGTGGAGTAAAAAGTACAATATTTCTCTCTGAAATGTAGCGGACTAGAAGTAGAAAGTGGCATGAAAAGAAAAGACTCAAGTAAAGTACAAGTACCTCAAATTTGTACTTAAGTACAGTACTTGAGTAAATGTACTTAGTTACATTCCACCACTCCCTGTTATAGGGATGTAATGCTGGAACGGAAGGAGACAGTCAGTGAAAAAAACTTTGGAATCAGAACGCTGGCTCTGATATTTCTATATTTTATTACCTTATTCATCACATAAAGACACACACGTGTTTTGTGACCTGTATATTATTGCATAAAGTCTTTTTTTTTTGTGTTGTAATGAACATTGTGAACATCATTTCTTTCTTTATTTACATTCCACTACCACAGCGAGAACTCCATAGAAAACACAAGAGATATTATAAACAGTTTAATGCCACTAAAAATGGCTCGCAAAGCTGCCGCTGAATACAGTGCTGTTTGCACATTCCCCTTTTATTATCATTTTACCATAATAGGATAAAATTGTATTTCTGTAGATTTCAGCCATGTGGCTACTGTGCCTACTGAATCATGTGTTCTGGCGAGCGATGTACCTCTGCTAAAAGCGGGCAAGATGCCTTTAGCAGAGGTGGATTAGAGCAGAGGATTAGAGGAGCTCCCTGTCACGTTGCTTCCGTGCAGGTATCGGGTTCTGTTCTTGATCCGAGGCACAGCAGCTTTGAGTCCTCGCAGCTCTGTGAAGCCACATGATGCCAGTCTATTGAAGAATATAAGCATCCAGCTGGGACTGCAACCTTAAATAGTTTGTTTAGAGAAACCTTTTAGGATTCTCTGGAGCAATGTGGTGGGAGCAAATGAGCTAATTGCTGGGAATCTGGAATTAAAAACTTAAAAGGCAAGGGAACTTTACATTCTGAAGGAAAAGCCATACAATCCCTGTGCTAAAGAAGCATGCTTTCCTCCAGTGTCTTCTAAGTCAGGCCCCCAATTTGGTTTGAGCTCCTCTTGATCTTTTTGTGTCTGACATATTGTCAGATCAAATTAATTCAGCATTACTAAAAACTTATCATGACTTCCCCTTCAATTTTAGCCTGTTTCTAGGACAAACTTCAACACTGTACTGTGTGGCTATAAGATGCTGCAAAATATCCCCATAATATCAGTGCTAAACTTAACACCGACAAAGAATGATCATTATAAATGGTTACTCACATTTTAAATACACTTATTTTCATTCTTACCAAGAGAAGCGGAGATCAATATCTCTCCCATGTCTGTGCATTAGCTTAGTTAGCATAAACTTTAGAAGCAGATGTTCTTGGGGAAACAGCTAGCTTGGCTCTGTCTAAAGTTCAGAAATATACTTTTATCTCTTTATGTGTTGAACTGTCAGACATGAAAAAACTACATATTTGTGATTTCAAGCACTGTAACTATAAGTTAGGTGAAGAGACTAGCTCAACTCATTTCAGAACTTATCAGGTAGTCCAACTTCCTCACTTACTTTTTCTCCAAGAGAGCTTATTTATCGTCTTCTCGCTGTACAAAAAAGTCAAGTACGATAGAGCTCTGGGTGCCCACAGACGGCAATGTAATCGCGCTGCACAATTCGCCTGAAATGCGAGAAATGTGAACACATTATTAATGTGTTTAAAAGTCAGAACACATGGTTGCTGAATAATATTTGATGTGACCAGGGTGACATTTGTGAAAAAAAAGCAGAGATGGGGATGTTTTTTGATCATGCACAACAAAACAAAACATGCAATAATTAAATCCTCCTTTCAATACCATGGATAGAGCCAGCCATGCTAACCCACTTAAATAGGCACTTCAATGGAAAATAATCTGCGCTTTCAAGTCAGAGAGCGGAGTTCACTCAAAAAAAAAAACTACTTTCAGCCAGGAATAGTTTGTTCGTTCCTCGGGAGTGTTGCTCAGGACTTTGCAGAGGTTGAAGGTGGCTTTAACCACAACAAAGTCCTGGCTCTAGTTACTGTGTACAGAGCCAGCCATAATGACTTGTGTAAATCAGTTTCTCGGTTTTTACCCGTTCCCATAAACATCGGTCTCAAAGGTCTGGCTGCATACTCAAAATGCCTCCAAGGGACTAAGGGAGAATTTCCAATTTAGCCTGCTCTTGCTCTGATGTGGAAAATGTATAGGATGAAAAACGTTAATATTGCTCTCCCTCTATAGCACATTCCTACACGTTGCTATGCTGTGCTTCTTTTCAATGGTATACTGCCTCTTCTAGAGAATAAGGAGCTCCACTTGGATTTTAACACTGCAGTGACCATGACGTAAAGTGAATCATCTCAACCATAATGTATCAAATGTCTTTCTGCATGGCTTGATTTCACTAACAAGGTCACACGTGGAGCCCCCCCAAATGACCCTGTAGATTTATACACATATACAGTCCCAGATCCATGGGTCAAACCAAGTCTGACTTGGCTCAGCTCAGCTGGCGCAGCTTGTTGCTTGCGTGACAAATCCAGGAGTGTTGTTCCTGATTCATTATCCAGCTCTGTGTACCAACAGGATATGTAGACAAATAGAAGATCAAAGGCCACAAAAGAGGACTTTTCATCTTGGTAATGGTGTAGCTGCTACACATTCAATGTCGGTGTGTGTATGTGTGCGTGTGTGTGCACTGCAGACTCCTGCATGGTTTATTTTTGCCCTGGAAAGCCTTAAATAAAATATGATAATATGATAGTGTGGAGTTAACAGTTGTAGGCAACCGTACAATCAATGATTTAAGATGCAACATTTTAGCACACAGATCTAAGGAACATCACGGAGGAGAGGTGTGTGTGTGTGTGTGTGTGTGTGTGTGTGTGTGTGTGTGTGTGTATGTGTGTGTGCGTGCGTGCGTGCGTGCGTGCGTGTGTGTGTTCTTGTTTAACTACATTCGTGGGGTCCAAAAACCGGAAATACAGTATACTTGTGGGGTCCGGACATCTTTGTGGCGCCAAAATGCTGGACCCCACAACTTCAAAGGGCTGTTTGAGGGTTAAGACTTGGTTTTAGGATTAGGGTTAGAATTAGGTTATGGTTAGGGTGAGGGTAAGGGTAAGGGTTAAGGTTAGGCATTTAGTTGTGATGGTTAAGGTTAGGCTAGGGAATGCATTATGTCAATGACAGGTCCCCACAAAGATAGTGAGACGCACTATGTGTGTGTGTGTGTCTGTGTGATGTATTCCATTTGTAACTTTCATTAAATGTAGTAGGACTTTCCCATTAGCAAATTATACATTTAGTAATGACTGTATTCCGACAGACAATAAATAAAACACATTCAGTGTGGACTCAAGCTGTCTGAGGACACCAGCTGCAGGCGCTGGGGTACCAAGTTTGTGATGCATTTAGAGCAAAACAGTTTCAAACTTTGGTTAGGATTAAAATTGTTCTATTATGTGACTCAGATTTAAAGTATAACTTATAAACAACTGATTTTCTAGCATGTAGGCCACCCATTAGTGCACATAGGTGCCACCATAGAAGGCACATTGTCTATCTACCAGAGGGGCAACCATGAAGACACACTGCGATCCCTCTTCATTGAAAACCTTTATGCATGTGCAAAAACAAACACACAAAACGGATACAAGTTTGACAGAGTAGGGTTATATACACAATAAAATGAGAAAAAAAAATAGCAAGAAGTCTAGTTTTGCAAAAAAATTGATCATGACAGTATAAAAATGGGGCTTCAAGGAGTACCTGAGACTGGCCAGCTTAATTGTAAATATGTAACAATGGCATCATAAAACAAAAAAATACATCACTAATAAATCTTGTAGATTAAAAGTCACCACATGCAAATTTTGAATGCAACACGTATGCATTAAAGCATTTAATGTATTCATAAAAGAGGTGTATTAGATATGTAATTACGTGTGTGTGCATGCGTGCGTGCGTGCTTCTGTTTAATTTGCAAAAAGTGATGTATTTACTCCTCCATTTAAGGGAGATAATGACAATTTGCTACAAGCGCATTTATACATTTGCTTATGTGTGTCTGCTGACTGTTAAAGGGAATACATATCTGTGAGTAGTTGTCTAAATGTGTGTTTTGGCTGGCTGTATGAATACTGTAAATGAATGTGAATGTGTGGATGGGAGGCTTAACTCTCTCTCTCTCAGTGGGCGATGACCAAATGTGTTCACCACACGAGATGGCACCCACATGCACAGAACACATGGAATTGGAAATCCCATTAAAAATGGTCCAGCCGATAAGAGAGATGATGAGTGCATAGCGCTCCAAGTGATTCACAATTTCACAGCTCAACATTTCCATCCTTTCAGGGCGAGGATGGGGCGCAGTTGGAAAGTGAAGAGAACTGCAAATGAAACACAACAAATCCTATTTAGTTTGAAAACAAACTCTGCAGAAAAACTGTCCAGATTCACCCTCCTACCTCCTGTTTCAGGTCCATGCTGTGCATTTTTTTAAAGGTTATTTTTTGGACTTTTCATGGATAGGACAGCTAAGTGAGAAAGGGGAGAAGACATGCAGGAAATCATCACAGGTTGGATTCGATCTCTGATGGATCTCTGCGTCGAGGTATAAACCTCCATGTATATGTGCGCCTGCTTTACCCACTAATCCAACCCGGCCACTCCATACATTGCTTTTTGCTGTGGTGTGGGTGATGCTGCCTACTGTTTGGCTTGTGTATCTACAGCTGAGCTGTGTGCTGTATATGTGCTTTGAATGATGACGATTATTTAGTATTTTAATTTCCTGGTTCCAAAATGTCTATTTTATGGGGTCCCTTAACCTGGAAATGTGTGTATCCCATTTTCCAAGTTTTTAACACAAATTGTCACAGCACGATCTTTCCTATTGGCTGTTCTGCTCACTGCCAGGCTAGGTGGGGGTGGCTTACCTGCTCGCAAGCAGCTGGAAGTTTACGAAAGTGGAGATTGGGAGCAGCTGTGAGAGGCTGAGAGACTTGGTTTGGAGTTCAGGAAGAAAGCAACACATTCTCACTCTCGTGTAAAATACGGACGCTTCGGCATGTGCATTTGGCGTTGTTATTGGCGCTAAAAGTCTCCTTTAGCGTCATATCTAAGGCCACGTCCACACATACCAAACCGATCTTTTTTTTCGCCGTCTTCCCTGGCATCGTTCCAAGAAAATTAGCATCCAAACGGATCCATTTGTAAATGACTATGAACACGCTACTTTATATTCCAGGCCTATAGGTGGCGCTGTTTCTGCTACAGAAATTCACCAAAAACAGAGAAGAGGCAGAGCATGCTTGTGCGCTGTTTACAAACAGACAGTAGAAGAAGAAACCAAGCTAGCTAGCTATATGCTACCTTCGATGCTACAGTGCCGTGTGGTTGTGGGCATTAGGACAGATGCATGTTTATGTAGGTGTTGTTGTTGTTATGAGACGTCGTCCCGGGGTAACAGGTCGAAGGCTAGAGGTCGAGGGGTGTGGCAATGACATCATCGATACGCAAATACGCGCCTCGCCGTCCAAACGAAGCCGCGAGGGGCGGTGTTTTCGAATTTTTTCACCCTGGGACCAGGTTTCAAAAAAGTGCATCTTCAGGCAGTGCGTTTACAGGATTTGTTTGGATGATAGGCCCATACGATGCAAAACATGTACGTTTGCACCAAAAAGCGTTTCCGTGTGGATGGCGCCTTAATGCGCTTGGCTAAATGCGCTTGGTCGGGACTCTTGGTGTCACTTCTGACGCTCTGGGTCGGGACGTACGTTTAACTGACATGTGGCACAAGAACGGGACAGTTAGGTTTAGGAAAAGATCGTGGATGGGGTTATAAAATGAACATTTCAGTGACAGGCTGGACAATAATGGGACACGAACCCCGGTCTCCAGGGTGAAAGTCCTGTGTTGTTTGACCCGTCCGCCACCCCGACCAACCTCCATATACTGCATTTTGGGCTTTTATACTACTCGCTACTGTTTTCACTCTTAATACTATGTCATCTTTGCGTGTCGCAAGTAATGTAACGTAGTTGAATTGGTTCAGGTTAAATTCTACTAAATTAGCACAACTACGCCATCTACTGTTAAAAGCCGTACCTGCTTTGAGTATTTGTAGCCCAGCATTATGGGAAATTCCTCACAGCAACACAGGATTTCCAACAAGATAACATGTCTGTGAATGCTTGTGGACAATATAGCGTTAACTACTTGAAAAGCACTTAAAAGTTGACCCAGTTTGTTTGGTTAGATGTAATAATTTTCTGAAGTTCATTTTGGCAACAGTTGTATTTAGTTACCAGCCGTTTTATACATGTTTTACCACTCAAAAAATATTTTCTGCATGCTAACTAGCACCTACATGTGCCGTCTTTCCAGAGAGAGCATGCTAGCAGTTGTCCTTTGAGATGAGCATTCACACACTGTTGTCTTCCATTGTAAATGCAGACAGAGGCTGAATAAACTGGCTGTTACCAACCCGACTGGCTCCGAGTGATACAAGAGACAGATCACATAGGTCACACATACACACGCTGAAGGGTGCTTTTTGCATCGTATTTGACGCGGAGAGCCAGACCAAGTTTCCGTATTTGACGAGTCGGGTGTGAGAATGGGTTGAAGAAAGACGTGCTTCTGAGTGTCGCGAAGGAGAACGCTTTTTCCCCCATCAAGTTATGATAATGTTATTATCCACTTCTTAAATGTCTACAAATGAACTGTCAAACGGAGTACTGACATTTATGTCACAAAGCGACAACATAATGGTTAAAAGCAGAAAAAGCTGAATTAATCAGTTTTCTTTGGCCCATTTGGAGGCAGAACTCCACAACATGCTGAACATCACACTCATGGACATAGCCTTCTTAGCCTTGTTATGGCTAACAATATTGAATAGTGCAGCTTTCAGGTTCAGTATCTACAACACTAGGGTAAGTGTTCATGGATGATTAGTTTGTCTTGAACTATTTCACAATCTATAAAAATGTTCATTCTCATATGTGAGGGAGGTGGGGAGGAGTGATATGTCAGAGTGTGTGAAAAGACATAGTTTAGCATCACCAAAGGGGGTGATGCCAAAAGCAGACAGCAGAGGGAAAATTGATCGCAGTGCAATACCTCTTTTCTACTGCATTATATTGTTTCAGAAATGCCATGTATTCAGACTACAAACACATTTACAAAAATAAGAACTTGAAACATGAATTAGATATTAATGTGCATTCAAGTAAAACAATGTGGCTTTTTTTGGGTATCATCTGCATTGTAATCCATTGTGGTAAATTGCATGTGTCAAATGAATGGAAGAAGAATGTCACCCAAAATGCAGAGTGTAGAGACGAGGAGAGAGAAGATGTTGAAGGTTTATCAAAAAAAAAAAAAAATTGAAACTAAAATTGTCCTGAACATCCAACAAATCCCAAGACAATGGGAACTCTAGAAAAGAACACTAATGAACTGACTTCACAGAGAAAGACAGAGGGATGATGACTATCTGGCAATAGACAAAAGCTGTGTTCGAAACAGTTCCCTTATTTACTCACTCACTATTCCCTACATAGTGTTTATTAAATAGTGAACTATATAGGGAACGACCAATGAGATTTCGGACACTACACTGAAAACATTGTTGCGTCAGTAGATGTCATCCCTGAAACAAATGGAGCACTCAGGAGGATATTTAAAGGTTGTGTATATATGTTGCACGTTACATTTCCGCTGTTAAGAAACGAAAGGCTGCTCCATTTTTCCTTTCAGTTTCCGCGGGTGCTTCTGCTTCTTCTTCTTCTGCTCCGGGAAAACACGACCGCGTTGCATTATGGTATACGGGAGTGAAATGTAGCGCACATCGTGTCAGAGACGGTTTAGAACCGAGGCGGCCCAACTCAGAGTAGTTTCCTGTATCTGTGTCACGTGGGCTCCGCCACTGCCACGCCTCTTTAGGAGACTAGCGGAGTGTATTGATTCCAGTGGGAGAAGTAAACGTGAACACAGATTATGAGCGATCCTTTCACCCCATAGTCACAAAAGTATATATTGGACCCATTTCTCACAAGCCACATATCTCCAGAACATTCTGATACTAAAATGGCATTTTTGAGACGGACACATCAGGAGAAAATTAACTTTGTTTGAGACCTGTTTCTGTCTCAGGACCAAATTCTTGCGAGATCTGGCAACACAGAGAAGTTAACGTCAGCTAACGTTCGTGAACGCCCTAACAAAACTAATCTCCATGATGCTAATTATGTCTTTTAGCTCTGTAAATATCTAATGTAAGCAAAAGAACATATTAATAAATTGTTCAAATATAACTTTTCATCCATCCACACAACATTCACTACGCGTTCAAATGAGGCCACGCCCCTTTAGGAGACAGGAAGCATGTACCGTTTCATACCATTGGCGCTGCTTGAAATGCGCTATCTTTAGTATAAGGGATCTTTGATCATATGTACGCTCAAATTAGCTGTGCATGGTGGGTATTTTATAGTGGACTAGTGAATGAAATGAACCGCGGAGAATTTGAACACCACTACAAAACGGCGAACACACTATATAGTGCACTATTTCCGTGATAGGGAACGGTTCTGAACTAAGCTAAAGAAAGCACAGTGATTAAATACACAAGGTAACGAGGGTAGTAACAAGGGACAGGTGACATGAGGGCTGATGAACAGGTGAAACACATCACACAAGGAAGGAAGTAAAACAAGACATGACACAGGAGAAGCAGAAAGACTTCAAAATAAAACAGGAAAGTTACCAAACCCAGGAACACAACAGGGCTAACACAACAAAGACTGATAACAACAAGACAGGCTGACAAGGGAAGACATACCAGGCAGGGCTAAAGAGACACAAGAGGTACACACAAACACAGAAAACTCACACAATGAATGAAACAGAAAAGCCCAAATACACAACTGTGCAACTGTCACATATCTTATATAAAGTACATAGACAACAGAAAGTCTGAAAGCCTCTGGCCGCAGAACAGGGCCGTGAAAAAGAAACAGAGAGAAGGGTCATGAAATGTAAAAAAAAAAAAAAAATGAACTACCAAATATTTGTTTTCAGTAAAAATAAAATAAATGATTTCACATCCCCCCATGTCAGTGAAACAAGGCTGCAGTTAGGACTCTATCTTAGAAAAAGTTTTTTTTTTTTTTTTTTTTATGCACTGTAAGAAAAATGAATTTGTCCAGAGCCAAATCGGGAAGTAATAGCCAAGGGGAAGCATGCTGTATTGATAAGGATATCATGGTGAGAGTGGTCTTTAAAGGGTGAATTATGGCTCATCGGTGAGAAGTGAAATTGTTTCCCAACACATTATTTGGAGTCTCTCACTGGCACTGCACAGTGGCAGTGCCAGTGCGCATGCTGCTGCAGGCCAATAGGAATTCATTACTTAGCTCAACCTATTGATTTTCCTCCAGCCTGGACAGATGCGCCAGAGAAAATATGAACAGCTTTCAGGATAAAGAGGGAACTTGAAGGACATTTTATCATAACAATACTGTGCTCAGACACAAATAAAGTTTGCTCTCTCAAACACTGCCGGCTTTGGTCTTTCTTATTTCAAATAAGCTGAAAGCAAACGTTGTGTTTTTGTAACAAATTAAAAAGTTTTCTTTGAATTAAAAAAGCTCATGAATCATGTGCAATTGTGCTATTTAAGAATATATCCACATGCAGCCATGACTGTAAAAAATCCAAAATATATTACAGCTTAATCATTCAAAAACCCTTACAGAATTCTGAGGAGCCATATCATCAGTCACATCGCATCGAGGTCTATTTGCGTGTGGTCTCTAACTAGGTGAGAGGCAATGTGGTCCACATTTGCACGCATTAATGCCATCATGAGCAAGATTTTACAGCAGGGTGCCGGCAGATTGGCTCATTAGGAGTAATGACACCATATAAGACTTCATCAAAAAGAAATTTGCACCAGACAATTAATATTACCCCAGGGGGGAAGTGCATAAAAACACAAAGCGGATTTTGAATAAACACTGTTTACAGTCGGATCTGTTCGTCGTGCTTGCTGCCATTAGACATGCCTGATAGAAAATTAAAATCAGCACAATAAAATCAGATTATATTTCCCACCTGTCCAGTTTATGAAGTGTGATGAAGCAGCCAAATGTTTATTAAATGCATATTTATTCAGGTCAATGAGCATGGGACATATGTGTGCCATGGTGTGTGTGTGTGAGCAGTGATTCATTTACTACTTACGACACATTTAAAGCACTGTCAGCAGAGAGAGGGATAACACAGTTGGACACATGATATTTCCATTGCCAAATGTTGTTCAAAGATAAGCGCTTTCAAACATAGGCGAAGAATAAACACTTTGTTTGTAACACAACATACCGGTCAGGCTGAGCTCCATTATAGTGACAACTTCATGACAGCTCATCAGGCCGTTGGAAAGCTAACCCAAGCTGTTCATTGTGTGCGGAAATGGCCTGCGGCAATATCACACGAGCCAGCAGAAACTCCTCTTCGGGGGGAATGAAATGACAATGGCGTGGGTGAAGAATGCATCTATAGATATTTTTCAACATATTTCCTCACCGGGGGTTGTTTACCCTACGGCTATGCCAGCCACACATAGAAATATGGTAAACAAAAACAAATACAAAAAGCCACCGATCACAGCTGTCACTCATACTTTCAGAGTCCTGCTGGATGTGGCCCTCTGCTTACCCCCTCGTTTACCCTTAATGCATTTGGATTTATTTTTTTAACGGTAAAGACTGAGGCTAGCCAGGTGCCCAAAGGGAAATGATCGATACGTGCCAGTGTGGTAAGCTGCTAAGTGGAGCCTCTCTGGCAGCTATGGAGGTATATCACCATGGCTACCTAATTTCCCAGCCCCACTTTAGGGACCAACAAGGGCAATTTTCTGCTCTATCAACACTTCCTACTTTTTTTTTTTCCCCCAATGTGCTGAAACCACATCCTCTTTCCTGGGTGTCACAGAGCGTGTTAGCTGCAAAGAAAGACGGACAGAAAAAAAGCCTGAGAAAAACTGAAAGAGGCAGAAGAAGATGAAAGAGAGGACAAACCAAATGTGCATAACGAAAACAAAGCTGCTAATGTCCAAAAGAATGTGCAAGAATGTAGATCAAGGTTTTAATGAATTTTGGCAATCCACCAGCCGTGCATTTCCACAGTGGAACGACCCACTAACGCAACAAAAGAGTGGTCATTTGTCTGTTTCCTTCTCTCCAAAGCCAAGTGGTCCAGTGCAGGCCCAGTTGAGGCCAACATGGGTCGAGTGAATGAAGCATTCAGGGTTTTAGCATGGGCCAGCCATCAGCCCCTCTCCACGCCTCAAGTGAAAAACACAGTGCTTATTATCAGTGTGCACGGCTGGAAATGATACACAGTGCAAGCATTCTCCGCAAAGCCACAGTGGCGAGCTACTCATTAGGAGTTCTACGCTGGGATGAGATGCATCTCATCGCTTTGCCGGACTAATGTGATTCAGAATGCACATTGCATAATTCTTTTATCATCACACTGCTGGATTCAGTCTGAGACTGCGCTTCGGCTCTATCAAGTAAGACATCTGAATTCATGTTGAATTATTTTGCAATAACATTTGGGAAAAAATATCATGTTTAAGGATTAGCGATCTGGATCAACGGAAGAACATTTCATGGATGAAGCCTGATGTCAGGCTTTGCCTCTCCGCTTCCGCTCTCTGTGTGTTGCTGTTCTTAAAATCACTTCGCTACGAGAAACTGCAAACAACCCTGGAGCGTTTTTTTCCTACTATCCTGGAATGAATGTGTGGTGTAGCCAGAGCTTACTCCACAGCGCTGTGGACATAGGTCTGGCAATGCGAGACTAAAGGATAAGTGGCGATATGCTACATTTTTCATATTATCTACAAATCTGATCAAATTCAAACCATAAACGAATTCATCCCATTACATGTATCAACAGCCTGATATTTCTTAAAAGCATACTATGTAACTTTTCCCTCTTCCGGCCCCCTACAGGTTGTCTCATTGGAACGACAGCCACGCGAGCTGTCGTTCCAATGAGACAACCTGTAGGGGGACCGAAGAGGGAAAAGTTACAGAGTATGCCTTTAATCCACTGTGCCATAGAGTTGTTGATGTTCATGTTGATGCTCAAGCCACACTGTTGCACTGGGTGTTCCTTCAGTAACATGAACACACACTGTACTTTTGAGTCAACCTCACACACTTGACCTGCTGCTGTAAATCACCACAGCTGAAAAAAGTTCACAACAAATGCACTCTTTACTCTTTTACTTATGATAAAAAACCGCAGTGCCCAGCTGTTTTAGGAAAAAAAACAGCCTTATATAAGAATGAAAGCGTAAGCATCGCATGTATAGATTGTCTTCAGTGTGAATTCGGTGTCTCCATGGAAATTTGAAGTCAATAACAAAAGCACAGAATATCACCAGCCTTATACTTTAAAGAGGACATTGACAGTCAACTATTTTTTATTGTACTGTACATTTAATCAAATAGATTCATGTTGGTGTATGTTAATATTGTTAAGGTGAATTCTGTGGCTTTATTCATGTCATGTTTCATCTAGACTGCATTCCAAAGCATCTGATATCCCCCTATATAAATACGCATTTATAACAATACCTCCCTGCAGCCCGCATGCAGAGCCGTCTGACACTTACCTGAGCATCTGGTAAGATTTCCATGCCAAGTCTTTTTCTCCAAGTTTTTTTTTTTTCTTTCCCTATAGTCTCTATCTTGCCTTGGGCAGCAAGTATGTTGGCAACGTCTACTAGACACAGCAAGTGTATGCTGTGACATCCTGTGTGACTCCTATTGTGTGTCATTGTAACAAGAGTGCATTGCATCCTGAGCTGACGTTCAGGCATTGAAATTGTTGTGGGGAGCCACTTGGGGCACACCCTGGGTCCAAACAGATTCTTCTGATGGAATAAGGTCTACTTTGTTCTTACCGACAACCCGGAGACAGCTAAGACAGGGCAGTGTTTTTTTTAATTTGATGTATGATAGATAAATGAATGAACGAATGGATGAATAAAACAAGTCACATAGCAAAAAATATATTTGAGGAATGCCTTCGATGTTACTGTTTGAGAGCTGGCTGGACACATCATAATAATTGAACTAAGAGACTCTCTTGGCTGCTTCAAGTGATTGGTGACGCCACCATTCTCTGTTTTCTTTTCAACACACACTTCCCTGAACTACAGAAGCCCTGAAAGGCAAGGTAACCGCCTCCGGCTTGTGAGACGGATCTCTGCCGCACCTATCTTGGAACAGACATCTGACCCGTTTTGACCATAAAGACTTATAGAAAAAGTCCATGTCCATGCAAAATAAATTCCAAATGAAGCAACATGGGACTAACCTGACTCCGCCAGATGGATTGCTTCGCATTTGCTTGGCACATCCATCTGGGAACTTTCCGTTGGAGAACTTTTGGGAAGGGGCGAAAATACTGGTTAGCTGACTGGATAAGCCATCGGTCTATCACCATCTTCTTCACGACTAGCGGAGCCAGTTGATATATCAAACTCTTGCTTAAACCAGTCGGGAGAAGAGCAAAAACATATTTTCCTCTGAGAAAAGCCTCCAGTGCCTCCAGCGCCATGTTGTTTAGACTGAACAGTCG
Organism: Zingel zingel; assembly: GCA_023566125.1. Taxonomy (NCBI): domain Eukaryota; kingdom Metazoa; phylum Chordata; class Actinopteri; order Perciformes; family Percidae; genus Zingel; species Zingel zingel. Next base: position 29,271,907 of record CM042327.1, read on the forward strand.
CTTCTCATTGCGTCACACCTAAACCCGCCTCAAAACCAATGCTGATTGGTCGATTGTTTGGTGAACGGCTCCAAATTTTCTCTATCTCAAGATGCCAGACTGATCTGCAAGTGGAAAACTGGAGCTTGTGAGATCAGGATTGTCTCAAGAAGCTAACATGGGACAACATTTCACAGATGATGCTTTTTGATCATTAAAAGTAATAATGCAAAATGATCATCCTAAAATAGAAGATATACTCTCTCTCACATCACAGAAGTTATGAACAGGTAAGTAAGTGGTCTTGAAGAGGATTCTTTTTTTTCCTGTCTCGGTCTTGACTGTCTCTCATTTGGACTCGGTCTTGACTAGGACTTGAACCTCTTTGGACTCGGTCTCGACTAGTCCTGGTCTTGGACTTGTCTTGGACTCGACAAAGGTGGACTTGACCACAGCCCTGCAACATATCACTCCAATGAACAGCAGCGACCAATGCATATCTATATAGCCTATATACAGTTTATCTGTTTGCTGGCAATGTTGGCTAAAACCCAAGATTATTATTAATCATATTATTATTTATTTTTTAATGTTGCACATTTGCAAATCAAATTTGGATCCCTGGGGATGCCCATTCACTCTCTTCTTTGACCTGAATTTCCACCATTTGATTTTGAAGTCAAATCTGAGTAAGAGTAAGTAAGACATCATGCTCATATTATCAAGACATATTATACAATGTAATGAATGCTGCTTGCTGATCTGTTGCCCTGCGTTTGATTTATAGCATTTTTTAAAAAGTTTTAAATAGTTACCGTGGCCATCTAATTGATATGCAACAGTGCACGGACTGCAACGAGTCATTAATGACCTATGCCGTGTTCTGTCAGTCTCATTTGCTGCTGTTACTTTTATAGTCAGTGTGAGCAGGCTGCCAGAGGGCCAGTTATTGATGAGCCAGAGTCCAGCCAAACATCCAGCAGCAGCCTTAAGGACAGGACATCTTGAGCTGCACTCAGTGGAACTGCAGAAAGACAAATTGTCTTCAGTTATTTGTCCTATTGAAAAGGTTTAATGTGCAGAAAGAAGAAACACAAGACAATATAAAGGAAGATTATCTGCCAACAAGAGTAGATAGATGATAATATCAACACCATTCTCTTGTTATGTCAGTGTTGGGAAAGTTACTTGGAAAATTAACATTCAACAAGCAGCCAGCCTACACTTTAGAGGTATTACTGTCTGACAGCTAGCTTAGCTCCTGTGACTGCACACAGCACTCCAGAAATCCCATCCTCACACTCAGGTTGGGGGTTCACAACCCTCCACGCATCCAGCTAATTCCTGAGTGGAGATTTACCAGTGGCCAGCCTGCTAAGAGCCCTTAACGTTCACATAAGACAACTTTGAAGTAGCACTTCTGTGCTACTTGTAGAGGTTAACTGCCTCTGTCCTCTGTGCTAAGCTAACACGTTATAACAGCAGTCACTCCACTGAACAAGGAGAGACCAAACTGATATCAACCGTCAAACTCCTGCTGTGACAACAAACTAAAATGTCTAAGTAATTAATAGCAGTAAACCTCTGAAGTTACTGAAAGAAAGTGATCACATCACAGACCAACACTGATCGTGGTTCACACGTTAAAGTGTTTCCATCGTAACTGTCATTTCAACTCTTCCATTAATTTCTATGGGAACAGCCATGCAATGCATTCTGGTAGCGTTACTGGGACTTTGGTGAAGCGGGGTGTCGAGTCGCCCACTCTTCATTTGCATAAAGTTGAATCCAACCAACTAAATGAGGAGCAGCCGGTTCGGCTCGCCGCCTCTCAAAAGCTGACGAAAATCTTTTAAACTGACCATTGTCGATCTGAAATAAAGACAGATTCAGCAACTGCATGGCCTATTTCTGGCTTAAAATGTTTTCAGAAACACGTTTCGGTGAACTATTTTTCGTAAAATAAGAGATCATATTCCGAATGAGCAGCTTTTATGGTCGCTTTTGAAATCCAATGCCAGACCAACGAGAGGGGTTCGTCCAATCAAGTGCAGCCATTGCGGTTGTAGGAGGGGGGAGACTGTTTTCTTTGCTTGTAAATGGTCATTAAAGAGAAACTGGTGGCAAGCCCACTAGCGTGCAATGCTGGGAAGTGGGGTGATCCCATCCGTAAAAACAACGCGTATATGGATACGTACCATACGAATGGATGTGGACCAGAGAGGGGATTAGCCTAGCTTAGCGTAAAGACCAGAAGCAGGAGAAAACAGCTACCTCTCTCCAAAGTTCAAAAACACACCCACACTTCACTTCAGTTATTGGTAGGCTTTTTTTTAAAACTTTGAACAGAGCCTGGCCAGCTGTTTCCCCCGCTCAAGCTACCACTTCTCAGCTAACTCTCAAGAACAAAGTGAAAAGCATATTTCTCCAGATGTTAGCCTCTAACTAAATGTTCCTACACTACCCAATAGACACCTTTGAAATACATTGTTTCGTATAGCAGGCTACCTAGGTTTTCTTTTTGGGTTCTTGTTGTTCTTCTTGTAGTCTATATCCACGACGTTTCATTTCCGGGATTGCTCCGGTGCCGCCGGAAATTCCGCTGGATGTCCCTCTTTTCGATATCCGTTACCTTCCGCTTTCTTTGTGTTGTAAAACTCTGGTGGATTTATGGCTCTGTCCGGTGCTTAGTGCAGCCCATGACGATTGTGATTGGTTTAAAGAAATGCCAATAGATACCAGAGCACGTTTTTCTCCTATCCCGGAATGCTGTGTGGAATAGCCAGACCCTCTTCCGCAGCGCTGTTTAGGAAGGTCTGGCAAATCGAGACTATTCTTCTCGTGACAGTAAATAAGCGACTGACTTCCACATGAAGCACCCTCTGTTGACCCGTTGCTACATCTGTCTCACTGTCCCTGCTGAGCAGAGGAAACACTGCCTGTGTTTGAACTAATTATTCACCACGCTCCTCCATTGGCCATAGAGATGATCAGTTTGAATCACATATTATATCCCTCATTGTGAATTGTTGCTGCGAGGGACACTTGCCAGGCTATTTTGGACACATCTGTCACGTCAGTATAATCCATCAGCCGGAAAACACATTTGCAGTGCTCACTGTAGCAATGCAGATGTATTTCAGCCATAGACTGTTAATATTAATGGACAGAGCATGTGTGACGTCACCCATTGGTTTGTGGAGATCAGCTATCCGTCGTCGAGTTTGCGTTTATGGGCGCAGCCATCCTGGTTGCGGATGTGACGTTTTTAGACGAGAGGGAGGAGAGAGGGAGGAGCCATAGACTGATGGGCGGTATCTGACTTTTTTCTTTTTGAGTTGGCTACGCTACTTGCACTCTCTTTGTTACCTTACACAAGTCACGTTCACTGGCAATCTGGATGCAACTGCTGCTGAAAGCTAGCATACATAATTCGCGGTAAGATATAGCCTCGCTAGATTTTACACACACACACACACACACATATATATATCTCTTTGTCCAATAGTTATTACATATAAGAGGAGTCACATTGTAAAGTAAATGTATCTGAAGTTACCCTGTAAAGTGTCTGTAACGTTAGCTAGCTACTTTTGGTAAAACATGCTAACGTTAATTTTCTGCAAATCGAAGTTTACGTTTTCCTAATTTAAACGTAGTGTCAGCGAAATGACAAACGGGGATTGTCAATGCTTATCATTATCTAACGCTAAGTATTAGCAAATGTATAACCAAGTTTCTCAGAACGTTTGGTTAACTGTAATAACCATAATGCACCGATAATGTCTTGCTACTGTTTGCGCCATCAGCCTATGGTTGGCGCATTTAGCCTTTTCATGCTTTTAAGAGCTAACGTTAGCAGAAATAAGCTCATTTAACTAAAGTTACACTAAAGAACAATAGAATGTTGTTGATTCATATGTATTCTCCCCCAATAATTAATGAAGTACAGTTACATGCTAGTGTGCATATACATTTAACTATGAGGGACTCAAATGGAAATTGATGACTCTCTCTTTCTTTCAGAAATAGGAGTGTGGAGAGCCACGATGGCATGTGCACCCACCCAATGCCTCAGAAGTAAGTAATAGTTAGTAATAGTTACTTTTCTTTTGCTATTTGTGGTACAAAATTAAACTTTTAGCAGACTTGTTTTGTACAACTAAGCTGAGGTAATAATGCATTTTCAAATAACTGTGTAATTAAGAGTGCTGTTCATTTATTATTTTTCTCTATAGCCTAAATATGATACTTTTCTCACTATTACAATGTGTTTTTCCATCCAGCAACAGTCTGGATCATTGGAGACAGCTACGTCTGGCTTGGGGCCGAGAGAGCGGCAAAGACCATGGGGAACAACCTTGGCCTTGAGGATGTCTACATCTATTGGTTCGGCTGGGGTGGTCTGCGGTGGAAGAGCCTTCTCCCTTTCTTTTTCCAGTCCCTACAAAGAAGAGCAGCCCCGGATGTCCTCCTTGTTCACTGTGGCGGGAATGACCTGGGAGATGTCAAGGGCGTCGACCTCATTACAGGAATGAAGGAGGACCTGCAGCACCTCCACCTGCAGTATCCAGGCATGAAGTCCATCTTCTCTGGCATCACCCAGAGATGCAGGTGGAGGGCTGTTAACAATCCCGGGAAGATCGACAAGGCTCGCAGGTTTTCTTTTTCTTTTTCCACTGTGCATTACAGACAACCAACAGACTGTCACACTATGCTCACTTTAATTGTAAAGGCAGCTTTTATTTCTTTACTCAGGCATTTGGACTTGACTGAACAGAGTGCTGCACAAGTGCTTTAAGCTTTATATGTTAAGCTATATTTTTATATCGTGGTTTCTAATGTGAACCATTTCTACTGTAATTAACAATGTGGCACTAGTGATTCTGCAGACATGTCTTGTGACAGTTAAGTTTGCCTTTACCTTGACCCACAACAGTGTTTTATGTGTGGAATGTACACTGGATTGTAAAAGGTGAACTACATTATTTAATTCATCAATTTAACATAATCTTAAAAATATTGCCAGTGTTGTTTGTGGTTTATGTAGTTTTTGAAGTTAATGCCCATTTTAATGTGAAATAAAGATCTTTCTAAAGCTACATTTGTTTTTCTGAAGCAACTATAGGAGCATACACAATAGTGTAGTCATACAAGAAGACGTTGGTAATTTAATAGAATTTGTAATTGATTAAAAGTGTCTATTTTGGCTTTAATCAACATAAATATGATTTCTTAAATGTTACCATACTTGAATGTTGACAAAGAAGGATCAGGAAAATGTAGATTGTGCTTTTCTTGTGTGTATTTATGTACTTGTCAATTTTAATCACCATGAACACACTTCACCAAAATCCTTTTATATTAATTTATAGACATATTTAATTTTGACATACATAGTCAAGTGTTTAGTAGGTAATTGAAAATGCACTAGGTGCCGTTTAATCTGTGTAGGGTTATTGTAAATTCATTATAACAAAAGTATTATCACAAATTGTTGGTTGATTGTGGTAGATGAGAGGCAGCTGGAACCCAGACTCCCACACTCTAGACTCCACTCCTGCAATAAGAGACAGACAGAGAGAGGGAGGGAGGAGAGACAGAGAAGCTACCTAGGAGCAGCAGGCCTAACAGTAACACAAGAGGACACATCTATTACAGGACTCACATTTTGAACCTCTAAATACCAATGACTGCTAAAGTGCTAAAAGTTGGTCTGTCCTTTCAGCAGAAGAAGCTGAACCAAAAATGATTTTCTGGCATCGTTATAATCAGAACGCATTTGAGAACTTCGGATGTGGTCAATGCAATCTGTTTTTCACAACCAGATGAATGGCACCAAATACGCTGCTCTATACACCAGGTCTTCCTTCTGCAGGCTCTGGTCATTCAGTTTTCAGTGTGGATACCTTTTGTAAAGACAAACATGTAGTTAAGGCATGGTAGATCACAATGAATTATATTAATATATGAGCTTGTACATGAAGGTATGCTTCAGTTGAGGACATGCAGTATTAAGTAAACATACTCCTACATGTCAAATTTATCTTAGACAATGTGTATTGTACACAACACTTTTTTAGTGATATGTACAGTTTGGTAATAAACAGTAATTATAAATATAGATTGTAACATGTATGTGACTAATTTAAAACAGATTAATTTGCTGACATGAGGTCTTCAAATAGATTAGCAGACACAACTACAGTAAGTGGATGAAAGACATCAGTGTAACAGCATCAAGTGGTTAATAACTCCTGCAACAGCATGGTTGTTAGGTACATTAACAGTCTGAAATAATGTATTTAGAATTTTTTGAAAAAAGAATATTGAACCTGGTGCTTTATACATTTGGCTGCAGAACTGAAGAATTTTCAAGATAGAACACTTATGTAACTTTATAATAATATATATATTTTATTATATTTTATCGCAAAACGGATATTCTGGCCCACTGCCCCATCCGTCGATGCGCTCCAGGGGTACATATATTTCAGTATATTCAAGTAAAAGCAGTCTCTGCTTGTCCCGTGCCAATGCGCCACACGAAACTCAGATGTGAGGGGGTACTTTCTAAATCACACGCGGTCCCAAAATGATTATAATCCTGTGCGAATAGGGTTTATATGAATTTGCACTATAACGTTAGCTATATCAGGCTTTGACTTTAAGCTCACATTACCATTATATGCGCATCGATTAGCAATGACATCACATATGGTTAAAAACAGATCACCGGTGGCGAGACCGTTGTGCATACCTAAACTGTAACGTTAAATATATGTATATTTTAATCCGTTTATACGGCCTGGTCTGGATAACGTTATTAGTTAGCCCGCTAGCTTGGTTAACAAGGTGCAATCTAGCTAGCTAACTGATATTAATTGAGATGCTAACGTTGGCTAACGAAAAACAGTATTAAAACAAAATGTAACGTTACTTACCGGAAAAACTGAACTGCCGACTCCTTTGAGTGTCTTGTTGTACAACCGAACGTTGAACAAGACATTATTAGGCGACCAAGTGTCACAGTCACGAAGACGAAAGCTGGTCAACCCCCAAAATGAAGTTTACATTCCATGGATAAGCTTTGCTAAACCTGTCATGATTGACAGGGCGCAAACTGTCAATCACATCATAGCCACGCCCTAAAACACCCCCTGCTTTATCGCCGATTTTAAAATCAACGAGACCATCATTCAAAAAATGAACATCATTCTGTGTTGCAGAAGACTTAAAACTAGCGATTGAGAATATAAACTTGTAATTGAAATGTTTACTGAGGTAATAAATCAAGTGAGAAGTGGGTCACTTTCTCATAGACTTCTATAGAAACTGACCTTCTTTTTGCAACCGCATGTGTCGCCCCCTGCTGGAATTCAGATAGAATGCAGGTTTAAGGCACTTCCGCATTTGCCGCATTTTGCCGAACTGGATGCGCTGTCCACTAATAATATACAGTCTATGGTTTCAGCACTGTGTTGTAGCAAATTTGACCATTCTTATGTCTACTGTAATTGAGTAAACAGACATGTCCTTTTTCTTGAACTTGAGAGACAGAGAGAGAGAGAGCAAGAGAGAGAGAGAGAGAGAGAGAGAGAGAGAGAGAGAGAGAGAGAGAGAGAGAGAGAGATTATTTTTTTCACCAATTGAGCATCAAATCATTCATCACGCCTCATGAATTAAAAGGAACAAGACTCCGTCAAGGAAATGAATGAATAACATTATCAATCAAACCAGGGTACTGCACTTATAAAGGAGCCCCCACATAGTCCCCTTGCCTGATTGGTCTGGAGCATTAATCATGTTGTGTTGTAATTCATGTCCAAACCTACAGGGTGAGACAGAGCTGTGGTGACCTACAGGAGGTCTGTGTTTCATTTTCATTTAGCATCTTCTTCATGCTCTTTCAGAGTTGTATAATTAAATGTTTAAATAAAGTGAACTGAAATTGACTCATACCCGACCTATGTCAACGCTGATGATTTTATAATATTTTTGATTTATGTTAGCTATGTTTATCCAAAGCCTATTATAGTAGTTTATTTGGAATCAATTCCATATAAACAGCTCTGCGGCTGTGAATACTCACTACAACACAAATAATCATAATTTGCTGTCCAAAGTAGTCCCCAATCAATGCACCATTTACACCTGTTTGAGTAACGTTTGCTAAAAACTACAGTGCCCAGCTGCTTTAGGAAATTATTGAGTTCATAAAAATGAAAAACTGTATTTGTGACTCATTTTTGAAAATGTATGTTTATGTAGGAACCAGTGGGCTGGCAGTGTGGTAAGGAAATTGAACAGTATTGAGAGAAAAATGAGACAGGTTGGATTTGATATTTGAATGAGATTTCTCAACAATAAGAAAAACATAGAATAATACCAGCCTAATTCTTTAAAGCCATGAAATACACAGCAGTTAAGAAAAGTTAAGGAAATCAGTGTAGGTAGGAATTTATGTATGTTTGTATGAGACTAACCGCAAAATATTTAGAGTTTAAGAGAAGGCCAGAAAGTAGTTTCTTAGTATATTTTTGTGTGAATTTTGGCTTGAACTTAAATTGGGTGTTTCAGTCAGTTGCAAAAGGGAAATAAATTCAGAGTATGCTGCAATAAAAGTGAAAGAGAAAATGTGTCGACTACATTTTGAGTGTCACTCGAGGCATCAACACTGTCAGGCTGTTTATGTTGAGCTACAGCTTAGCTTTCCCACTGGTCTTAATAAAACACTCAAATCTATTTGGGGTGCACAGCATACATTCACATTGTTAAGTGTTGAGGAGTTGGGGAGACTATAGACTTAAACAGACTCCAAATTGCTCCGAATTACATCTGTACTTGAAGGAGAATGAAGCACGATGGGAAATGAAACACAAGTTTGGGCAGATGAGCGAGGTGTGTGACAGCACAGCAGCTTCTGTCCCATGAGAGATTGTTAGCAACAGCGTACAGTAAGAACTAACTTGGGGTTTAACTCTCAGTAGACGTTGTAAAGCACATGGAGCATGGGAGCATGCAGAGTGCATAGAGTATATAATTGGAAAAAGCTCAGACATACTGAACTAGCAGCTCAGGCTGAGTGGTCTGACTGGAAATTAATCTGTGGAGATTGGCTACTGTGGATTTATGTTCACATCCATTACCAGGTAACTCAATAACGAAGAATTTGTCTTGTAGAAGGTATACGGATATGGAAAACGTAGAAAGCTAATAACCGCTTTTTCAAATGAAATCTGACAAGCACTTATTTTTCTTGAAGCTGAATCGTCAAGTTGCCACATGATTCAAACTCATGGATGATAGTTCCAGAGACAATACTATACTGTAGATCAAGATTGTTCCTGAGTCTTCAACTCAGTCTCAAATGTTCACTGTACTTTAACCATGTTTTAGATTACTCATTGTACAAGGTGGAGCTCAGTTTTACTATTATTTTAGTGGACAGTTCACAGTAGACAATTGTGTCTGGTACCGACATTCAGTGCCAATGCACGAAGTAGTGTGTACATTATATAGTGAAGCCTAACATTAACCATACCTTAACCATTGTTGATTTGTCACATATTTCCCTATGCATACCATACCATACCAAAGAAATCATTTAAAAAATGCATTGATTGTTTAAATAATCTGTAGCCACACTGTGAATGACTCTCTAAAGTAGGGTGACCAGATTTCCCGGAACTAAAACCGAGAAACTTTTTAAAAACGCTTTTTAACGTGAACATGTGCCAGCCCAGGTCAGACATAGACACAGACAGATTAGACACAATTTTGCCAACAGCACATGTAGGCATACTGCTCACAACATAATGGGGTATCTCAGTTAATATTCATGAATTTTCTTGGTATGTCGCCTACATATCTAAGAAATAATGTTAAAAGACATTGAGTGAGTTTCGTTTGGGACCAACTTTATTTTTCAGAATGAAAGCATTCTTTTGGAAAATGCACCCACTGAACTTGTGAAAAACTTTGTGAAAAGGTATTTTTCATTGCATGGCACTAAATGAATTATTTGGAACTGCTGCCACAGGCTTGAACTAAAGTTATGGTAACACGTTACGGTAAGGGTACATTAATTATTAATTCATGCATGAATTAATTCATGATTTGTGCATTACTTCATTCCTTTATATCTTATGAATTATCAGGAATTGACATGAGTTCATAGCCTCTCATTCATGACCTCATGCATGAACAACACATCAACTAAAGCATTAGGTAAGGTGGGTACATCATTGTGCACAAGTTGTGTTCAAATCAGAATTTGCACAGTGATGACCACATGTTTTTCCAGACAAATAAATAATCATGATCATGCTCAATAAATCATAATTCATAATGATGTGCCCATGTACCTAATGCTTTAGTTGTGTTGTTCATGTATGGTCACGAATGACAGACTATGAACACGTCAATTCCTGATGATTCATGGGATATTAAGGTATGCAGTAACACATAAATCATTAATTACATAATGCATAATAATACATCAATGAATTAATGCATGAATTCATGATAATTCATGTACCCTTACCGTAAAGTGTTACCAGTGTTATTCTAACCAACAACAACAACACACACACAAATGTAATCTCATTTGATAGAGCAGATAGCTTCCCCATTGGAAACATTCATTCCGTATACAGTATTTGTTAGAGGAGTGAATTTGCTCAAGAATCAATGTGTTGGCTGAAAGCCTACTGTGAAATTGCGCACAGGTGTCAGCAAAATTGGACCGTGTGACGAGTAGAGTCTTTAAGGTGGGAATGCTAACATGTTCACATGTTAGCATGCTATATGCTAGATTAGAATGCATCCAAAAGTCATTGGGATACATTAACAAAGGTTTTATCAGAGTCAGAAAATGTGTTATATTTTTTTTATTTATGGTCTGGAAACCATGTATGGCTGCGCAAAATGTGCCACATTTTTAGATCCGGCCTGTGATGTGAGGCTTTGCCACTTTGCTTCCGCTTTCTGTGTGTTGCCGTCTTTCAAAATCCCTTCACTACCGGAAACAACAACAAACTTTGAGCTAGTAAGCTACTTGCTGAAAATGTCAAGTTTTGAAGAAAATTTTGATCATGCAACAAGGCAGGCCAGCTTGGTTCTTTCAGTGAATGATTGTAAAGATTTACAAAGAATATGTTTACGGTATTTAGTATCTAAGTGGGACGTTTTGAGACCGATTGGTGGGGATTGCTGTGCAAGAAGTGCACGGCGATATACTACTAAGAGCAAATTACATCGTATCACGTTAATTTAAATTGCTCATCATCAATAGCTTTTCTCCTATCCTGGAATGTATGTGTGGTGTAGCCAGACCTTATTTCACAGCGCTGTGGTGGATAGGTCTGGCAATGCAAGACTAGGGGATTATCAACATAAGTAGGATTCATCATCTGGGGTCCAAAAATGTCTAAAATTTGACGACAATCCATCCATGTTGACATATTTCTATCTGGACCAAAGTGGTGGACCAACTGACCAACCAACGTTACCATCTCTAGAGCCATGCCACAGGTTTGGCCCACTGAGATGCAGTGGTAAGCACTGTGGCCTCACAGCAAGACGTTTGCAGGTTGTACTTCTACAGTCTTCTTCTTCCTTGTCTTTGTTGCCGCATTGCTGCATATCTTGGCGCATTACACCCACATATAGTGAAATGGTGCGATACCATTTGCAGGATAGTACATTGCATCACTGCGTGCATACGCATCCTCGTTTGTGTGTGTGTGTGTGTGTGTGTGTGTGTGTGTGTGTGTACACACAAGATTATATAATCATTATTTAAACTTTTAACATGGCTTCTCAGCACTTTAATTATTAAGATGATATATTTACATAGGATGTCACACTCTGGAAATGTACAGCATTAAGACATGAGAGATAGACAATAAATGGGATATAAACAATACTGCACTGTGGAGTGATTTCTGGTAAATTGTCAAAAATGAAACTCAGATGGAAAATAGAAAACAGGTCCTCCTCTCCGCTGTGACTTCATTATTCATAGCGGCCCAAAACACTTTTCATTCCCCCCATATTTACACTAGGATGAAACAGTTGCATCAAACAATGATAGGACGGCTGAGTTCTGATAGGACTTGTCCACTGTGTCTGAATTGAAGAGGAATTGCATCAAGTGCTTAAAGCAGTAACACGTTTCATCTTTTTGCCTGGTCACCAGGTATGTTTGCTCTCTCTTCAAATAGGTCATTAAAAAGAATGACATTTTTTAAATGAGTGCAGAGATAAACAAATACATCTCAACCTTTGCGGAATGTATTAAATAAAGTCTAGTGCATTGTTTCTATACAATGGAATGGAATCAAATGAAACGTAATGTGGGGGTGCAGCCTCTATTATTTCAGTAGCATACTGATATTTGAGAACACTCAGTCATTTTTCATGGAAGTGCACGGCAGAGGTAGGAAAAAAAATCAAAGCGTCGGGGCTTGGCACTGTCAGCGGCAATAATGTTGATGTCACTGTTGGAGTGCTGAAGGGAATCTGGCTATGGCGGCTCCGAGGAGCTCATCAACTTACATGGGATTTCAGGGACACTGGAGATATCAATCTAGACAAAGCCGTTTTTGACTGCTCGCTGTTGGCGGTGCCCTTAATCCTAGAGTACAGAGGCAACCTTCGCCCCTTGAAGGCATATTTCAGTGATGTTTCTTAAAATACAGACTACTTTGGTCTATATTTTATTTCCCACAAGCTTGTGTTATTTCCTGGCCTACAATAAATATTCTGCCACTCCCAAAGAAAAAACTTGCCTCAAACAATACCAGACTCAGATGAACTTATCTACTGCATCTATTTGATGAGACAACACAAGGGGGAAAAAAGGACAAGCCCCAAATATGTGTTTCAAGGAACCTTGACAAAAGACAGCTCAAAGATCCATTTTTTTTTTTCATCTTAGAATTTAGCTTCAGGGTGTTCTGCGTCAAGAACAAGAGAAACACACCAAACAAAATGCCGTCTCAGTCTTTTGCTAATATAACAAAAAAACAAGATGGGCATCGTGGTGGCCTTTGGGTTCATGCACTGACCCTATGATTGCAGGTGTCTCCAATTCGAGTCAAGCCAAAGACCTTTTGTTGCATGTCAATCCCCATCTTTCTCTCACCTCGTTTCCTGTCAGGTCAAAATTGAACCGGCATATGCTCTGTAAAATGTGACTAAAACTTGACTATGACTATTTGGTCCAACTCTATCTACAAACAAATACGTCAATATTGGGCAATTCTCCAAAACCCTGGCTTATGTTCAGTTACGTTTTTAAAATCCCGGTTTCTACAATATTGGCGTTTGTCAATGGTATGGTTAAAGCGTAACTCTTGTCAAAATGCAACCTAGGGTCTTTTTGTGAATGTACCCGAGTCAAACTATCTTTTAAAAGCATTTTTAGGACGGAATCGCTACTTTTAAGATTTACTGTATTTTCGTTTTTCGGTCAAATGGCCTTTTGAATGGGAGTGCTAGGGGCACTACTATGCTAGCATCAAAATAGCTATTTTTAAAACACTAAGAAGGCTCGACACAACATGAGACTTTGCTCGAAGTATGACCAGGGGCTCAACACATGAACGAAAGCATTGACATCATTGTTTGTGTACCCAGAGTTTACTAAAAAAGGTTTTGAGCAACTCACTGTAGCTGTTGTTCTTCTGGTTGCCATCTATCGAGCCAGTCAAAAATAGTCTAGGGAGGAGAGTAAAGATGGAACGCTCCTAAAGCTTAGTTCCATATAAATGCACGGATAATTTGTTGTTTTGTCGTTAGTGAAACACAATATTGACCTCGTAGTTGAAAAAGGAGCCTCATATAGGAATGACATTTCCTCCTATGGAGTCTGTTCATTCGCATTCGGAGATCGCCTATTTTGGACTGGGAAAATGGCGGATAGCGTAAACACCAACTGCTAACGTGAGTTGCTCAAAACATTTCTTTTTAGTAAACTCTGGGTACACAAACAATGGTGTCAATGCTTTTGTTAATGTGTAGAGGCCCTGACTATACTGTGAGCAAAGTTTCATGTTGTGTCGAGCCTTCTTGGTGTTTTAAAAATAGCTATTTTGAGGCTAGCATAAAAGTGCCCCTAACACTCCCATTCAAAAGGCCATTTGACCAAAAAACAAAAATAAGGTAAATCTTAAAAGTGGCGCTTCTGTCCTAAATATGCTTTTAAACAAAAGTTTGACTTGGGTACATTCACAAAAAGACCCTAGGTTGCATTTTGGCGAGAGTTACATTTTAAGGGTAGGAGGTTTAGAAAAGATTGTGTTTCCCGCTCAATACATAAAAGGCACACTACTTCCAGCATTGGTGCCTCAGTACTTAATGCCTAAGAATACTGAGCTGAACAGAGAAAAAAAATCAGCAACAAAGCAACAAAAAAGAACCCAGCCTGCTATAAGCTAGAATTATCTCACAGTCACAGTTGGGTAGGTGAGGATGAAGATAAATTGCTAGTGAAATTTAGTGGGCTTATACATCCACTTAAACATTGGCATAAAATATACAAATGGGATCCCTAATGAGAAAGATTCACGCTGCATGTTTCCATAATTAGAGGACTGGTAGAAGAAACAGACAACACAATACTACTATTAGGTTACCCAAATAACCACGTACCGCTCTCTATATTTACATAAGATTGCTTTCGCTTCCAATTAACCCTGGAATGACAGTATGTGAATAATGAAAGGCAGCAGGGTCCATGACATGTGGTCCATGAATGATGTCGCCCCTTATTATAGCAGCTCAGTAACAAATTCCTCTAACTTCCCCACATGGCTGTGTCCACTCTTTGATCACCAGTCATGTCATTTTGTCACGATTAGATGAGTCATGCTTCTTGTTCCTTTCCATCACTGAATGCAGATGTCCCATGAGCAGACTAATGACCAAAGTAATGTCTCTAACGTGTGTAATGGGTTTTATCAAAGTCTGATCAGCAGCATCTGAGATCATGCATGTGATTAACATATGAACAGAAAGACCGGATCTATAGTCCTCTCCCTGACTTCAAATGACTGAAGTGATGGTGAGCCAAAAGCTCGAATTATGGGATTATGAGAATTATGGGACTTGTGTCATGTATTTCTTTAAGTGTGTTTCCAACCCTCCTGTTTTTGTGAGTATTTTCAATATGCACAAAAGAAAAACATGCACAAAAAAGTTTTTACACTTGGCTGAGGTGGAACAGGAGGTGTATCGATAAAAATGCGCTGTATGTCATCCATGAAGCACGTGGCATAAACGTCCACTGAAGCCTCCGCTCCACTGGAGAGACAAAAACTGCCGGCGGATGAAAACATCAAATACGTGCAGAATGAATACATGAAAGAAACAATGTCATATTTCTATCAGGTTTTTCTATGTCATTCTTACTTATTGTTTATCTTTGAGTGCTGCTTTTTTAACTATTAAATCATCTTGTTGTACCCTGTTCTTCTGCAATGGTTTAATGGCACCTGACTGGAGAATGAGTGGCACCAGATGTTGATCTTGACGCACTCCTAACATATTTACATAACAGTAGTGGGTGGAAATTAGCATTTTCTTTTGCTGATTTTCTCAAAATTCTGTTAAAATGTTGCGCCACACTTGGATGAAAACCTGACAACTGTGATCCTCAGATTGTTGTGGTTCTGATTGTTTTAGTTGACATGTTCAATCTTTCACCTACTGTTTTTTCTCCACCACCTATTTCAAATCTTCATCAATGGACTCCAAGGCCCTGTTGAGACCTGGCATTAACATGCGCCTTGGGTGATGCATCACAGATAAACAGCTCTAAGTACGTCTGTTCACACCTTGCATTAGAAAACGCTCCACATGTGTCTTGAATTACCACTTGTGATCGGATCTCATATAAAAATACATATTTTAATAAGAAGGTCGTAACTTTTTTCCGCCCAATGGCGGTATGTGTATAAAATGTTTGAATTTCCGGGTACATTTTATGAACCTAAAAATATGGTTATTGTCAACCGTCATCCCTGGGGACCTCTGTGCCACCCACACAGAGCTTCAGATGATTCAGTATTAAATCCACGTAGAGAGGTTGGTTGTGGTGGTCAAACAACAAAAGGACTTTCACCCAGGAGACCAGGGTTTGTGTCCCGTGTGTCACTGAAACGTAACCCATTTTGTAACCCCACCCATGATCTTTTCTTAAACCTAACTGTCCCGTTCTTGTTAAACGTACGTCCTGACCCAGGGGTGGGAAAAAGTGATGCCAAGAGTCCCGGCCAAGCGCGTCTAAATATGATGCCAAAGGGCTGGACGCGAGTCCAGAGAGCGTCAAATAGTGACGCCAAAAGTCCCAACCAAGTGTGTCTAAATATGACGCTAAAGGAGTCTTTTTTGCGTCAATAAAAAACGCCGAAGGCACCTGACCAAGCGTCACTTTACACGATGGGAGTGAGAATGTGTTGGGAGGACAGTCTCTCACGTACACACTGCTAGAAGAATGTGGCCATATGCGGCGCAGACCACCTCTGAATGTGGTCTGAGCCATCGGATCTCAATGCATTCTCAATTGGGTGCGTTCACACTTGTACTCAGAGCCGTCCACTTCTGCTCAGATCACCCAGTACACATGTTAATACCAGGTCTGAACAGGGCCTAATTGCTAAAGTTTTTCTTGCTTAACAGAAATACTGTATGTTGCAACACCACATGACAGTGTGTAAATAAAATAAGGCCCCTTTGTTGCTTTTAGTGTCATGCTGTTAGTGTTTGATTTGGCAGGCACATGCGGGACTGTTTTACATCTGTGTCCAATAGTGTACTTCCTTTGAATAAAGTACATGCTCGCTTACTGCCACATATATAATTGTTGATGGCAACTGTTGAAAGGACCTTCTCTTCATTATGCAAATCTCCAAGTTCACGGCATATTTGCGCCATCCTTTCAAGCAGAGGCCAAGCCGCGCTAACATCTGAAGTTTCTTAAATCGTCAGCGAGGAAAGTCTGCATCACAGCATTGTGCAAATGAAGAGCAATCCAGATATGCAATCAGTTGACCTTCTCACAAGAGGGAAAATGGGTGCAAGTTAGTCTGTGATTTCTAAAACAAAACATATTTAATAGTATTTTTTTTTCTTCAAACAGACAAAATTGGTGCTATTCATTTATGGATAGAAATGTTTAGTTATGGTGAAAACAACAAGAAATCACGAGATGTAAGGTGCATATCAAGGACCATACAGTGTTATACAGTATGTAAATGGAGACCTTTCTAACCTATCAGCATGACGCAACGTCTTAACTCGTATCGATTTCCTATATCTACAGCAGTACCCTGAACTCATTCTGTCCCCTGAGGGAAGAAAGAACACCATCTGTATGCATGGAAATACTGTTCCATATGTATGACTCCAGTAGGAACAACGTGCAGTCAACACTTCTTTTTTGGCTAAATATACATTTTTATTACTACTAAAAAATAAGACTTGTATGTGAAAAATAAAACACTTCTTTCTTATCTTTCTCATAAATGTCATTTGCCTACTGTATAGTTTTCACAGCCCTGTGTGGTATTTGTTTATTTTGCATATTTAAACTACTGCCGGTAGTGCTGTTTTTTGTCTCACTTGTATTGGTGTGTGTGTGTGTGTGTGTGTGTGTGTGTGTGTGTGTGTGTGTGTGTGTGTTGTGCTGTTTTAAGTGATTGCAGAGTTTCACCTCTGGCAACTGTTATCACAGGTAGGCTTAATCTCTTTTTTTCAGCTCCCAGCGACCACCCCAGCAGCTTCAGCCTGACAGAGAATCTGTAGCTCGCGTGGAGATAATTGACAGCTTGAAGCCGTAGTAGTAAAAAATTGTGCATTTGTGGACAGATATTAAGCAGCTTAATGTTGCCATTTTGGAACTTGTACATAAATGGAGATTTGGACTTGTCAAAACACAGGTGTAACTAATAACTTGAATGTGTGCAATCCAAATGAAGTGTTCCAGGGTCAGGGCTCTGCTGTGCTGGCACTCACTCGTCAAAGTAATTAGTTACACCTGTGTGTGTTTCCCTGTCAGTGAAAATGATGTGAAAAAGGGCTGTACTCTGTAAATTGGAGAATGTATAACAATACACTATATTTATTTAGCACTTTTCAATGCATGTGTTACTGGATAATACAAGATCAATGGGGCATTATTTATTTTTTAAAGGTCCCATGGCATGAAAATTTCACTTTATGAGGTTTTTTTTAACATTAATATGCGTTCCCCTAGCCTGCTTATGGTCCCCTAGTGGCTTGAAATGGCGATAGGTGTAAACCGAGCCCTGGGTATCCTGCTCTGCCTTTGAGAAAATGAAAGCTCAGATGGGCCGATCGGGAATCTTCTCCTTATGAGGTCATAAGGCTAAAGGTTACCTCTCCTTTTTCTGCTTTGCCCGCCCAGAGAATTTGGCCCACCCATGAAAAAGAGAGAGACATCATGGCTTTCAAACGAGCAAAGTAGCAGTTGGTCAGTTGGCTTGTTTTCTGCTTGTCTGATAGTCTTGAGTGCTTGTTTCTTTCCCTGTTGGTCTTCATTGTAGCAATGTCTCAGGGTTCCCGGATTGTACAATGTTATCACTATCAATAGGAATGATAGCAATACCTACAAAACTAAGACTAAGGGTGTAATTGAGCTGGAATTACCCGTTAAATATACAGTCAGAAAATGGACTTCTTATCCAGAAAATAAGTGCTTTTATTTCAAATTCCCCAAATTCAAAGTAATAACACAACACAGCTACACATAATACATCCTAAATACAGTACCACTGTTGACAAGTCATTCAATTTAATCTCAAGCCATCTTTTAAAGTTTCAGAGAAGCATCCAACAAGTCCTAAACCATACAACAATATCGGTCGTTTATTTCCACGCTCTAATGCCGTGTTCACTCTGCATGCATTGGCTGTCCTACGGTCTGGCAAAAATGCAGGTCTTTCCATTTATTTTGAATGTTTAAGCTGCGGTGGGGGTTGCCGCAGGCGGGGCATTTAAAAAAACATGACGGGCCTGTGGCGAAAAGTTGACTCCGACTCAACTTTTGGAGAAACGCAACTCTACGTCACGCTGCGGTGGCCAATCATGTAACCGGCGATCAGACTTGTCGGAGTGTTTTCAGCTATGGTTTGAGGCGGTGTTAGAGTCCTGTACAGGAAACAGGAAACATCACTGCCTCTATCGCTGCCACAATAAAATCTTAAAACACTATGCGGGTAAACAATGAAACAAGCACTGAACTGCCGAATGTTTCCTGCAACAACAAAGCATTCACTATGTCTCACTCATCTCTTTTCTCTCTCTCTCTTGTGAAATAAAGCTGCCTTCAAGTACGGTCGTAAACGTCGAAATCTATAAACGATCTGACAGAAAACAGTAATTGTGAAATATAAAGTCTACTTGTGCTTTGTTGGAAGGTTTAAGAACACAACAGGATGTCACACAAATGGGTCGCTTCATTGACACTGCCCTAATTGACACACATTAATACAATCCACAGGAGCGTTTCATAAATTAGCGCCCCTAGCGGTTAACGTTATGAAATGGTCACACTTTGGTTATGTTTAGGCATCAACACTAATTGATTAAGTTTAGAAAAAGATTGTGGTTTGGGTTAAAATCAGATGCTACTTCACTTCTTATAACCCACTCCCGCTGTTTACTTTTATTTTCAAACAGGACTCAAACCCCAGTCTCCTGGGTATAAGTCCTGTGTTTGTTTGACTCATCCACCACCTCAACATACCTTGGAAATTTGGCACTCTTACACTTTGTCACCTCACTTCCTGCTTTGCTCACATCATAACTTCTACGGCCACTAGAGGGCGCCGTTACTTTGAACGAAAATGGAGGTCATCATTGTAGCTTGTGAACAAACAACTTCTGTGGGCGTTTATAGGAGGACAGTCTCCAAGTATCTGCTATTTCAATTTGTTGATGACAATGGGTGCATTCCTGATGACAATGGGTGCATTCCTGGTGAATGAGGTTACACATCGATCCTTAATGTTACACATTGATTTTGTTTGCATTCTGGCTAAGATTTGCTGGCAACACATTGATGTAAACATCAAAAGCAAATGCCACGCACACAAAATAAAATGGCTGAAAATAGGTTACAGCTGTTCAGAACACATTGTGTGCTGAAACCAGTGTGACAGTGCTTTGCAAGTGACGTAGCATTGTGCCTCAGAGAGCTTTTAGACGCTGTAAGGGGTCTAGATTTAAAGTGCTGTCAAACACAATAATTACACACAGCACACAAAATGTCCCAGTCCCTTTAGCCTCCAAATTTGGCTGGTAATATAACAGCTGAGGGCAGCTTGTGCCAGAGGTGTTGGGCGGTTAGCTCAGAGGCACTGGCCCTGCATTAATCACTGAAAGGTCAGGCAGGGAAAGGCCACACAGAGCAAATGACTCCTGGCTGGACTTCAGGTTATCTGAGTACCCATGAACTGAGGAACCACATCAATACAGTGCAATCAGAGGGATGGGCAATGTGATGCTATGCAATCATTAAATTATTCATGCACTGATTTAAAGCAACACTAGAGAACTTTTCCCGCTTCGGTCCCCCTACAGGTTGGAGGCGGAATTGTCCATTACATTACATTGTCCAGTTCATTCGAATTACAGATCCGCTACTCGATCTGGCAAACTTGCATAATGTAATGTAATGGACAATTCCGCTTCCAACCGGTAGGGGGACCGAAGTGGGAAAAGTTACCTAGTGTTGCTTTAATAACCGGCAAATGTGTTTCATTATCTCATAGGTTTTTATGGCTGAAGGAAGCTCTCCTCACCAGATAAATGACAGCATCTGTCTTTTGTTCAAATACTGAAGATGACTTAATTTTATCTTCTATGATAAAGCAACCTCTTGTGTTCTGTGACTGTATGCTCGCACTAAATTGAGCAACCGAATACTCCAATGTCACTGCAACAACTTGTAAGGGCAACACACCGCCAGCATGTGACACATGCCAAAACACCCAAACCCATTGTAAGATGTGGGGTATACTGTCACTAGTGGCTCTGTACCCGGGTCAAATTAATCTTTTGTCGGCTAAACTCAACTAGCAACAGCCTCTGAAACGACCGGCAGCTCCAGGTGCTCTGTACCCGGCTCCCAGTAACCTTTTCTTGTTTAAATTTAACTGTGAAGACCGCTAAACGACCGGTCGTCACGTGACTGGCTGGCGGTAATTTCGTAGGATATCTTACAAAAACATTCTTGAGAATGCGTTGAGCTTCGTCATCCCGTTTATCGCGAGAAAAGACAAAGGCTAACGCTACAGGCGTGCCAAGTCTGCATCCTTAACAGTTTGGTTTTTGTGATCCAGGCTTTTCTTCTTTAAAATTTTTAACCCCCACAAAATGCTAACTCTTGGCCTTGAACGCCTGTTGGCCAGACATGCTATCGCTCGCAGCTCACGTTAGGGCAGATAAAATACTGCTTTTAAATCTGTTCCTTACACTTCTGCTCTTACGTTTTTAGTTTTTGGAGAGGTTGACAAAATGACAACACAGTTCAAATGTATTTCTCTTACATTAGGCCAATGCACATCACCTCAGCCAACCTGTTGTCATTCCCAACACGTCAAATACTGACGCTTGGTCAGTATGTCTCCCCCTAAAATCACCCTTTAGCATGTGTACGGAACGCACCGGGCATAGCAGCAGCTCGACTTTGGCGCTGTTAGATGACGTAGTATTAAGAGCGGTATGAAAGACCGAAAATCCACGTAGGGAGGCAGGTTAGGGTGGTGGATAGGACTTTCACGCAGGAGGACAGGGTTCCTATCCTATTGTTGTCCCGCATGTCACTAAAACGTAATTTTGTAACAAAATGTTGTGTTCCAAAGCATTCCAAAATTCTTTAATAGATTTAAAGACCAGCCAATGGCACACAAGGTTAAGTTTGTACTTTAATCAACTTGCCTCTCATAGAAGACACACAAAAAATGAAAAGAGGGTATGTGGAGGAAGGAAATGTTAAGATTACTGAAAAATACATTACGTTATTACGTTAAATACGTTAGTTGGGAATAGAAATGTCTAAAGGACCTTTCAAATTTGGATCCTATCTATTGTTACATTAAATGTTTCCATTCCCCTCTGTTGATTAGTTTGGACCGACTTTCAGGCTTTTAGCAATATCCTCACGCACAAGTTGTTTTTCATCATTTTCTCTCAGACTGACATTTAAAAGTAGTAATTTATATGCCTAATATCCATCTGTATTTCACAACAGTTCACAATAAATTGTCTTAATAAATACAAAAATAATTTCTTATGTGAGCAGTCGACATTGGGAACAGAGAAAGAGGAAGAAAATGTGGAAATAAAGTGTTTTATAGCTTGCATTTCTTATGCAGCCTAGACGGGGCTCTAGCTCAGGTGTGCTGGTGCTCAATAAAGCAACGCTTGTAAAGAGAGAGCGAGAATTATTTAGGGACTTAACATCTGCTCTGTTTCCCAGAAGAATCATTTCCCTTGTAAATAGGATCTTGTTTTTTTCAATTAACAGCCAGTTTTTTTCTTTGTAGTTTCACTTTTAAGTTAAATTTAAGCAGAAACTCTCATCCCAAACTGAGCTTAATGGTCCTGATTGCATGGTAGATGTATGGTAGTAGATAACACCTGCTGGTACTTTACCCCGTGCCTGAAATGTACCAGCACTTCTGGTTTTTCCACGAGTACGAGAGTAGTGTGAGTAAGTGTTATTAATCATATTAAAAGGCTGAGATCATAGACTGTAGACAATATATGGCTGATATTTATAAAATAGGCTGATTTATTGGGAATAACCAGGAAATTCAATGTAAAATCAAACATTCAGCACCCCCATACAGCCCGAATGGAATGATTTTCATAAACTGTGATCATTTAGCTTTGAGATTGGCAGGCGAATCAGGCTCCTTAGATTGAATAGTCGACTATTCGGTGTCACTCCTACAAGATACGTATAAATAGATATCCAAGACACATGCAATGTTCATAATCGTATGCAACTGCTGAATTAGGGTAGTGGCACCTTTTTTCGTCCAATTCAGGCACTGACTTTACCCATTTGATTCGTATCATTTCCATGTTGTTCTTTTATGTGTAAAGTTTTTGTGTGAAGATAAAAACCCAATGTGACGAAGGCTCCGCTAAGCGCTGGACGGTGCCAAGGTGCCGCTGCAAAATAGCCTCGGGAAGGAACTTGTTTTGGTGGAACATGTGTACGTTCAAAAGTTGTTTTAGTCGTGCAACAGAAAACTCAGATTGGACAGATAGTCTAGCTAGCTGTCTGGATTTACCCTGCAGAGATCTGAGGAGCAGTTAACCATAGTCCTCAGAAATCCACCAGAGTTTAGAGTTCCAACACAAAGAAAGTGGAAGGTAACGGACATCCGGCCGAAAATGACAGACATCCGGCGGAATTTCCGGCGGCACTAGAACAATCCCGGAAATGAAACGTAGCAATATAGACTAGTCTGAGGGTGGCTACAATCCAGACAGGTGATGAGAAACTATAACGTTTTACTAGTGAAAAACGTATTTACTAGTGAAAATTGTATGGAAAAATACCTTTTTTTTTGCTCCTTCTGTTTTTTTCTGCTGTGACTGTCCAGTTTTTGTTTAATCACAATTTTGTTTAAATGTCAGCACCTTTTATGTTTCGCAACTTAAGCCATCATGTTATCTAATTTAAGTCAACTACCCAACAATTTCTTTAAACACCCCACCTGAGAGTAAGTGCAGGTTGAAGTGCATCCAAATCTTTTCTCACCCCACTGTCTAAAGGCTAAGTGC
This sequence comes from Zingel zingel, assembly GCA_023566125.1. Lineage (NCBI taxonomy): Eukaryota > Metazoa > Chordata > Actinopteri > Perciformes > Percidae > Zingel > Zingel zingel. Next base: position 29,295,715 of record CM042327.1, read on the forward strand.
ACATTTATAAAAACAAATGTCTCACCGGAATTCTATCCACGTTATTTTCACACTAAACTGATACAAGAAAGAAGGCATCGGGTTTGTAATAATTTTGGACAGACGATGCTATCTCTCTAACTGTTATTTGTCTATCCGTGTTTCTGGTCTGTATCTCCCTGCGGCTTGTTTTTTTAAAACAGCCTGAATCTTAAATGGCTCCTAACACTGAGGAAAACATTAAACACGAGGCTTAGATGTCAGATGAGACAACCCATTCAGGGAGATAAATGGATTTCCACCACATAGAAGTTTTTTCCTGTTTGTTCACATTATGGAATCGACGAGTGGCTCAAGGACAAATCTTGGAAGAAAGTGTGAGCTCACAAGGTGTGGAATCACATCAGAAAATGACTCTTTCATTTCGCCCTGAGGTGACTGCTTTTTCTACTTCAGTCCTTATCGTTCAACTGTTGGCTTTACAGAATCCAATAACCGCTGCCCTCTGGACAACCTGTCGTTTTCCGTGCCATACAGGCAGTTTGTTTGGTCTGTTTGTATGTGTGATAGCAAGCTATCTCGAAAAATACTTAACTGTTTTTAATAAGGAGTTTGGTTCACATTGGATGGTTCTGCAGTGCACTATTTATGTCAGTGCCGATGCAGGAAGTTATGTTAGAGGAATGTGAGGGTGTGGAGGTTAGTGCCACTGACTTTATATCAGGAACCCACAGTTAGCATTAAATGTTTTTTTTTAATCGTGCCTTAACCTTAACCATAGCTTAACCACAGCTGATTTGTTGTTGAATAAAAATTGGAAAAACCTATTATTGTAGCTGTCAGTCAGCAATTAACTTGAGAACCCAGAGAAAATCCACATTAATACACAGAGAACATGAAAACTCCACACAGAAGGGCCAAAGCCTCTTTCTGTGAGGCAGAGATGTTCACAAGTCATTTTTTGGAAGTCCAAGTCAAGTCTCAAGTCTTTGAGCTTGAGTCTAAGTCAAGTCTCAAGTCTTTGAGGGGAAGTTCAAGTCAAGTCTCAAGTCTTTTGCCATGAGTCCAAGTCAAGTCTCAAGTCTTTTGCCATGAGTCCAAGTCAAGTCTCAAGTCTGATCTGTCCCTAACACTGTATTGTTAAATCTTATGAATTCAAAGCATGTCCTGTAGCTACCATCCATACAGTACAGTATCAAAATCATTTGTAGGATAACTTTATGGGGTCTACTGCAATGCAATCTGAAGCTTAATTCTGTTACATCCAGAACTTACATTGGGTCTCCAACTTAGGACATCGTATAGTCTAATCTTCTGCTACTGGTGAAATATTAACCTAAGTCTGTCACATCATATGGATACAACTATAACAATACAATTTGCCTGTCCCCAGCATTAGCACAACACTTTGCGATGGTTAGCTTGTTACCTGTGGCGATATATGCTAAATGTAACGTCTCTTTCACATTAGCGTGAGTGACTGACCTATCTGGGTGCTTTTTGAGATGTCTGATGAAGTTCGATGTTGTTGATTCAGCGTCATGTATCTTGGTGCCACACTCCTTGCATGTAGCTGTTCGCTTACTGCCACTGTTTATGAAGTTATTGTAAGCAAAACTAATGACAAAAGGCACAACTGCAGGAGGACTTGGTGTCGCCATCGTCGCTGCATTTTTTGATGTGTGCGCGCGCCACATAGCGCATGCGTACATTGCACATTACGGCAAAGGCCAAGGGACACGCAGCTCGTCATGCGTTTCCCCAACGTATATGCGCCAATAAAAGAAAACACAAATACATGAATCAATTTAGATTTAAAAAGCAATAATTGCATGAAAATAGGTTGTTGACGAGTCTCGAAGCTCGAGTCCGAGTCAAGTCTGAAGTCTTTTGGGTCGAGTCGCAAGTCAAGTCTGAAGTCTTTTGGGTCGAGTCCGAGTCAAGTCTGAAGTCAGCTGTTTGTGTGACTTAAGTGCGACTCGAGTCCGAGTCTCAGACTCGAGTTCCCATCTCTGCTGTGAGGCGACAGTGCTAACCACTGCAACATCACCCAAGACCTAATTTAGCTCAGATCATTTCTCCTTATTGTCAAAAATTGTTTAACCCTCGTGTTGTCTTACCGTCGACTATGCAACTTGTCAAAATTGAAAATTCATTTTGACATTTTTGTTGCTTTTTTGATGTTTTTGATGCTCGTTTGTTTTGCTTCTTTTGACATTATAGTCGCTGACCAGTATATACACCACTGACACCAACTTATTACCACTAGTTTTAGACTTACTTTTGGAATTCATGGTCAATAAACTCATTTATATGAAATGATATCAAATTTTTGAGTTAAAAAAAAGCTGAACTTATGAATGGTTTTGACCAATAGTTAAGATCAGAGGATGTGGAGTGGATAATCTGTCAGGATCCTGCTGTGACTGACTGCTTTTGTGCCACCCTGGTGGCCATTTTGTATATTGTGTTGTGTTTTGTGCTTGTTGCCGTTTCCCATGTGCTCTGTACCTGTCTGTCATGTGTCTTTGTCTCCACCCATCCCCTTATATGGTCTGCACTTCCTATCTTGTTATCTTCCTTCCGTTTCTGCTCTCACCTGTTCCCAATTATTGTCTTGTTAGCTTCCTTCCGTTTCTGCTCTCACCTGTTCCCAATTATTGTCTTGTTAGTTTCCCTCCTTTCTGCTCTCACCTGTTCCCAATTATGGTTGTGTTGGTCTCGTCCAGTCCTCTGTCTTCCTGTTAATTGGTCTGTGTATTTATACACCCTTTCTACATTCTACGAACCTTTCCTTTGTCGGTTTGTCTCTCTGTTTGTTCTTGTCTGAGTACCGTTCGTTTGTAGGTTTGTAGATTTGTAAGTTTGTAAGTTTGTGTTAGAGTCATAATAAAGCATGTTTGTCTGAACTTCTGCCTGGAGTCTTGCATGTGGGTCCTCCCACTGAATCGTGACATAATCACAGAAATGTCATCGTTTAGTCAGGATACTGTTTTAAACCATTTCAATTTTTTTTTTCAAATGCTATATAAAATTGAAATAAGCACCCAAAATTCAATGAAAGTAATCATTAATTTTACCTGCAAAGAACGTTGCATGGAACCGTGTTATGTATGGGTAATTTGGTTGAAAGAAACCCATATTTCTGATATAGAAACTTTGAAAACACGTCTAATTTGACCCGAGGACAACAGGAGGATTAAAAAAAATTAAATGGCAAACTCTTATTTCTCTTAACTCCACCTTAACTCCACAATTCATTGTTGCAATGAAAAGAAATATGTTTATGGACAAAACTATTTGAGCCCTCTGTAATGAAGGTTAAACCGAGTCTAGCAATTACTTTTCCATCATGCTGCCATCCAGCAGGACATGTTGCCCCGAAGCCAATAAATGTATGCCCTCTTGCTACTTTTTGCCACACTGGATAGCAGCACCCACTGAATACATTATTCTATTCAAGCTGTTATCAAAACTCTTTCAAAACATCAATCGTGTGCTTGTTGTTATGATGCAACCATACGCTGGGGAAAAATGTAAAACTAGGAGAGAGAACAAGCGCTATTTGAAGGACCCATCTTCTGCAGGCTGCCATGCGAAGAACATTTATAAACATAATTAGCAGCTCCCTTCATGCTACTTAATGCTGCTGATGTGTATGAGAGAATCTCATTACACCCGCTGTCACTACCCTCAGGTGTCGTGAGTAACAGCGCCTCACCCACTGACACCGCAGAATCCATTGCTGCCGATTTCAAACCGGACTGAGTTAGATATTGATTCCTCAGCCCAGGTTTGGAGACGATCTCGCTTTAATTGATTTGCAGGGCAGCATATCAGTATTCTGCCTCGTGACGTCGCTGATACCTGCGGGCTCGCTGAAGTTGAAACTTCCTTCATTTATAAAACGAGGTGCAGAGAGGGATCTGCCAGCCAGGAAGGTGAATAGCAGGGGCGATTTTAGCCCTGTTTAGCACATAAACTTAATTCCGGCACCCCTAAAAAATAATTGCAAAAAAAAATAAAAAATCTGTGTTAATCTATTGTGAGCTAAGGAGTTCTGCTCTTGGAATATCACAGCATCGTGAAACTAGATGCCTAGATCATTCAGAATTTTTTTTTTTTTAAATAGCGCTTGTCAGCCAAATCTCAAATTTTCAAAAGTTATTGATGCTGCATTTTGGAAATGTCTGCTCTTCCATAGATACATATCTGATTTTAATTTGTAATACCATCTCACCTTTGTAGTAATACCCCTGTGGCTCAGCATTAAAGCGTAACTCTCGCCAAAATGCAACCTAGGGTCTTTTTGTGAATGTACCCGAGTCAAACGTTCGTTTAAAAGCATATTTAGGACAGAAACGCCACTTTTAAGATTCACCGTATTTTCGTTTTTCGGTCCTTTTGAATGGGAGTGCTAGGGGCACTTTTACGATAGCATCAAAATCACTATTTTTTAAAATACTAAGAAGGCCAGACACAACATGAAACTTTTCTCTAAGTATCACCAGGGCCTCTACACATGAACTCAAGCATTGAGAACATTGTTTGTGTACACAGAGTTTACTAAAAAAAGTTTTGAGCAACCCATGTTAGAAGTTTACGCTATCCGCCATTTTCTCAGTCAAAAAGAGTCAATCTCCGAATGCGAATGAACGGACTCCATAGGAGGAAATGTCATTCCCATATTTTTCACCTACAAGGTCAATATTGTTTTTCACTAACGACAAAACAACAAATTATCCATGCATTTATATGGAACTAAGCTTTAGGAGCTTTCCATCTTTACTCTCCTCCCTCGACTATTTTTGACTTTTAAACAAAAGTCTGACTCAGGTACATTCATAAAAAGCCCCATGGTTGCATTTTGGTGAGAGTTACGCTTTAAAGTAGGTCTTCTCAAAATTGTTGGTGTTATAGTTACATAATTCAGTGCTTCCCTTTCCATGATGGTCCAAAATTATGTTAAAATGCACAATTAACACAGTAGAATATTTTAAAAAAATTACGTTAAAAGCATGCCAGGCACCCCTGAAGCTCTGATCCTAGAGTCGCCCCTGGTGAATAGTTAATAATGTGAAGATGCACTGTTGTGGTGGATATAGAAGTTCCACAACTTCATTAGATGGTGATGACTGTCTCGCTGTAATTCATCCTAATCAGTTCTCAATTTAATACAGAAGAATAAAGAGATATTTTTGTTAATAAGTGTGGGAAGGCAATTGCTCCTTGCATATATGCAAATATACCTTGACAAATTCCATTCCCTTAGAACACTTGGAAAATTTCAATGATTTGATGGATCATAATTATTAATAATAATAATAATAATAATAATCAGTTAATTATTTCTCATGTTGCTATTCTGCAGTCTCAAAACTGTCTGAAAAACAAACACTAAAGTCACAGTCTTCATAAGCAGAAACAAAAACGTTCCACTTCCGGTATAGTTCAGGTGCCGCTGAAAATTCCGCTGGATGTCTCTAATTTTCAGCCGGATGTCCGTCACCTTCCGCTTTCTTTGTGTTGGGATTCTAAACTCCGGTGGATTTCTGAGGACTATGGTTAACTGCTCCTCAGATCTCTGCAGGGTAAATCCAGACAGCTCGCTAGACTATCTGTCCAATCTGAGTTTTCTGTTGTACGACTACAACAGCTTTTGAACGTACACATGTTCCACCAAAACAAGTTCCATCCCGAGGCTATTAGGCAGAGGCACCGTGGCTCAGTCCGGCGATTAGCACCGCCCAAGATGATTGTGATTGGTTTAAAGAAATGCCACTAAACCAGAGCACGTTTTTCTCCCATCCTGGAATGCTGTGTGGATTAGCCAGACCGTCCTCAGCAGCGCTGTGGAGGAAGGTCTGGCAATGCGAGAGAACAGTAACGTTACACGACTCCTCTAATCGTACATGAAACATAAAATAAAGCAGTTATAATATATAAACTAAAACTCAATCCACAGAGACTCAGTTAAAAGCTACAAACTTACCAAGAGCTGAACACACTGAGGCTTTTAAAAACCTCTTTCTCTCCTGCATTGGTCCCAGCGCCGTCAGTAGACACACAGACAGCTCTTTTTCATTAACGTTAGTCATGACACCTTTCTAATGTATAATTTATGTGAGCGTAACAACCGACATTTATAAACTCGCGCCCACACACACACACACACACACACACACACACAGTGCGTCTCACTATCTTTGTGGGGACCCGTCATTGACATAATGCATTCCCTAGCCCCTTACCCTAACCTTAACCATCACAACTAAATGCCTAACCTTAACCCTTACCCTCACCCTAACCATAACCTAATTCTAACCCTAATCCTAAAACCAAGTCTTAACCCTCAAACAGACCTTTAACCTTGTGGGCTCCAGCATTTTGGCCCCACAAAGCTGTCCGGACCCCACAAGTATACTGGACTCCCGGTTTTTGGACCCCACGAATGAAGTTAAACAAGAACACACACGCACACACGCGCACACACACACACACACACACACACACACACACATATATATATATATATATATATATATATATATATATATATATATATATATATATATATATATATAAATATAAAACAGCCTATATGCAAACGGGACAGATGTACGTGATTATTTGCATTAAGGGTGGGAAAGTGAGATCCAATCATGAGTGGAGACACATTCTACTACCAGGCAGTGGTGGAATGTAACAAAGTACTGTAATTAAGTACAAATGTTGAGGTACTTAATTACGTACGTAATTTACTTAAAGTGCTCATTATGCTCATTTTCAGGTTCATAATTGTATTTAGAGGTTGTACCACAATAGGTGTATGTGGTTTAATTTTCAGAAAACACCATATTTCTGTTGTACTGCACATTGCTGCAGCTCCTCTTTTTACCCTGTGTGTTGAGCTCTCTGTTTTAGCTACAGAGTGAGGCATCTCACTTCTGTTCCATCTTTGTTGGGAGTCGCACATGCTCAGTAGCTAGGTAAGGACTACTAGCCAGTCAGAAGCAGAGTATGAGGGCGTGCCATGCTAGCAGCTAGGCGAGCATTATAACGTGTGTTCCAAAGTGACCACGTTCGTCACAGAAGTAAAGGCTGGACTACAATAGAGCTGTTTGGAGCAGTTAGTGAACAGTGTTTTCTGTTGGAGAAGGTAAGTCCTTTTGGGGTGGACTTTGGCTTTTTCACTTTGTAAACCTATAACATACACAAAAAGATTATAACACAATAAAGGAAAGGGGAAAAGCCAAAACGCATAATATGAGCATTTTAAGGCTTTTCTTTTCATGCCACTTTCTACTCTGCTACATTTCAGAGAGAAATATTGTACTTTTTACTCCACTACATTAATCTGACTGCTTTAGTTACTTTACAAATCAAGATTTTGCACACAAAACACATGTAGTTTATCAAATCTAATGTTTTATTATAAATTAAACTACCCAACAATATAACAGCCTACAAGTCCAGCTGTAATGACTAAACACACAACAGTTTGGATCGTTTCCAGTTTCTAAAGTTCTTTAAGTATATTTTCCTGATGAAACGTACATACTTTGACTTAAGTACCATTTTCAATGCAGGACTTTTACTTGTAACAGAGTATTTTTACAGTGTGGTATTAGTACTTTTACTGAAGTAAAGGATATTAATACTTCTTCTACCACCGTTGCCAGGTCAAAACACACACATACTTAGAGCTACTCAGGACAGATGTTTACACAGCAGGTCAGGACAGACCGTACATGCCAGGCTGTTCCAGAACACACAGTCCTTCAACAACAATAGTGATATTTATTCTAAACTCAGCTCCACAAAGTAAAAGTCACAAAGTGCTTCACAGTCAAGAAAAGTGAAATGCTATGCCACATCAATTATTCTTAACATTTTAAACAGGAAGTCAAATTATCTTTACACAAAGCCTGGAAAAAGAAAACATATTTGAGTGAAATTTATAAGCTCTTTTTTGTGTCCTCAGCCTGGTGTCAACCTGCTTGTGTTTGCCTGCGTGCCTGAGAGCAGCGTGGTTGGGGAGAAGTGATTGGCGAGCAGAAGGGCTCGGGTTAATCCTCAGTGCCACTGGGAGAGTCAGAGGGAAGTGGGCCGGAGCCAATAAACTGCAGGCCTGCTGCATCTCATACAGGATGCCAACCACTGGCCCCATGAGCCGCATTTTAAACTCTCAGCTCCAGCATGCACAGCCGCCGACCTCAGGCACTGATCCCACCTGTGTTGGTGTGTGTGAGTAACACGGAGATAAACGGATTGAGGGAAGGAACAGTATGACGTATCATGTGTGCTGCCCTTCGCTGTTTTAAAAAAAGATGAAAAGCAGTGGTGGAAGAAGTATTCAGATCTGTAAAAATACTCTGGTACAAGTAAAAGCATTGCATTGGAAATGTTACTTAGGTAAAGGTATATAAGTATCATCAGGAAAATGTACTTTAAGTACTCAAATCAGAAAAATCCTCACATTTTAGAAATTTGAAACGATCCAAACAGTTCTTTCAATCAACTAAGTATTTAATCAGCTAATCATTTCAGCTGGACTTGTAGGCCGTTATATTGTTGGGTACTTTAATTTATAATAAAACATTGTATTTTATAAACTACTGTTTTGTGTGCAAAAGTCTTAATCTGTAAAGTAACTAAAGCTGTCAGATGAATGTAGTGGAGTAAAACGTACAATATTTCTCTCTGACATGTAGCGGAGTAGAAGTAGAAAGTGGCATGAAAAGTAAAGACTCAGGTAAAGTACAAGTACCTTCAATGTGTACTTAAGTACAGTACTTAAGTAAATGTACTTAGATACATTCCACCACTCAAATGGGTGGTTTGTTTTGAGTTGAGTCTATCAGTGCAGAAGCTGACTGATAGATTCCAATGGTGTGCTGCATCACGTTCTCCAGTTGCTAAGACATGTGAATGAATGTGATAATGTAGGGAAACCCAGGCAGCTAATTAGCAGGAACAAAAACAGCTTTGGCAAAAGCCACAATTCAATCAACTTCACATTTTCAACGGCTCTTTGATGTTAATACTTGAAGAGCCTGCTGTGCTTTTCACATCATACTCCTTACAGGAACAAATCTGAAATGGAAATGTGCCTCTTTCATTTGGAATGCAGTCTGAATCTGTATGCAAATACAAACAAAGGGATCAGTCACATCCCAAGTGCATAGAAGGTGAAACCAAAAGTCAAATAGTGAACAATTAAAGTGTATGTTTTCTTTTCCGTACTCTGTCCCTGTACAGTATCCAACTGATTTCACAGTTTACTTTTCTCCTTTTTTAGTAATTGAATATTTTAAGAGGACTTTTGAGACTGCAGTGTAGCAACATGAGAAATGATAAACTGGTATAATAAATTTCTGCAGTCAAAGAATATTTGCATAGAGCAGAGGGGCAATATTGTTTTTTCTTATGGTACATACGTGTGCAAAAAGTGAGTCAACCCCATATAAGGAAAATATTTTTTCCCATTATGGTCAGACGAATGATGAACGGGACAACTGGTCACATGAAAGTTACTTTTAGCAATCTTTACAGTTACATTTTGCCTAGAATATGTGACTGTGAGCCGGGTACAGAGCACCGTGAGGTTACAGTCGTTACAGTTGAGTTTAGCCGACAGAAGGTGAGTGTCCTGCGGGGGCGACAGATGAGGTTGGCAGCAAAACGTTTACTTAAAGTGCTCATATTATGCTCATTTTCAGGTTCATAATTGTATTTAGAGGTTATATCAGAATAGGTTTACATCGTTTAAAAAAAACATTTGTTTTACTGCACATTGCTGCAACTCCTCTTTTCACCCTGTGTGTTGAGCGCTCTGTTTTAGCTACAGAGTGAGGCATCACATTTCTGTTCAATCTTTGTTGGGAGTCGCACATGCGCAGTAAGTACTGCTGGCTAGTCAGAAGCAGAGTATGAGAGCGTGCCACACTAGCAGCTAGGTGAGCATTATAACGTG